>CM077160.1:73339873-73912523 GCA_039583875.1 Platanthera guangdongensis | reverse complement strand
AGGTGGCGAGAAAAGGGCGAACGAGTATTATTGGTACCTCGGCGTCCTCCTCGATATCTAAGATGACGAAGTCTACCAGAAAGGTAAACTTGTCGACTCGGACAAGGACGTCCTCCCTACCCCGATAGGGAACTTAACCGAGCGATCCGCTAATTGGATGCGTATTCGTAGGACTAGGAGTACCCAAACCTAAACGCGAAAAGAGCGAGAACGGCATCAGATTAATGCTAGCCCCTAAATCAGCTAAGGCGTACTTTACTAATATATCGCCAAAAAGGCACGGGATGGAAAACCGTCCCGGGTCGTTTTGTTTGTGGGCAATTTATTAGTAAGGGCCGCCGAGCAGACAGCGTTGAGAGATACATGCGAATATCCTCTAATTTACGTTTATATAAAGTAGTTCTTTTAAAAATTTCGCATATTTGGCATTTGCGAGATAGCCTCGCAAAAAGGAACATTAATGTGAATTTGTTTTAATAATAAAATAAATTTTTCATATTGCGCGTCCTTACGCTCGTTATCTAATTTATGCAGATACGGAAGAGCCTTGTTTAAAATAATTTTTTCTTTTTAATAGGTAAAGGCGGCGTAAGCGAAGAAAGGGGAAGAGGGGTCGGAGGTGAAATATGTACCTGAGGGTCGGTCCGTTTTGGATCGACCACCTCCTTTCCGCTACGGAGGGTTATAGCATTGGCGTTCTCCCGCGGATTGGGCTCCGTGTTTCCCGGCAGTGCCCCGAGCGCGCGCTCGGACATCATCCTCGCCAGCTGTCCAACCTGTTGTTCGAGTGTTTTTTAGCGATCCGGTGATGTTCCGAATATTTGACTCGTTGGACGCAATATACTTCGAAAAATTTTCCTCCATCGGGGAGGGTTTCGGAAGAGGAGGAGGAGAAGAAATCCGGGCGCAAAAGAAATAGGGGGACGCTGAGCATTATTCGGGTTGCTCCACGAGAAGTTGGGGTGATTCCTCCAACCCGAGTTATAGTTATTACTATAAGGGTTGTTGTTGGGGTTGAATGGAGGACGACCCGATTCCCATGAAGTCCACGAACTCTTCAGCTACGCAGACGTTAGGGGGAATAAAACAAGGCGGAGTGGAGGAGGCAGCAGACATCTCCGCCACTTGCTTTGTTAACCTTTCAACTTGAAGGGTCAAGAGAGCAGTGACATCCACTTCAAAAAGACCAGCCGCCGCTTTGGCCGTCCCCGCGGGACGTTCCATTGATAGGCGTTCATAGCCATCTCTTCGAATAAAGCCTGGGCGGCTCGGGGGTTTTGTTGTTCAGAGTACCCCCGGCAGCCGCGTCAATCATTTGACGCGTCTGAAAATTCAGCCCATTATAAAAAATTTGAACTTGCAACCACGTTGGCAGCGCGTGGTGCGGGGAACGGCGGAGGAATTCCTTAAACCGTTCCCAAGTCTCGTATAGAGACTCAGGATCGTTCTGCACAAACGAAGAAATGTCCGCCCGCAACTTTGCAGCTTTTGCGGGCGGAAAGTACTTCGTTAGGAACCGTTCCGTCAACTCAGCCCACGTGGTGATACATCCTCGCGGGAGGGCATTCAACCACGCCTTGGCTTTGGACTTAAGGGAAAAAGGAAATAAGCGCAAACGAATGGCGTCATCAGTGACGCCATTAATCTTGAAGGTGTCGCATATCTCCAAGAAATTGGACAAGTGGACATTCGGGTCCTCATCCGCAGTCCATCGAACTGCACGGCGTTTTGGACCATTTGAATGACACTCGACTTTATTTCAAAATTATTATTCGCCACCGCAGGGCGAACAATACTCGACCCAGAATCATCCAGGTTAGGCTGGGCGTAATAGGACATAGTACGCTCGGCCGGGGGAGGGTTAGGCGTGGCCATAACTACAACAGTGGGTTCTCCGATAGATTCCTCGGGATCTAAAGAAGGATTTCGGCGTGAGATCGAATACGCGCAAGAGAGCGTTCGATCTCAGGGTCGAAGTCAAATCTTCAGACTCTGAGGGTTGTCCACGGGTCATACACCCAAACAAAAATAAAACAAAATAAACTTCTTTTTTTTGTTTTAAAATAAAATTTTTAGTTAGTTTTTTTTTTATAGAAAATAAGTAAAATTAATAGACTCCGGAATTCGAAATAGCAACTCGAAAAGAGATTCCCCGGCAACGACGCCAAAACTTGATGGTCCCGCGAACAGACTCTTACTGTGGTTGGTTCGGTGAGTCGATCGCCGCGGGCTCGCTCGGGTAGGCAAGTGCACCTATCGCAAGTAGTACTCGATATTCGGGGGAATACCGAGGTCGTATTGTCTCTCAGGGGTCGTGTTGACTATTCTTACTCCTCCGGGAGGACTATTATTTTACAGAAAGTAAGGTGGATTTTTTTACTTAATAAAAGACGGAAAAGCAAGGAGCGAAAAAAAAATGATTTAGAAATATTCGATGAAGGGTTAACGCTCGGCATCGAATCGGATTAAGACTAAAATAATTTTTAATAATTATAGGACTTAGTTTTCAAATTAATAATAAGGCAACTTGGCCGTGGAGGTTCCACAAATGTGAGCGCACTTATCTCTAGGAATATTGCTCACCTGAACGTTAAGACTATTCGACCAAACGTTAGTCCGACGAAGGATTCCTCTTAACGCCCGCTTTACGCTAAGAACCCCGCTATTGGGTGGGGAACCAAATCGGGTAGAATTACGCTTGTCCTCTTTCGAGGGAATGCACGCAACTCTATTTACCCAGGGGTGATCGGTCCATATGCACGGCCTCTCGGCTAGCTAGCATATGGACTACGGAAATAGGGCCCACACATCGATTATGTGGTCCTACGCGTCGTAAAACCGGGGTAAACCTTAAGTGCTTAAATTAAAATGAAAATAAAGAGCTTCAATTATTATAAATCATTTCAAAATGTCCCAATGCTCTTCGATGCCGAGGCTAATAGCGATTAGCCACACATCGGTATGGGGACGGCTTATAATTTAGTGAGGCGCGAATTCGAAATTAAACACTAAACATTTATAAGAAGGGGACACAAAAAAATAACAACATTTAGAAAACTAAAAAACTAGCTAAAACAAGAACTCATGCACACTCCAAATTATAAATTAAAAAGAACTAAGTTACACATAAAAGAAATTTGCATTTTCAAATTTGCGAGTCCCACTCAAACGAGTGGGGGCGGTAAATAAAAGCTGAAAATTGCAAGTCCTACTCAAACGAGTAGGACTGAAAATGAAAGCGAGTCCTACTCAAATGAGTAGGAGAAAATAAATGCGATTACAGGGCGATAAAATCCGGCCATTTAACTCAAGTGAGTAGGCGGAAAAATAAAGAAAGAAAAATTACAAATCCTACTCAAACGAGTAGGCGGGAAATAAAGTCCGGCCATTTAAACTCAAGTGAGTAGGCGGAAAAATAAAGAAAGAAAAATTACAAGTCCTACTCAAACGAGTAGGACTGAAATGAAAGCGATGCGCCATTTAACTCTTAACGAGTAGGCGGAAATAAATACACACAGACACACACACTCCATAAGAAATTCAAGAAAGCAATAAAATTTAACACCTACACTCACACACTCTACATAATTTGAACAAAGCATTAAAAGAAAGCAATTAAAAGAAAGCATTAAAATTTAACACCTACACTCACACACTTTACACAATTTGAATCAAAGCATAAAAGTTATACACCTACACTCACACACACTTCATGAAGATTAAGAAGAACAAAAGGAAATTTAGGCTCATACACTCACACACACAAATAAAAAGCAAAATGAAAGTTACCTAAAAATTAAAATTTTAACTTTTACATGCTTAAGTTTTGCCAAAAACAAATAAAAAGAGGAAATTTCAATTTTTAGAAGACAAAAGTTTTTCAAAACAAATTAAAAAAAACAAAGTTTTTGAAAAATTAAAATGCCAACATTTTCATTTTTATGATGTTATGAAAGTGATAAAAAAAGTGAGAAAGAAGATGAAAAGAACAAAAGAGGTTTTACAATCCTAAAAGAAAACTAAGTAAAAAAAAAGAACAAAATCACTTTTTAAACCTCTTTTATAAAATCATAAGAATGAAATCAAAATTCTTTCAAGAAAAAGACAAGGAGAAAAAGAGGAAAACCTATCATACCTAAGCATGAAAACAAGTTAAAAATAAGTAAAGTGAATAAATTACACTCATACACACACACACACATTTCATAAATGAAGAACAAGGATGAAACCAAGGATAAAAAGGAGAAGAAGTGAGCCATCCAAATGAATTTTCATGCTATATAGAGAGAGAAAATCTAACATTTTTATTAAAATTATCAAGCTATTACAAAGCTAAAAGATAAAGCAAAACAAAATATGAAATAAGAAGGGAGAAATCTCCTTACATAGCACTAGTATCCACGGATTAAGCCCACAAAAAGACACTAAATTGGCCCAAAAATCTGAACCCTTGGACCTTACAGAACTGGGCAATTTATAGGCAAAAAATTCTAAGTACACGCCCTCAGTCACGGGCGTGTAGGGGGGGGCGTGACAGTACTATTCATGAGGGCGGCCGGCGATTGGACAGGAAAGTTGACTTCGGGCTGAGTTCGCAGTAGTCACGCCCCAGGTCACGGGCATGACTCTGGGCGTGTCGGGGAGGTAGAACCGGGTGCGGGTTGCGTCGAAAGTCTTTGTCAGCATCTTGTCGGGCCAGCTGGAAAGGTCACGCCCCAGGTCACGGGCGTGACGCTGGGCGTGACTGTTGGTGTCGACACTCGACGATCGTCGAGATGAATTCGTCGAGTGGAGTGAACACGGGCTTGGGTCACGCCCCGTGTCGGGTGACACGGGCGTGACCCCAGGCGTGTCAAGCTTTTACTTCAGAAATCGTCCGTTTTCACGGGAAATGCACAGTCACGGCCCGGTCACGGGCGTGACCAAATTGTCACGGGCGTGTACTGCCCAATTTTGGCAGATTTTGGAAATTTTCTGCAAAATAAAATAAAACAAGTTAGAAGTAAATTTACAAGAATAGAAGCATTTTATTGAACAAAAATAAGTAAAAACGACAAAAAATAAATGAAAATGGCTAAATTAATGTGCATATAAATACGTATATTTACAATTCATCAGGAGTTGAAGAGGCGGTTGACCACATCGCCTATTTTATGTTCGCAAAGTGGAACCGAAGAGTTCGAGATCTATAGTGATGCTTCGGGTAGTGGTTTGGGCTGTGTTCTGTTACAGCATGGGATAGTGATAGCCTATGGTTCACGACAATTGAAGGCTCACGAGAGAAATTATCCGGTTCACGACTTAGAGTTAGAGGCCGTGATATTTGCCCTAAAGCTTTGGAGGCACTACCTGTACGGTGTGAAGGTCGATATTTACACCGATCATAAGAGCTTGAAGTACCTGTTGGACCAAAAGGATCTGAATATGAGGCAGCGGAGGTGGATGGAGTTTTTAGGGGACTACACCTTCAAGATACATTATGTGCCTGGGAAGGGAAATGCAGTGGCGGATGCGTTGAGTCGCAGGACTACGGCGCATGCCAACTGGTTATCGGTACATGATGAGAGATTGGTCCATGAGTTAGAGGCTTTGGAGATATCTTGCGTCGACAAGCAATCTAGTGCTGTGGCGAAACTGTTTTGGACAGAGGTGCAGTGTAACCTAGCTGATAGAGTTCGGCGGTCTTTGGTTCAGGATAACAGCATGAAGCAGATCTTGGATGAGTCATTGGATGGGTCAAATTCCCAGTTTGCTGTTGAGGATGGGTTGTTAAGGAAGGACGGTCGCCTATGCATTCCTAGTGCGGATAATCTTTGGGAGGAGTTGATGTATGAGGCTCATCATGCCAAGTACTCAATCCACCCGGGAATCACGAAGATGTATAGGGACATGAAGAAATTATTCTGGTGTCCAGGTTTGAAGAAGGATGTAGCACTTTATGTGGCCAAGTGTCGTACTTGTGCATTGGTGAAGGCGGAATGCCAGAAGCCGGAGGTTTCTTGAAATCCCTAACTATCCCCGAATGGAAATTCGATGACATATCTATAGATTTTGTGCATGGTTTGTCGAAGTCGCAGAAGGGAAACGACACCATCTAGGTAGTGGTAGATAGGTTGACAAAGGTGTCGTACTTTATTCCGAACAGGAAGGAAGATCCGGTGGAAAAGTTGGCCAAACTCTACGTGGAGAATATTGTACGATTGCATGGTGTGCCCCGTAGTATTGTTAGTGATCGAGATGGACGCTTCACATCAAATGACTGGAGGTTGGTGCATAGTTTGTTGGGTACTAAGCTAAAGTTCAGTACAGCCTTTCATCCGTAGACGGATGGCCAAACCGAGAGGGTGAACAGGACTATGGAGGACATGCTTCGCATGTGCGTCCTAGATTTTGGAAAGCAGTGGGAAGATCACATGTACATGGTGGAGTTTGCGTACAACAACAACTTTCAGGCAAGTATTGGAATGGCGCCTTTCGAAGCCTTGTACGGGAGGAAGTGTCGTACGCCGTTGTCTTGGTTGGAGGCAGGAGAATCGAAGTTGTATAAACGTTAAGCGGTGGAAGACGCCACTTCAATGGTGCGTATAATTCAGGAAAGGTTGAAGGTCACTCAGGACAGGGAGGTAAAGTATTACAACGCCAAGCATAGAACGTGGAGTTCAATGTTGGCGACATGGTGTATCTAAAAATCAAGCCGTTCAAGGGTGTATCACGGGTTCGATGCTTGAAGAAGTTGAGTCCGAGATACCTTGGATCATTTGAAATCCTGGAGCGTGTTGGCGAGGCGGCGTATAGATTAAAGTTGTCGGCGGAATTGAGTGGGTTGCATGACATGTTCCACGCATCGGTGTTGCGTAAGGCGGTGCAAGAGCCTTCGCAGATCATTGTAGATAATCAAGTACTAGTTGATTATGAGGTTACCAAAAGGGTCAAGACAGTACGTATTGAAGATGTTGCAGTCAAGCGACTCCGCAACAAGGATATCCGTATGGTTAAAGTCCGATGGGATAATTGCGGACGTGAGGAGTTTTCTTGGGAGCGAGAGCAAGCTATATTGGAGGAATACCCGAGTTATTCCACTCATGTATTATTTAGATTTGTGTACCTTTTACTTAATTTCGGGACGAACTTTCTTAAGTGGGGGAGATTTGTAACGCCCCGAAAATTATATTTGAGTCGGTAGTGTCAAAAGGGATTTTTGGTGCATGTTTAGGTATACACGGCCTAGGACATGGGCGTGTCCAAGGCCGTGTCTGGCTGGTGGTTTGGTTGTTTTTATCCCGAGAAGTACACGGCCAGGAACACGGCTGAATGACATGGGCGTGTCATTTGACACGGGCGTGTGCCTACCCGTGTCCGTACCCCTGTTCAGTTGAGTCGTGTCGGTTGGCGTGGCGGTTATGCGTAACACGCACCCGGTCATGGGCGTGTCGGGAGACCCGACAGGACGTGTCAGGTGAGACACGGGCGTGCCTTTGCCTGTATGGTTGTTCTGTGCTCGACAATCTTGCCTGGATCGAGGCACACATCCTGGGACACGGTCGTATGTCAAGCCGTGTTCGGCCAAGGTCTGGAGATTTTTGAACGGATCGAAGTGTGAATCAACCTTGGTACCTGGACAGTGGCTGCTCCAAATATATGACAGGTAACAAGGATAATCTATCCAACTATAAGTCCAAGTTGGGGCCAAAGGTTATCTTTGGTGATTCCAAATGTGGCCAGTCAGAAGGTTTTGGAGAAGTGAAGATTGGAGTTGTTACTTTCAAGAAAGTAACCTATGTCAGAGGACTCAAATATAACCTCATCTTCATAAGTCAGTTATGTGATGAAGGTTATCAGGTACATTTCAATTCATCTTATTGTATTATTTCGAATAAGGAAAATCAAACTGTTTTAATTTGAAATAGACAAGGCAACATATATTTAGTTGATTTTCTATCTGCCAATTCGGATCTATGTTTACTTAACTTAATAAGTAACCAGAATGATTTATGGCATAAAAGACTAGGTTGAATAAACCTGAAAAACATTGCTAGGATATCAAAAGACAACCTTGTTAGACGTTTACCTTCTGGTCCCTACAAGAAGGAAGGCTTTTGCAAGGCTTGTCAATTAGGCAAGCAAACTAAATCTAGTTTCAAATCCATTAATAAAAGTGACTCACCTAGGATTTTGTATTTGCTACAGATGGATCTATTTGGACCCATTGCTGTACAAAGCCTAAGAGGGAAATCTTATACTTTGGTTATTGTAGATGACTTCTCTAGGTTCACTTGGGTATCCTTTCTGAGATATAAGTCAGATACCTTCAAGGTTCTTACAGATTTTCTCAGGACCATACAGATTGAGTTCTCTACTCATGTTGCATTGATTATAAGTGATCATGGCACAGAGTTAGAGTCTCTTCTTATACATGAGTTCTGTGAGAAGGAAGGTATCAGGCATTGCTTATCAACTCCTAGAACTTCTCAACAAAATGGGGTAGCTGAAAGGAAAAATAGGACACTCATTGAAGCTGCAGGTACATTACTTGCAGATGCTTACATGCCACTATCCTTTTGGGCAGAGGCTGTGAACACTGCAAACTATGTCCTGAATAGAAGCCTGATACATAAGCTAAAGAATAGGACTCCCTATGAATTACTAAAAGGGAAGAAACCTAAAATAAACTATTTTAAAGTCTTTGGTTGTATATGTTATATTCACACAAACAACAAAAGATATATTAGAAAGTTTTAGACAAAGGCTGAAGAGGGAATTTTTCTAGGATATTTCCAAGTAAGCAAAGCCTATAGGGTTTTATAACAAATCAACTTTAAAAATTGAGGAGTCTATCCATGTTACTTTTGATGAAGCTAACATGTCTTGCAAGGAAAAAGAAATTTCTACCAGAAACAACTTGCAGGTACATCACTTGTGTGAGAGTTTGGATGGACTAAACGTTACCCAAGAGGTTCCAACTCATCCTTCTCCACAAGTCATTGAAGAAAGTGAAGATGAAGGCATTGAAGGGAGTGATATTCCCCCAACAGCAAACATAATTCCACAGAAGGAATTAATTCCAAATGCTGTTGCAGAACCAACTCCACCAGCTTATCTTGTCACACTTAGGGATCACCCCAGATCTGAAGTTATTGGAGACATATCAGCAGGTGTACAAAAAAGGAATCAACTCAACCAAGATTTGATGCATGCCTGTTTTCTCTCTCAGATTGAACCTCTATCAATCCATGATGCAAAGCAAGATTCCCACTGGATCATTACAATGCAGGAGGAATTATATCAGTTTGAGAGATGTAGAGTTTGGGATTTGGTTCCATGGACTCAAGACTGCCCAGTCATTGGAACCAAATGGGTCTACAGAAACAAGTTGGATGCACAAGGAGTAATAGTGAGAAATAAAGCCAGGCTTGTTGCACAAGGATATAGACAAGAAGAAGGAATAGATTATGACTAGACCTTTGCACATGTTGCAAGGTTGGAATCAATCAGAATATTTCTAGCCTATGCAGCATACAAGAGTTTCAAAGTATATCAGATGGATGTGAAGAGTGCATTCCTCAATGGAGTACTTAAAGAAGTGGTTTATGTTGAACAACCTCAAGGTTTTGTTTCTCCAACTCATCCCTCTTATGTTTACAAATTGCCTAAAGCTCTCTATAGTCTAAAGCAAGCTCCAAGAGCTTGGTATGAGACTCTAGGTAGCTTTCTGTTAGAGCATAAATTTATTAGAGGCATTGTAGATAGAACACTTTTCACTAGACATCATAAGGATCAAATATTGTTAGTACAAATATATGTGATGACATAATATTTGGGTCTACTGATTCAAAATTGTGCAAGAGATTCTCTGATCTCATGCATTCTAAATTTGAAATGAGTAGCATGGGTGAGCTTTCCTACTTCCTTGGTCTCCAAGTGAAGCAGCTCCAAGATGGCATCTTCATCTCCCAAGCTAAGTATTGTTGGGTACATTGGTTTAAATGTACCTGATTTGAAGAAGCCTCACCCCACTCAATGATATACATCAAAATGTATTTGATGTATTTTGAGTTGCCTTGTGCAAGTCAAGTATTTGCAGGGAAAGATGAAAAAGTTTCTAAGTCCATGTGTCGACATCCAGGAGCAAAGTGTCGACACTTAAGAAGACTTGTGTCGACACCCAGGCAAACAGTGTCGACACTTGGAGTATTTGTGTCGACACCAGGGATGCAGAGTCGACACTAGACAGAAAGTGTCGACACAAGGAGCTGTGTAGACACTCAATGAAGAAAAGTCCAGTGAAGCAGTGTCGACACTTAGCAGTTGTGTCGACACCCAGTGAAACCGTGTCTACATCAGAAAGTGTCGACACTTGGAGGTTGTGTCGATACTCAGCAAAAGTAAGCAGAGTCTAAGTATAAGTGTCGACATAATAAAGAATGTGTTGACACTCAGCAGAAGACTCAACACTTGAAGAAAGTGTCGACACAAGAAAGAATGTGTCGACACTCAGCAGATGACTCAACACTTGAAGAAAGTGTCAACACAAGAAAAAATGTGTCGACACTCAGCAGAAGACTCAACACTTGAAGAAAGTGTTGACATAAGGAGCAGTGTCGACACTTAGCAAAGTTCAACAAAATTCTAAGTACAAGTGTCGACACTAAGGAGATGTGTCGACACTCAGCCAGAGTCTCAACAGAAGAAGAATGTGTCGACATAAGGAGCAGTGTCGACACTCAGCAAGTATCAACACAGAAGGCATGTGTCGACACCATGAAGATGTGTCGACACTGAACAAGTTCAACACATGAAGATGTGTCGACACAAAGGTGTTGTGTCGACACTTACAAGAATTCAACTAAGTGCTGAAGAATAAGGAGTTGTGTCGACACTCAATGTCAGTGTCGACACATGATGAAGAAGCTGTGTCGAGAGGTGAATTCTACAACACAAGGAGTTGTGTCGACACCTTGAAGGCTAGTGTCGACACTTTGTCAACTTGTGTCGACACTTCGTCTATAAGTGTCGACACTTAAAGACAGACAGTCTCGACACTTTCAGACAGTTACAGTTATTTCAAGAACTAACTGGATGACTTAACAGCTGCCATTCCAGCCGGTCTACTGCACCTGTCAGAGTTGTCATAAATCAGTTATGAACCGTACCAGACGGTTACCATGAAGAAGGCCTATAAATAGGCTTATACTGTCTATAGAAAAAGATGATTAACAGATCAAGTAATTGAAAAAGAAGAAGATCTAGCTATTCTTTGAAGAATCAAGTGAAGATCTAAGTAGTTGGAGAGAGAGAGCTCCATCCAAGAAGACAGCCGTTGGAACCAGGCTGAGAAGAAGGATTTAGACCTAGTTCTGAATCTTAAGTTGCAGAGATCAAGGATCAGCTGCAGAGGAGATCAATCCTATTGTGTTCTACATTCAAGAAGCTTTGAAGAAAGCCAAGTCAAATTGATCTCAGCAGAGTTCTTCCAAGAACTCATCAAGAACCTATCAACTCATCTCTCTATTCAGAGTTGTAGGTATATACACTTTGTATTTTATATTTCTTGTAGGATCATTAGGGATCTGAGTTTGTAAGCCTGTAATTATAAAGGCTGAGTGTAGGGCATGTGTGCCTGAGTGTAGGAGAGTTGTATCTCTGAGTGTAGGCTTTGTGAAGAAGCTGAGTGTAGGTCTTTAGAGAAGACTGAGTTGTAGGGCCTTGGGCCTGAGCTGTAGGAACTTGTTTTGGGGTTCTGAGTGTAAGATCTGAGGATCTGAGATAGTGGAGGAGTTTGGCCGAATCTAGTACACTACTAGATAGGCGAAGGGTGAAAGTGGATGTACCCAAACATTGGGGAACCACTATAAACCTGTGTGTTCACTGTGTGCATGTGAAATTCTGTGATTGTTGTTTGATTTCTTGGAAAAAGAAGTTATAACTCTGTGAAATAATCTGAATTCTGCCTAAAAAGTCAAAAATATTTAAGTCACCTATTAACCCCCCCCCCCCTCTAGGTGATTAGGTATAATATCTTTAAAGTGGTATCAGAGGGAGGTTACTCAAAAAAGGACTTAACAGTCTGAGTAAATCTTGTTGGCAGATTCAGTCTAAGTACATTACAGAATCAAGAAAATCAAGAACCATGGGTTCCACTGAGAATCATAAGGAATTGGGATCCATGAAGCTACCCATTTGCAGAAAAGAAATATTTGGCATCTGGAAGGAAAGGGTGAGACTATTTATGGAAGCCTCAGACCCTAGAATATACATCACAGTTAAAGAAGGGCAATATGTGCCCATGAAGGTTTCAGTCCTGAATGCAAATCAGAGAACACCTAAGGATTTCTCTGAAATGACAAAGGATGAGGTAATTCTAGCCACAATGGACAAGAGGGCTCAAAATATCATTGTGAGTGCTATAGATGATGCTACCTTTCAGAATTTGATACACTATAAGACATCTAAGGAAATGTGGGATACTCTTATTGTGTACATGGAGGGTTCTGAAGAAGTGAGGCAGGACAGAAAGTCCTTATTAAACCAAGAATATGAAAGCTTCAGGAAAGGTAGATCTGATAGCATAACAGAATGCTATAAAAAGTTCTATAGGATTGTCAATGAGCTAATGTCCTATGGAAGAGAGTTCAGTAATTATGAGCTTAATGATAAGTTCTTAAGGTCCCTTACAAAAGATTGGGACACCAAGATCTGTGCCATAAGGGAAATGACAAAGTTAGCAGAAATTCCTCCTCCAACTTTGTTTGGAAAATTGCTATCCTATGAAATGCAATTGATGGTGAGGAAAGAAGAGGAGAAGACTACAAGAAGTGAACATAAGGAAAGGACAGTGGCATTTAAAATAGAAGCCCCCAGAAAATACAGAAGTAAGTCACCAACTCCACCTCCTAAAGTAGCTGAGACTGAGTCAGATGAGTCTGCAAGTAGAAATTCTGAGAGCAGTGAAAGTGATGAGGACTTTGCAGCTTTCACAAGACACTTTCAGAAATTTCTAAAGAAGAAACAATGGAGGACAAAGTCATCTACTTCACAAGGAAAAGATGACTATTATCAGAACAAAAAGTCATCAAAGAAAGACAAGAAAAAGACCAAGTCAAGCAAAGCAACTCTATCAAAAATTGCTGTAATAGTCAAGGACATGTTATTGCAGACTGTGCAGAGAAAAGGAAGGAGTCTAATGATAAGAAAAAGAATCAATTCAAGGGCAAGAAGGAAAGATCTTTTGTTGTCAAAAAGGATATGAGCCTGTCAGACATATCTTCATCAGAAACTGAGTCAGATGCTGAAGCATACATATGACTATTTGCTGAGGAAGAAGAAGAAGAGTTCATCCAGATCATGAACTCTATATATAAACAAGAGGACAGTCAGTGCCAAGGACTGATGGCATTGACAGAAAGTGACAAAATCCAGGAGCAGCCTGGACCTAGTAAGGTACAAAATTGTTCTTTCAGTTCAATTTCTTGTGCTAGTTCAGAATCAGATTCGTCATCATCAAGTGATGAGAGTGCATCTGAGTCTAAAGAGGATATTCATCAATTGATAGATGAATATAAAGTTCTGTTACAAGCTTTTAAGAAGAGCAAGTCCCTAGCTAAGAGTCAGGCAAAGGAAATTGCTAGTCTCAAAGTTGCTGCAACTGATTTTGAGAAGATGATTGATCAAAAGCTAAATGAAATAGCCAGACTGAAGCACATAACTGTGATTCAGATGGGGACTATATCATTTAAGAATGATCAAATCAAAAGTCTGGAGATTAGTCTTCAGAAGGAGAGAGATTTAGTTGCTAGGTTTTCTAAACCAAAGTCTGTTCTACCCTTAATTGATGAATTTGTTCATCAAAAAGGTAAAGCTGGACTGGGGTTTTCAAAACCTGCTAGGACTGTCAAGTCCAAGTCTAAGGGAAAAGCTTCATCTCTCAACAAGCCAGCTGTAGATAAAATAGCTAAGAATGTACCTAAGCAAAGGTACAATAGGTTTGAGTGTTGGTGCTGTGGCAAGGTAGGCCACTTTGCCATGGACTGTTGGCATAATGCAAGTGCCAAAGTGAGTAGCAAACTGCCTGTTGGAAAACCTACAGGTAGCTTTGTTAGGAGGCAAACTAACCAGTACCAAGGACCCAATAATTCTTTGGGTTCTAAGGTTCACTAATCTGTTTTGCAGGTGAGTCCAAGTGGTCATGCCCCAATATGGTACTTGGACAGTGGATGTTCCAGACATATGACTAGAACAAGGGGATTGCTAAAGGACTACACACCTATCAAGGATGGTCCAAAAGTCACCTTTGGTGGTTCTGAAAAAGGAATCATCAAGGGTTTTGGTAACATTTCTAGCTCTCATATTACTATTACTCAAGTGGATTATGTTAAAGGTTTGAAATATAACCTTATTAGTATAAGTCAACTGAGTGATGTAGGATATGACATCTCATTTGTCAAAGGTGGTTGTCATATCAAAAGGTCAAATGATCAAGAGATCATTTTGACAGGTTATAAAAAGAGGAATGTCTACTGCCTAGACATTATGGTTGAGAATAATGGTTCTCCAGTGTGTCTTGTAGCTGATGAGAAAGTCTCTCATTGTGTCAAATGGAACAAGAGGCTAGCCCATCTCAACTACAAGACAATAGGCCAACTCTTTAGCAAAGAGTTAGTGAGGAATGGTCCTCAAGTTAAGTGTATTAAAGATGGAATTTGCTCAGCTTGTTAAAAGGGCAAGCAGACTAGATCCACCTTTAGTATCATTGAAAACAAAGATGCTGTGAGGTGTTTATACCTCTTGCATATGGATCACTTTGGTCCTATGCCAGTTCACAGCCTAGGTAGGAAGGTCTATACCTTTGTAGTTGTCGATGACTACTCAAGGTTTTCCTGGGTGTTCTTCCTTAGACAGAAATCTGAAACACCTAGTATCTTCTATAGCTTTGTCAAACAAATTCAGAATGAACTAGACAGTACAGTGGTCAAGATAAGAAGTGACCATGGTACTGAATTTCAGTCTGATAGTATGGCAAAACTATGTGAAGAATTTGGGATATTTCAGGAGTTTTCTTCACCAAGAACACCTCAGCAAAATGGCATTACTGAGAGGAAAAATAGAACCTTGATTGAGGCTGGTAGGACCCTATTAAGTGACACATCCCTACCAGAATATTTCTGGGCTGAGGTAGTTAATACTGCATGCCATGTAATTAATATGGCTACCATTACTAAAAGCCACAACAAGACCCCCTATGAGATTGTGAAAGGCAGAAAACCAAACTTATCCTATTTCAGGATCTTTGGTTGTAAGTGCTTTATACTTAACAATGGAAAGTCTTACTTGACTAAGTTTGCTGCCAAGTCCCAAGAGGGGATCTTTGTTGGGTACGACAACAATAGTAAGGCTTATAGAGTCTACAACTTGTCTACTGAAGTTGTAGAAGAGTCTGTACATGTAGTATTTGATGAAACTAGACTTATTAACAATGAGTTGTCTAGTAGTATATGCAGCTCCACAGGTATAACTAAGAAGATGGACAAGCTCACTATTGAAGAAGAACCTACTACAAGACAGCAAGTAGAAGATAGTGGCTGCTGTCCAGGGGGAGTACTACATGTACCTAATGCAGAAGAAGACCATGGAGTGCAGCAAGATGAAGAAACTGAAGAAGTTCAACCTGAAGCCAGGATGCCTCCAGCTAATAGACATCTTAGAGATCATCCAGCAGATCAAATCATTAGTGATCTAAGACAAGGGGTACAAATAAGGAGCAGAAATCTGAGTGCAGCACTCTTCTCCAGTTTTCTATCCCAAGTAGAGCCAAAGAAGTTTGAAGAAGCCATCCTAGACCCTCATTGGATTGAGGCAATGCAAGAAGAGCTGAATCAGTTCAAGAGGTGCAAAGTCTGGGAGCTTGTTCCTAAACCAAAGGACCACAACATAATTGGGACCAAGTGGATCTTTAGGAACAAGATGGATGAACATGGAGTCATCATAAAGAACAAAGCAAGATTGGTTGCTAAAGGATATAGGCAGGAAGAAGGTATTGACTTTGATCAAACCTTTGCTCCAGTAGCCAGACTGGAAGCCATAAGGATGTTCCTGGCTTATGCAACCTATCAAGGTTTTAAAGTTTACCAAATGGATGTAAAGTCAGCCTTTCTGAATGGTAATCTAAAGGAAGAAGTATATGTGGAATAGTCATCAGGTTTTGTTGATTCAACTCAACCTAATCATGTCTATAGACTTAGGAAGGCATTGTATGGGTTAAAATAAGCCCCTAGGGCTTGGTATGAAACCTTGTCTAGTTTCCTCATTGAGAATTAATTCACAAGGGGGAAAATAGAAAAGACTCTATTCCTTAGGGAATCTAGAGGCAAGATAATACTAGTCCAAATATATGTAGATGACATCATATTTGGGTCTACTGAAAGTAGTCTTTGCAAAAAGTTTGCAAAACTAATGCAAGGACAATTTGAGATGAGCAGTATGGGAGAACTTAAGTTCTTCTTGGGTCTCCAAGTTAGACAGACTGAGAATGGTTTATCCATATGCCAGCCTAAGTTCACCCTAAAACTCATAAGGAAGTATGGTATGGATTCATCTAGTACCATGAAGACTCCTATGGGGTCAAATATGTCTCTTAGCAAAGATGATGTAGGGAAACCTGTAGATGAGACTTTGTATAGAGGGATAGTTGGCTCCCTACTCTATTTGACTGTAAGTAGACCAGATATCATGTATGCTACATGTGTCTGTGCTAGGTACCAAACATACCCTAAAGAGTCTCATTTGACAGCAGTCAAATGGATACTGATGCCGGCTCGTCTCACATCCCCTTGCCCGTTGATGCTAAGAGTGCTCGTGATCAAGTTGCTGTGGATGATGATCAAGTTGCTCGTGACCAAGTTGATGCGGCACAACATAAAGATGCTCGACGACCTTCTACCGCAACTCGTGACCTTGGTGGCTACAATCTTCGTTCGCGGCGGGCTTAAGCCCTTTCCTTATTTGCACCTTTATTTTCCTAGTTTAATGTTAACATTATTTCATGTTGTCTTTTATTTTGGACATGTTTTATTTTTGGTGTGCTCATAGCCATCCAATAGATGATAAATTGGATGGCTAGATTTATTTTGCTTGTTTTGGGACTTGCCTATATATATGCTTAATTGATGAGAAATGAAGGCATGCTATTTGAAAACCTAAATTAATCCTCTCTTGAGAATTTCGGCCACCTCCCTTTGGGATTACCGCCCCCCCTCTCATCCTCCTTCTCCTCCTTTGTTAGCCAATCGCTTGGGTGATCCAAGGCTTGTGAAACGCGGAGGCGGATGCTTCTCGGTGTGACTCCGGCGAAGAAGAAGGTTGCCGCTCGGTGTGACGCCGGTGGTGCGTGGACGTGTGACTCTTCCACTTTCCTTGTGTGATCTTCACCCCATCTTGGGGAGGGTAATATCTACATCTTTCCTTTGTGATTTCTTGTGAGATTTGGAATGGATGCAATGGCTTTTTATCCGCGATCTTGAATACGATCTTTTGGATTTAATCGAAAACCTTCTTGCGTTTATTTTTGAAACCTTGCAAGAAGCCGGATCGGGTGGATCCTTTTGCTTAAGGAAGATCTTGGCATATAGTTATTGATCTTCCTCTCAAAAAGGTGTGGCGACCTTTGCTTTAGATCTTCGGTGGGAAAGGATTGGACTTTAATTAGATCGTCGCTTTTAGTCCACTCCCCTCCGCGTGTTTGTGCGGGATGACGGTGAATCGTGCGGCAAGAATGTTTGTGTTAGGACGCGTTAGAACGTGTTACGTGGGCTTGAGTTGTAAGAAAATCCGTACGCTATTTTAATCCGACGACTCCCTACATCAATTTGGTATCAGAGGGAGGTTCTCGTCAGTTTCCTAATTGGCACTCCTCCCCCGCTCAAAATTCAAATTTCAAATTTCAGAATTCAAATTTCGAATTTCAAATTTCAAATTTTAAATTTCAAATTTCAAAAATTCAAAACTCAAATTTCGAATTTCAAATTTCAAATCTCGAATTTCAAAATTCAAAATTTCAAATTTCAAATTCTAAATTTCAAAATTCAAAATTCAAAATTCAAATTTCAAATTTCAGAATTCAAATTTCGGATTTCAAATTTCAAATTTCAAAATTTCAAATTTCAAATTTCAAAATTTCAAATTTTAAATTTCAAATTTCAAAAAAAAAAATTCAAAATTCAAATTTCGAATTTCAACTTTCAAATTTTGAATTTTGAATTTCAAATTTCAAATTTTCAAATTTTAAATTTCAAATTTCAAAAAAATTCAAAATTCAAAATTCAAATTTCAAATTTCAAATTTCGAATTTCAAATTTCAAAATTCAAATTTCAAAATTTCAAATTTTAAATTTCAAATTTCAAAAAAAATTCAAATTTCAAATTTCAAATTTCAAATTTCGAATTTCAAATTTCAAATTTCAAAATTTCAAATTTCAGATTTTAAAATTTCAAAATTCAAAAAAAAAAAAACAAAGAGAAAACTGCACTCTAGCCTTTGGTTTTTAGGGTGTTAATGCGTACTCGACACGGTACGCAGTACACGAACCCGTCTACCTCCACTATGGCTGAAAACCCTGATGAGGAAACTAATCCTACGGCTATCACTGAGCTTAGGTAAGAATTAGGAGAGTTGAGGGGTTTGCTGACACAACTTTTGGCGAACCAAGCTGCTCAAACACCACCACCACCTAACCATGGACAAGTCCCCCGACCACCCCCGGTGCATGTTGCGGAACATGATGGGTACTTCCCCGGAGCAGCACGTCAAGTTCCCGATCTGGAAAGAGTGTTCGATATAACAAAAGCGATTCGTATGGAAGCACCCTCTTACGATGGTATGGGAGACCCCCAAGTCTTCCTTACATGGGTGGTTGACATAGAATGCTATTTTGATTGGTATCACCTTACCAATGAGCAAAAGGTTCAAGTAGCTCGTATGAAATTAAACGGGAGGGCCAAGACCTTTTGGTTAAATGAGGAGCGACATTTAGGGACCGGTCATGGTGTACCCCTAGTTGGTTGGACGGTTATGAAAAATTTGCTCACCGACCAATACGTGCCCGCTTACCACCGAACTCAAATGTTCGACGATCTTGCCACCCTTCGGCAAGGTCCAAAATCGGTGGCTGATTACATGGGTGAGTTAAAGGATAAGATGGTGCGGTGTGAGATCCAAGAGATGCCAGAGGTTACGCTTTCTAGGTTCCGTAAGGGACTTAATCCGGACATTCAGAAGAAGCTTCTTCGATATGGCCACACTGATATTAATACTACTTTCAATGTCGCCTTGGACATTGAAAAACATCTGGCCATGAAAACCCAACCCCGTTACTCCCAACAAAAGGGAAAGGCACCCATAGGCGCCCTTTCCTCCACTTATTATGATAAGGGTAAGGCGAAGGTTGGGGAGTCCAAACTAATTGTCGTGACTGCGAGAAACCCTAGGCAGCCTAATAGTGAGATAATCCCTATTGGCAAGGTGAGCAAGGCTAACACCACGTGTTACTCTTGCGGTATTCAAGGCCACTATGCCTATGAGTGCCCCACCAAGGCCAAGGCTACTTTAGCTCTTCTAGACGAGTCCACTAGTGACTTTGCAGATTTAGTGATTGAGGCAGATGAGGGTTATGAGACGGATGGTGTGCCTAGTGATATGGAGGATGGGCACCTACTTAGCGTTATGCGTTGTATTCTGACGACCCCTCGCCCGTTTGACGATTGGAAGAGGTCCACTATTTTCTCCCTCATCTTTAAGAGTGGGGAAAAATATTGTAAGCTCATCATTGATAGCGGCAGCTGCATGAACGTTGTTTCCGAGAATTCCGTTATGCGGATGCATTTGGCTACCGAGCCTCATCCTACCCCTTACCAAGTGGTTGGGTCAACAAGGTAACCATCCCGGTCACCAAGTGTTGCCTAGTTCCACTTACGATCAAGTCATATACGGATAAGGTGTGGTGTGATGTCATCCCTATGGATGCTTGTCATGTGTTGTTAGGCCGCCCTTGGCTCTATGACCATGATGTCACCCACTACGGGAGGGCAAACACTTATGAGTTCAAATATAATGGGAAGGTAGTCACGTTAAAACCCACGGCCCCAAAGGAACCCAATAGCCCGAGTACGGATACCACAATCCCAGTCGAGAAGAAATTGGTAAGCCTAATGGGTAGGAGAAAATTTGAGAGTGACCCCTTTGTGGATGGGATTATTTATGCATTGGTTCTTTTGAATAATAATAAAGAAAATGGGGTTTTAGAAGATTTACCCAAAGAATTAAAAAACTGCGGGAAGAGTATAAGGATGTCTACCCGGACGAGTTGCCCCCTACGTTGCCCCCTCTACGTGATATCCAACATGCCATTGACTTTATGTCGAGCGCCTCATTGCCTAATCAGCCCCATTATAGGTTGCACCCCGCAGCCCATGAGGAGCTCCAAGCCCAAATTTCGGATTTATTGGCGAAGGGGTTCATTAGGAACAGCAAGAGTCCGTGTGCGGTACCGGCTTTGTTGGCTCCAAAAAAGGATGGTACGTGGCGTATGTGTGTAGACAGTGGAGCCATAAATAAGATCACTATCAAGTATAGGTTTCCCATCCCTAGATTGGACGATCTTTTGGATATGTTGTCTGGTGCCTCGATCTTCACGAAATTGTATTTGCGGAGTGGTTACCATCAGATTCGGATACGTGATGGGGATGAATGGAAAACTACATTTAAATCTAAGGACGGGCTCTACGAGTGGTTGGTCATGCCATTTGGGTTGTCAAATGCTCCAAGCACCTTCTCACGCATGATGACCCACGTATTCCAACCATACATGGGACGATTTGTGGTGGTGTACTTTGATGACATATTGATTTATAGCACCACTTTTGACTCACATGTGTCTCACCTACGGATTATTCTATCTACACATCGGGACGAAAAATTATATTTAAATTTAAAGAAGTGTATATTTTATGTAAAGGAAGTGGAATTTTTGGGCTACCTGGTTGGATCTGAGGGAATAAAGGTAGACCCCAGTAAGGTGAAAGCATTTCTGGAGTGGCCCGAACCCACAAGCTTGAGAGATGTTAGGAGTTTCCACGGGTTAGCCTCATTTTATAGACGATTTATTCGGGATTTTAGTACTATTATGGCTCCCGTGATGGAATGCATGAAAAGGGGTGAGTTTAAATGGACGCCAGCAGCTACCCAGGCATTCCAACACATTAAGAAGATGATGACTGAGGCTCCTATTTTGCGCTTACCAGATTTTAATAAAGTATTTGAATTGACATGTGACGCATCCGGAGTAGGAGTAGGAGGTGTCTTAAGCCTAGAGGGACACCTAATAAGTTATTTTAGCGAGAAATTGGCGGGTGCAAAACTTAATTATTCCAATTACGATAGAGAGTTCTATGCCATCATTAGATGCCTACACCAGTGGAGACACTACCTCCTTTCCAAGGAGTTCGTGATTCTCTCTGACCATGATGCACTTAGGCACATTAATGGGCAATCTAAAATCAGCCCCCGTCATGCAAAATGGGTATCTTATCTGCAAGAGTTTTCGTTCACCTTAAAACACCTTAAGGGCACTGAAAATCGTGTGGCCGACGCGCTTAGTAGAGTGACACTTTTATTGTCGATCATGGAAGTAAAGGTTGTCGGATTTGAGAGAATAAAGGATGAATATGCCATGTGTCCTGATTTTGGAGAAGTGTATCTAGCGGTACACGATGACTCACCAATGATAGTGTCAGCATATGTATTGAGAGACGGTTATTTATTTCGGCACGCTAAGCTATGTATTCCCCGTACCTCCCTACGCCATCACATAGTATGGGAACTACATAGTGGCGGGTTGAGCGGCCATTTTGGGCGGGATAAAACGATAGCCTTAGTCGAGGAGAAATTCTATTGGCCTAAACTTCGCGTTTTAGTTGGGAAAATCGTGAGTAGCTGTCGGGTTTGTCAAGTGTCTAAAGGGGGAAAGACTAATGTGGGACTATACACTCCGTTGCCTATTCCATCTAAACCTTGGGAGGACGTGAGTATGGACTTTATTTTGGGGCTTCCTCCAACCCAGCGACGACACGATTCCATCAGATACTGAGATATCTAAAGGGCACTCCTTATCTAGGCCTCTGGTACCCTAGGAATGGAAATTTTGAACTAACAGGTTATTCAGATGCAGATTTTGCAGGCTGCAAAGAAGATAGAAAAAGTACAATTGAAACCTGTCAATTCCTAGGTGGAAGACTGATTTCATGGAGTAGCAAGAAGCAAACAAGTGTGGCTATCTCCACTGCAGAATCAGAATATGTTGCTGCAGGAAGTTGCTGTGCTCAACTTCTATGAATACAACATCAGCTTGAGGATTATGGAATTCAGGTAAGTAGAACACCCTTGTTTTGTGATTCTACTAGCGCTATATCTATTGCTAACAATCCTGTTTCCCATAGTAGAACTAAACATATTGAAATAAAATATCATTTTCTAAGGGAACATGTAGAAAAACAAGATATTTCACTAGAATATGTTAAGACAGATAATCAACTAGCTAATATGTATACTAAGCCTTTAGAAGAAACAAAGTTCAATAGGTTTAAAATTGAACTAGGTATGATAAACTTAGAATATAGTTTATAGAAATGGCTAAGTAAAATGGTGTCGACACACAGTGTTGTCTGTGTCGAGACAGAAAATTGGTGTCGACACTTTAGAGAAAAGGTGTCGACACATCTAGGAAGTTGGTGTCGACACTTCAGAATATTAGTGTCGACACATGACAAGTAGGTGTCGACACATCCAAGGTGGTGTCGACACTTAGAGTTTACTCAGAATTATCTAAGTAAAGTCTCGACTAAATGTCGAGTTAAGTGGTGTCGACACATAAACAAGTGTCGACACATATATATGTTGACTAAACTTGTGTTGACACATAGGTGTTGAGACATTATAAGTCTGTGTCGACACTTTTCAACAGTGTCGACACAATTTAAGTTAGTTAACCCGCCCTTTCATCTTCAATCTTAGAAAGGTATAAATAGAATTTCTCCATTGTCTGTCGACACGCTCACTAAAGTTTTGAGACCAAACTTGTGTGTCGACACCTCTCTTCTCTCCATTCAAATTCTTCAAACCCTAATGGCGCCAAAGCTCGAGGAGAACGTGAACGAAGGCTATGAACTGGTGCGACATGCGTGTGACGAAGCAGAACAGGAGATCAAGAATGTGGTAACCCTAGTTGCAGACTCGGGGTTGGATTTTCTTGTTTCAGAGCCAACCAAGATCTGGAAAAAAGAAGTTCTGGAATTCCTGAATGGAGCTAAAGTAGATGAATCTGGACTCAAGATAAAGTCTAGGGTTCATGGAGAAAAGGTGAAGATCTCACCAAAAAGTCTGAGAAAGGTATTAAATCTCCCAAGGACAAAAGAAGAGGATGAAGTTACTGCTTCAAAGACCAGAGAAGCTTTAACTTGGTGTGGACTGGATTCCAAACTGAAAATTGGATCTGTATTCAATAGGAAAGGCATGAACAGCCAGGAGAAATTTCTCTCAGAAATTGTTGGCAAGGTTATCCTGTGCAAGTCTGGAGGACATGACAGGATTTCAGCCTATATGTTCAGCATCATGACAAGGATTATCTTTCAACTAACTACTGATTGGTCTGCAGTTTTATTTGACAAGATTAAGGAGAGCCTGAAGAAACCCAATTTGGGGAGAATTCTAAGTCTTTACTTGGCTGGTAGTATACCAGAAGTAATGAGTCAAGCTGCTGGAACTAAGATCAACCATATGAGAAAGATGGACATAAGAATCTTCTCAAGGTGGGACATAGTTTTAACTAAGGAGATGCCAACACCTGAGAAGGTAACACCTCAAAAGAAAAAGAAGCAGATAGCCCCTGTGGCTCAAGAGTCATCTAGCAGCTCTGAGGAGCAAGTTGTCTTTACACCAGATGATGACCAAGAACCTGGAGATGCTGGGAAGTCTCCAGCTCAACAAGATGTTACAGAGAGGCAGGGGGAGTAACCTCAGGCTAGCCCCATACACCAGGATCAAATCCAGGGGGAGCCTCTAGTGGTGGAAGAGCCAACTCCTCTTGAAAGTGAAAGAGCCACCCACATCATCCTTGAGCAACCTCAGATTGATAGTCAACCCCCAGATGTTGTCATGAAAGACACATCTGTTACAGTTCAAGTAGTATCTGATCCAGTAGTAGATGAGCCAAGAGTTTCTCCAGCCCATTCTCCACAAGAATATATAATGGAAGATCTTTTCCTCAATCTGGATCAAACAGATTTTGAGAAGGACAATGCTGCTGCTGAGGGGAGAATGCTCTTGTTGAGGGGGAGCCAGTGGAAATTCTAGAAGAACCTACAAGTAAAGAGCCTGAGAAGCAAAAGGAAGTTGAGGAGCTCCCTAGGGAGAGGGTAGACATAGCCAGCACCTCAGCTTCTGAAGATCAGGAGGTTGCAAAGGCAAAGAAAAGGAAATTTCAAGTATTTAAAAGAAGGAGCAAGACTTATAAGAAGGCCTTGCAAACTATAGCACCACAGCCTGCACTTCAGCCAGCACCAACTGTAGATTACAGTGCTCTGATGGTTGCTATGCAGATCAAGCTTGATGAGCAAAGGAAAGCCATTGAAACATATGTGGATGAGGGGCATAAGTCTTTACAGTTTGATCTGGCCCAGGACATTAAGTCCATAAGATTTGAGATGAATCTAAATAAAAAGGAGATGACTGACTGCTTCCACAAGGGAGGGAATGCAGTAGTCTACTTAGCTACTCATCAGGAGAAAATAAAATCTCAAGTAGATGACATTGTACTGAAGCAAGGGTATGTTCTTGAGAACCAGATCAGAATGAATGACAATTTGACTGCTTCACACAATGCAATTATCACTGAGATGAAGAACATAGCTACTGGACTAACAACTTCTACTGCTACTGCTAAAGCAGAGTTTGATAAAGCATTGCAAAAGAGTTTAACTGGTGTTACTTCTGTAATTAAAGACTCTCAGAAGTTGATAACTGAAAAACTCCAAAGGTTGAAACCTTTCTTTAAAGATGGAGTCAACTATTTGGATAACTAAGTCAGATTTCAAAAGGATGATCTAAGAGATCACATGGAAAGAGAAGTCATAAAGGGGGAGAGGGTGTTAGTCAAAGACAGCTCTGATCATGCCAAGTGGATTTCTAATTCTATCAGAGCAACTCTTGGTTATCCTCCTTTATGTGATGATGACAATGTAGCAGAATCTGGGATACATCCTGCATATCTAGGAGGGGAGCAACCTAAAGTGGCTCAAGTAATCTACCCTCCTCCAGTTTTTGATATGATACAAGCTGATATCCAGACAATGTATAGCCCACCTGAGGGACAGCAAAATGTTATCATAGAGAAGGTGGTTCAGCTAGTATCTGAGGCTATGCAAGAAGCTTTGCTGAAAGAACAAGAAGCTAGATTATCTAAGAAGAGGTTTAGAGAGCAAGCTGAACAAAGACCAGATTTTGAGCAGTGGAGCCCCACTTCAAGAAAAATTATCTTAACTGCATGGAAGGCTGCAAAAGATAATATTCAAGATAGAAATAAATCGTTTTCTGAACTGGAGTGGAGGAAGCATGAGACTAGGCAAGAAGCTATAGTGCAATATAGAAGAAAGTCCAAGATGGGAAAGCTACCTCCTTCTGCCCAGGAGCCTAGCAAGTACTTTCCCAAGCAATATCATTGATTTGAGAGGCAAAAGATTAAAGCTGAAGAGCAAAAGAAAAAGGATCTGAAAGGCAAGAAGCTTGCTGATACTGAAGATGCTGAAGCCCCTGTGCAAGCAAAGATACAAACTGGGAAGGGCATAGTGATCAAGGAGGCAGAGCAAAAATAGAATAGCATTATCTTAAGTTTACTATGTAATCTTTTGATGTTAAACATTCTGTAAACTTTTGTTTAATGTATATGACAAAGTTGTTAGAACAATATGATGTGTGATTAATCTATTTCATAATTATTCTGAGATGATATCTGAGTATACATGTTTTGTTTGATACATGTTTATGTTTGCCCTGTTATATAATCCTGCTTTACATCATGCTATGATTTTATTCTGTATGGTGTATATCATTGACTAAGGGTTATGACTTCTCCAAATAGGGGGAGATTGTTGGGTACATTGGTTTAAAGGTACCTGATTTGAAGAAGCCTCACCCCACTCAATGATATACATCAAAATATATTTGATGTATTTTGAGTTGCCTTGTGCAGGACAAGTATTTGCAGGGAAAGATGAAAAAGTTTCTAAGTCCATGTGTCGACATCCAGGAGCAAAGTGTCGACACTTAAGAAGACTTGTGTCGACACCCAAGCAAGCAGTGTCGACACTTGGAGTATTTGTGTCGACACCAGGGATGCAGAGTCGACACCAGATAGAAAGTGTCGACACAAGGAGCTGTGTCGACACTCAATTAAGAAAAGTCCAGTGAAGCAGTGTCGACACTTAGCAGTTGTGTCGACACCCAGTGAAACTGTGTCTACATCAGAAAGTGTCGACACTTGGAGGCTGTGTCGACACTCAGCAAAAGTCAACAGAGTCTAAGTATAAGTGTCGACATAATAAAGAATGTGTCGACACTCCGCAGAAGACTCAACACTTGAAGAAAGTGTCGACACAAGAAATAATGTGTCGACACTCAGCAGATGACTCAACACTTGAAGAAAGTGTCGACACAAGAAAGAATGTGTCGACACTCAGCAGAAGACTCAACACTTGAAGAAAGTGTCGACACAAGGAGCTGTGTCGACACTTAGCAAAGTTCAACAAAATTCTAAGTACAAGTGTCGACACTAAGGAGATGTGTCGACACTCAGCCAGAGTCTCAACAGAAGAAGAATGTGTCGACACAAGGAGCAGTGTCGACACTCAGCAAGTATCAACACAGAAGGCATGTGTCGACACCATGAAGATGTGTCGACACTGAACAAGTTCAACACATGAAGATGTGTCGACACAAAGGTGTTGTGTCGACACTTACAAGAATTCAACTAAGTGCTGAAGAACAAGAAGTTGTGTCGACACTCAATATCAGTGTCGACACATGATGAAGAAGCTGTGTAGAGAAGTGAATTCTACAACACAAGGAGTTGTGTCGACACCTTGAAGGCTAGTGTCGACACTTTGTCAACTTGTGTCGACACTTAGTCTATAAGTGTCAACACTTAAAGACAGACAGTCTCGACACTTTCAGACAGTTATAGTTATTTCAAGAACTGACTGGATGACTTGATAGCTGCCATTCCAGCCGGTCTACTGCACCTGTCAGAGTTGTCAGAAATCAGTTATGAATCGGACCAGTCGGTTATCATGAAGAAGGCCTATAAATAGGCTTATACTGTCTACAGAAAAAGATGATTAACAGATCAAGTAATTGAAAAAGAAGAAGATCTAGCTATTCTTTGAAGAATCAAGTGAAGATCTAAGTAGTTGGAGAGAGAGAGCTCCATCCAAGAAGACAGCCGTTGGAACCAGGCTTAGAAGAAGGATTCAGACCTAGTTCTGAATCTTAAGTTGCAGAGATCAAGGATCAGCTGCAGAGGAGATCAATCCTATTGTGTTCTACATTCAAGAAGCTTTAAAGAAAGCCAAGTCAGATTGATCTCAGCAGAGTTCTTCCAAGAACTCATAAAGAACCTATCAACTCATCTCTCTATTCAGAGTTGTAGGTATATACACTTTGTATTTTATATTTCTTGTAGGATACTTAGGGATCTGAGTTTGTAAGTCTGTAATTATAAAGGCTGAGTGTAGGGCCTGTGTGCCTGAGTGTAGGAGAGTTGTATCTCGGAGTGTAGGCTTTGTGAAGAAGCTGAGTGTAGGTCTTTGGAGAAGACTGAGTTGTAGGGCCTTGGGCCTGAGCTGTAGGAACCTGTTTTGGGGTTCTGAGTGTAAGATCTTAGGATCTGAGATAGTGGAGGAGTTTGGCCGAATCTAGTACAATACTAGATAGGCGAAGGGGGAAAGTGGATGTACCCAAACATTGGGGAACCACTATAAACATGTGTGTTCACTGTGTGCATGTGAAATTCTTTGATTGTTGTTTGATTGCTTGGAAAAAGAAGTTATAACTCTGTGAAATAATCTGAATTCTGCCTAAAAAGTCAAAAAGATTTAAGTCACCTATTCACCCCCCCCCCCCTCTAGGTGATTAGGTACAATATCTTTCAAGTATGCTAAAGAGCTTATCAAAAAGTTTGGGATGGCTGATGCCTCAGCAAAGAAGACACCTATGGCTACAAATGTTGTAATTTATTCAGATGCACATGGGAAACCTGTGGATCAGAAACAATATAGGGCCATTGTTGGATCCATGTTATACCTTACAGCAAGCAGACCTGATATCATGTTTGCCACATGCCTTTGTGCTAGGTTCCAAGTGAACCCAAAAGAATGTCATCTAATTTTCTTAAAAAGGATTTTGAGATATATAAAGAGTTGTCCTAGTCTAGGCCTATGGTATCCAGCTAAGTCAGAGTTTGATTTAACTGCATTTTCAGATGCTGACTTTGCTGGATGCAGGGTTGATAGGAAAAGCACCTCATGGACTTGTCAGTTCCTTGTTATGAGGTTGGTATCCTGGTTTTGTAAGAAACAGTCATCTATATCTACCTCAACTGTTGAGGCAGAATACATTGCAGCAGGTAGTTGTTATTCCCAGATGCTGTCGATACAAAATCAATTACTAGACTATGGTATCAACTTAAATAATTCAACTTTACTTTGTGATAACACAAGTGCTATATCCATAGCACAGAATCCAGTCCATCATAGTAGGACAAAGCATATAGACATTAGGCATCATTTCATAAGAGATTGTGTAGACAAAAACAAAATTAAGCTTGTCTATATCTACACTAATTTACAAAGGGCTGATATATTCACCAAACCTCTGGATGAGTGAAATCATCTCTTCTTTATAAATTAGTTTGGAATGATCAATGGAGAAGACTTAGTTTAGTTTAAGTATGCACTCGACGAATTTGCTAAAGTTCATCGAACGGAGCTCGACGAATTATGGAAAGTTTGTGCGATATTCGTCGAACGCAGGACGACGAACTCTCTGTGAGTGAAGTTATTTTCGTCGAACGGAGATCGACGAAATCACTTCAGAAAACTTTCGTCGAACAGAGATCGATGAAATGTCTTCAAATCTTCAGACATAGCTCGATGAATTATTTGACTATTAATTATTTCGTCGATCTTAGGTCGAAGAATTTCTTAATTTTTGTGGAACGGAGTTTGTCGATTCATATTCTGGAAAACCTTATATCTAGGTTTTTCTTCGACCTCTGTCCTGCGCTTTCTGTTCTCTTGCACTTGATCGTCGTTTGTCTCTCTTGTAGGTGATTCCAATGGCTATTCCAGCAGGTGCCCTAACCGGAATGAAGTTTGACACGGGCTTTGACTTCAACTTCGAATCCTTTCAACTTTCAGATCCAATATTTCTGCATATACTTTAACTTCTAGAGGAACAAAAACTGAAAAATCTGATGTCAACAAGGATAAAACTGTCTGCAACTGAAATCAGAGAGTGGGTTTATACATCTACATCAGAGGAGAACACTATGATCGGAACAATTGCCGGTAACTCTGTATCTTTATCTCCCTCTATACTTTGGATTGATTAATGGTGAAGAACAGTTAGAAATCAATTCAGAAGAATCTGATATGATGTTGAGTTTAATGGGATATACTGGAGATAATCCCAATAAGTTGTTAAACAAACATCTTTCTGTCGAATTAAAGTTCTTGGCAGATATTGTAGGAAAGGTTTTGCTGGGCAAGCATACTGCCCATGACTACATTATCAGATATCAGTTTTTGGTTATGTGTGCAGTGATTAATAAGAAGTAAGTGGATTGGGCTCAAATCATATTTGATTTGATAAAGAAAAAGAACAACAAGAAGGAAGTCTATTTTGGAAGGATCCTAGGGATCTTCTTAAAGGAAAAGGCTGATGAATCACTGGTCTCACCGACCATATTCATAAATGTCAGTAAAAGGCTAACCTGTGCCTTATTTGGGAGGTGGGAGAGGACAATAGTCAAGCCCTCCAAGGCATCACCCTCTTCCACCATAGCTTCTGAAAGCACCAGGGCTGTAAGAGCCACTCCCCACCCTGATGAAGAGATCATTCCACCCTCATCATCTCTTCCATCTATTCCACCTACACTTCCACCAACAGTCCAAACCATCTCTCCAACTCCAGAATCATAACAACAACCTTTACAACAACAACAACAACACTCTACTCATGTTCCTACTCCACCTACATCTCCATAAATTGATCTTACAGAGATCCCATCTTCCACCCTTCAGGAAAACCAACCACCAACACCACCTGATTCCCCCCATGACACATATATTTCCTCACCACCACCATCTCCTCTTCCATAACATTTGTCCACCATACCATCTTTCCATCTACCAACAGATACAATCATGTTAGATGCTACTCCTCCATCTCCACCACCATCTATCATTCCTCCACATGTTTCTACTCACACAACATCTGAAACATCCACTGCTCCAACATTGGACCCCTCCGCCATATCTTCCATCATTGCTATCATCACACCCCTCATAAAATCAATCATAGCAGAGGCCATTATACCTCTTGCTACCTCTATATCTTCTCTATCTGCTCAACTTTCTGCCTTCACTGCTGCCCCCTCTTCATTCAGGGGCCTGGCTACAGTATACTCTGAAACTAGGTAGGGGTAGATGCTTAATGAAGAAGCTGCAGCACCTCCAGCAGAAGTAGAAATCTCAACTCCAGCAGCTCCAGTAATAGTAGAGGCAGAAGCACTACTGGCAGATACAGATTTAATTCCAGGGGATGCAGATTTTATTCCCGATGATAGAGATTTAATTGATTTGATTCATTTCATTAAGACTGACGTGGACCTTGATGAGTCAGTCCCTGAAGAGACAGTTGCTGAAGACATTCTTTCTGTTTCTGAATTCATAATTAATCCCATAGTAAACTTAGTTGATTTGTTGAAAAGGTTTGATACCGCCTTTCTGAATTATATTCCAGCAGTACCTACTAAGTTATCCTTGGCTATTGTACCATATACTTTCCCAATCTCTCCAAATGTTGCCAAGCAACTCAGGGATACTTTTGCTGTTTCAAAGCCAGTAGTCATGCCATCTCCAGAAGAAGTCATCACTGCTCCAACTTTTGTAATGGATGACTCTCCCATGCCAGCTCTGGATGACTTGATCCTGGCTGATATTGAAGAATAAAAGATGGCTGCTGAAAGCACTGTTAGAATTAGTTCTCCAGTTTCTCCTACGGCTTCTCCTCCAGCTCTTGTTGAAGTTCCTCCTGAAGCTCTATCTCTACCTCCAGCTCCTGAAAATCCTTTCATTTTTGTTGAGGCTCTAAAAGCTCTAAATGACTTATATGATAACCCTCAGGGATCTGATAATGATGATGATGAGGATGAGGATGAGGATGATGATTCTGATGATGAACTCAAGAGGAAGCAAGTATCCAAGAAAAGAAAAGCCCCTCCTGCTCCTGCTCCAAAGCCAAATCAAAACAATAACACTCCCTATTATATTCTCCAAAAGATAACTCCATACAAAGGGATGCCATCTTGAATGTGGTTATCCAAAAATCAATAGAAGGAGTGGAAGAAAATTAGAAGGTACTCTCCTCCTCCAGTCCAAAGATTCAGAAAAGATATACCTCCTCCACCTCCTCCAGCTGTTGGTGCTTCAAGCACATCTTCTCAAAGATCTGCCCCAGTTCAAACATATCAAAGACACCAAGGGAGATCATATGGAAGCAGCCATCACAGGCAGTATTCTTCAGGAAAGAAGCATCAACAGCAGCAGCAACATCAACAACAATAGCAACAATCCACTGAACATCAACCAGCCGAAGGCTCTAAAAGACCATCCTCTCCTCCTATTCCTTTTGAAGGTCCTGAAACCGCTACTACTGCTAGAATGGCCAGGTTCCAGGAACTAGTAGGTCTTTCTATGATTAACAAAGCCAAAGCTGAAGGAAAGGATCCTTCTGAATATTCAACAAAGTCAAATACAGGAAAGAGGAACTTAAAAGATTTAATAAAGCAAACAAGTTTTTCAATGTTGATGACTACATGAAGTTGCACCCAGAAGCAGTTGTCCCCAGAGCCACATCCTTGAAGATTATAAGGGGCTACTGATATGACCATGACAAAAGTGGAAGCTTTAGATCCAAACAAAGAGATTTTGTTTACAAAGCCTGGAGAGAAGAGCAAGCAAGAAATGCCAAAGGAAAAGAAACAGGTGAAGTAAATTTTGAACTCTTTTATTTTCTACAATTATCTATAACTGCTCTATATTCTAAACAAAGCTTATGTATATATAAATCTGCTGCATGTGTCATTGATCTCTGCCAGATATATGCTTTTTTTGCTTTGTTTATTTTTCAATTTTTATTCTTTGGTCGATGAATCTTTGGACTACTACAGCATTCTGTCAAGACTATGTTCTCTAGTCTCAGGTCGACGAACTTAGTTCTCTGCCAGACGAATTATGGATTATCTACTTCAACAACTTAGAACCAGAAGACTTGTGTCGACACTCAGAGTATATGTCGACGCCAATTGAGTCGACACTAGAAGTACTTATGTCGACAAATAGATCATCAGTCGACACTTTGGAAAGGTTGTGTTGACACCACACAGAGGACTTGTGTCGACACACAGGATATCAGTCGACAGCACCTGTGTCGACACCAGGAGTAATTGTGTCGACACACAGAATATTTGACAACTCCAGAAACTCAGCTCGACAAAATCAAATCTTAGGTCGACGAATTATGGAGACTTTAACTTTCATTTCAGATATAACTGTGAATATTCTAAGTCCAGAATAGTTGCTGAACTCCAGTCGACGAACACAATTATTAGCTCGACGAATTCTGTCATCAGTTTGACGATTCCAAACATAGCATTTATTCCATCTGTCCTTAGTCCATGTCAATAATTTCTGAAAGATTAATGATAAACTATTCTCTGAATATTACCGTTGGACGGTACATTAATCACGGCTTTCATCAGAATTATTGTTTTTCATTTTTCCAAGGGACAGTTGGGGAAAGAAATCAATGCAGTTTATTTTCAAGGACCGCCAGCATTAATTGTCGTAGAAGGATTCAAATTTCGAAAGGAAATTCCCTCAGGAAATATAAAAGAGATTTTTCTCTCTTTCTTGACAGCATGTAAGAACAATCAGAGTACCAGAGCAATTACAGAGACACAACATACACAAACACAGAGATTTTCAGTCAGTATGTCTTCAACAGCTTCTCTGCTCCTTTCACAAAAGCTCTGATACAAAAAGAAGATCTGCTCTCAGAAGAAGAAGAACAATCATACAAAATCAAGAGTCTTCTTACTTCAACACTCCAGGACTTCCAAGGACAACAACTATCAAATCTGTCAAGAAGATCCTGCAGATAAAGGTTAAAAGCTTGAAGGCCTATCACCCTGCAACAAGGCTTGCATATTTACCCGAACCATTCAATATCTCAGGGGGAGCCATTTTCTACCATCAATAATCCACAAGTCTTCTCTCTGATTGTTGACAGAGAAGACATAATCAACTCTCTCACCTCCACTATGTAAGGGGTTGTCATCTCCCTTCAAAAGTGATTCCTGGTTACAAGTCACCTGATCAAAATACTTGGGGATTTGGTTTTTGAGCACCTGATCATAAGCTCATTGATGTCAGGCACCTGATCAAAAACCTGGGTGGATTCCTACAAGGGTGGTAGAAGAGTGGATGTACCTAGGTTTGGGAACCACTATAAATTTCTTGTGTCGTCTGGTTGCCCTCTTTCTTTTGTTTTCTTGTTGTGGCTGAGGTAGTTAGTTTCTGTACTTTTATATTTTGATTTATTTACTACTGCACTTAGACTAATCTGCATTATCCAGTAGAGAATTTTATAAAACTCTAAATACTCTATTAACCCCCCCCCCCCTCTAGAGTATTCATGATCTAACTACTCACTTTCACTTATGCACATTGATGCTTGATGTATTCATTTGAGTGTTGGACTCTCTATTGTTGTAAGGCCTTAAGGCCGCTTTGATACTCTTAATTATGTGGATAGCTTCTGCTCTTGTTTACTGTTTTCGCTGTTGTTTGTTATTGAGTTTTGAGATTGGGTAGTTAATATCATATTTTAATGCTAAAGCTGTGGCGTCTGTATGTTGTGGGGCCCCGGCCGGACCCATATTATACGGTCATTACATGGGAGGTGTTACACCAAGTATTACGATGCCCGACATCGTCAGGTAGAGTTCCAGGTAGGAGATCAGGTGTTTTTGAAGATATGACCGATGCATGGAGTCCCGCGAGTGCGTAGTCGGAAGAAGCTCAGTCCGAGATATATGGGTCCTTACATGATCCTGGAACGGATCGGTTCCTTGGCTTATAGACTGGAGCTACCGCATGAGATAGCGGGATTGCATGACACATTTCACGTCTCCTCCCTCAGGAGAGCTCTACTTTGGCCAGAGCAGCAGATTATGACTATAGATGGGCCTATAACTTCTGATCGATCGGTTCACCTAGAGCAGATCCGGATAGACGATACTGGGATGCGGGCCTACGACGCAAGAAGGTTCCGCTGGTCAAGGTCTTGTGGAGGAATCATGGACAAGAGGAGTACATTTGGGAGCCGCAGGACTTTATGCAGCAAAGGTACAAAAATCTTTTCACTTCAGGTATTCCCTTTAACCTCTTGGGATGTTACATTTTACTTTTCGTACCTGAAACCCCGTAGGTCTAACCTGAATTTCAGGGATAAAATTTTTATTTTTATGTATTGGGATTTGTAACATCCCTCTAACAACTAGACCCATAGGAATGGTTTTGTCATGACTAGGTCTTGACAAAACTCTAGGAAGCCCAAGAAGACCAAGTGAACCTAGGAATTAAGGTGAGATTACCATGGTCTGCAAATAACACCTTCCAATCACCTAACTTAGGGTTTGATTTTATGGAATCACCTTGACTTTTTGACCACACCACAACATCCCTTGCCCTTTAGAAGGTTCACTGGGTCACCAAGGACCCATTGGGGTTGATTAAAAAGGTCAAGTTGACCAAAGTCAACCTAACCCTAAAGTGGTCAAAGTGCCCTAAATAAGGGTCAAGTGACCTACAAAGTGTCCAACCAACCCTACCCAAGTCTTCCTAGACCTTAGGGGAGGCCAATGGGTCACCAAGATTCCATTAGGATCAACCCAAAGGTAAAGTGGACCAAGGTCAACTCAATTCTTGAAATAGGTCAAACTAGCTCAAATGGGCTAACTCAAGCTCAAGCAAAATACCCTTTAGGCTAACCTTATTTCCATGAATAATATGGGGGTTAGTGGGGTGCCTTTAGGCTGAAATAATCATGAAATTTGGCTATGGTGACTAGGAGAGAGAAAGCTCCATTATTCCCTTTAATGGAGGAGAGAGAAAGTGAGAAAGGAAGCCATTCATGGCCAAGGGAGACCAAGGATCTCTCCAATTGATTCCAAAGGCTGGATACATTCTCCCTTATCAGTTTTGAGGAGTTGAATATCCATAGCCAGCCACCAAAGTGGCTGAAATCAATTCCTCCCATAAGGAAGAGAGAGAAAGATGAGAGAGAAGGTCATTAATGGCCATGGGAGATCAAGAGTTCCTCTCCTCACCTCCAAAGGCTTGATTCATCTTCCCCCACCAGTTCTGAGAAGATCACGGGGCATCCCATGCCCATTCAGTGGCTGAATTCATTGAATTCACCTTGGCCAAATTTCTCCTCTTGAGGCCATTAATGGCATTGATGCCATGGCCATTCCCCTCCCCTATTTGGCTTTTTAAAAAGCTTCACTAGGCTGAGAGGATAAGTTTCCACCCTTCCCCTGAAGAAACTGAGCCATTTTGCTGTGTAGTTGCAGAGCACCGAAAGCTCCACTGCCGGAAATGGCGACATGACGGCCGACAAAACAATAACCCTCTACTATGGTCCTCCTCTACTCCTTTCTTCGTGGGCTAGAATCTTAGATCATTTAAGAGAGAAATCAGGCTCAATTGAGCCCGATTGGGAGAGAAATATTTCAGAATTTTCAATGAAAATCTTTCTCTCGGGTTCGTCGGAAACATCCCCTCCGACGGTCATGCCGCCCTCCAGCGATAGCCACCAACTCTATGGAGGTGGTGGTGGTGGCCGGCCAGGGAGGGGGTTGGATCGCCGGTAAAAGGCTTGGAAAACACCTCCAGGTTCGGTCAATCATGGCCATAAGCTGGAGGAAGAAGACGATGCATGGGCCATCCGATTATGCTTTAAGATTCGTGCAATGATTATATATAAATTCATTTTATTTCATTTTTTGTCACAGTTATTGGGTTATATTTAATTAATTATTAAAAATACTTATGTTTCCCTACAATAAAAGTGATCTTCATGAAAGTTGTAGCTCTATGAGTTTAGTTTATTCTAAAATTAGTTCGAACCAATTTGGAGTTAAGGTCAGATCACTGAACCCATTTTGGTGAGGTCTATACCTAGGCTTGATCGTTGATAGTTTTGAGTGCCCCCATCAATCCAGCCATACAAATGACTTGCAATTTTGGATGGGCGTCGCTTTTACCTATACCGATAATACATCCAAAAATGGGAATTTTTGGAAACAATTTTCCTAAAGGTTTTATAGAAATTTATTAAATAATATATGAATTATTTAAGGGGTCTAATGACCTCTAAACCCACCAATATTTTGGTGTCTGTCTCTTAGTGTCATGGAATGTCTCTGATAAAAATCTCAGCCTAATTGGATTTGATTTGAATAAGTTTTTCTGAGACCAAAGTGTGGCCCTTTAAGGGTTAATTAGGGCAAGAGTGAGCTTTCGGCATGGAGGGGCCAATTCTCACCCAAAGGGGTTGGGACTTTGGACAGAGCCCCAAGGTTAGTTTAAACACCCTCACATGGAGTTTAGGGTGGATTAGGGTGGATTTTCCCTAGGACCCTAGTTCAAACCCTAAGATTGAACTTTGGGGGTTTGTGAAGGACATGGTGTGATATGTCCATGTATGGACTTGACGTTTAGTCCATGTAATCCTAGGATGGAAAATAGCCCTAAGAAGGAATTTAGTAACATTTACACTTAGGCAGACAACTTAAACCAATTAGGGATAATTTAGGCCTATAGATTTTACGAAAATATTGAGGGGTCATATGATCTTCGATCTTCATGAGATTTTGGTAGGAATAATTTTATAGTGATAATGACCTCTGAAATTTATTATAGGATGTTTAGAAAAAAGTAGCTCATACTTGTAGTTATAACCTTCATCTTGCCCCTTGCGATGATTTTGAATTAACATAGTTAAATTAACTTAGAATGATATGAAACTATGTAAAGGTTAATTAAATATCATTTAAATGCACTAGTAAAGTATTTGGATTATTTGGGCATTTCCTCGTAGTACTTCATGTGTAAAGTGAACTAGTGCAGCTTGTTTTGGAAAATAGATAATAAATACAATATATTTCTGGAAAATTGTGTTCTTGGCCATAGAATATTTTAGGGTCTATTATGTAGTCCCGTCTTAAGAGATCCTATATGGACGGCGTATAGACGACTCTCCCTACGTTCAACGCCCTCTTTTCCGCAAACTAACGAAACGCAACAAATACAATAGATTTTACTTATCTCTCGCGCTAAATTACAGGTAGCCAAACCGCAAGTGGATTGGAGATTAGCTATAGGCCAAAATCCTCTCCGGCTAAAAGGAACAATATTGGTTCCGACGAGCTTGGAGTTGTACCAAAATAGATCCACCAAGAAATCACGATTCGAAAGTGGTAGGATCCATCCCAACTAAAGAAAAGCGAGGATCGCCAATCCTCTCGGGCGTTATCGGAAAACAAACGAAAATCACAAATCTATTATGAGTAATACAGCGAAAATTAACGCTTCGAAAATCCACGCAAAAATCGTCCACCACAAGAACTATCAAAGTGGGAAAATCTCTTGAGTAGGAATTTCATTACCCCTCTCGGAAACGTAGATCCGAGATGTTTGGATCCACAAGAATTAATCGCTCTTCCCTCGAGATCCGCGGGAAGCGCACCACGGACGAAGAACTCGTCCATCTTCCCCGCTTCACGCCGTAGAAGTTCACCCAAGCCTTTCTTTATTGCACTTGTATCTTCTCCTCTAAGGTTGGCCGAAACCCTATGAGATTGCGGGATAGGAACGTGGATGAGAGGATGTAGTGAGGTAGAGGGATGAGGGAAGAAGAGAGAATTAGAAGAGAGAGAGGGGGCGACCAAGAGCTTGAAGGAGGGGAAACCCCTTGGGCGGCGGCAAGGAGAGAGGGAGAGGGGAAGATACAAAATTATGGTTGGAGATTTCCTTGGTTGATTTTAATATTAGTCAAAATGACAAAAATAGAGTTTTGGCCTTATATAAGGCTTACATCCAAGGGGCTATTTGCAGCCCATAATTAGTGGCTGAATGCACACCACAAGTTCAAAATGACAAAAATTAAATAGTTTAATAAAAACTACAAACTAACAAGATAAATGCAGACCACAAACTAGCAAGATAAATTAAATTTAAATATTGTTGCGGGGGCGAAGATTGTAGCTGTGACCGCTACGGCGCCGCAAGTCTTTGGCCGGTGGATCATCATCATCATCATCCGCCACTACCCCATGATCACCAAGTGCGCCATGGATGTCATTTTCATCACCAAGTTGGCCGTCGTGGTGGCCGTCACCATCAATCCTCCCCCGCTCAAAAGGACTCATCACCAATAAGTGGGCGGGAATGTAACAGCGTAAGAGATCCCCATCTAGAAGATCCACCTCTGAGGTAGAGAGCCAAGAGTCGTCCGAAGCAGGACGGCCACGCCACCTAACCAAAAACCTGTGAATGTCACCATCGGGAGTGGGAAACACTACATCCTGCAAAATCCTGTCAGGCAAGAAAGCGGTTCGGGGAAACCTTGGAAATTCGTTAGTCAAAGAAGAAAAATAGGTTTCATCATCTATAGGCAACATACCTCTCGGAGAAGTCGAAGGGGAGAGCAATCCAGAAACAATCTCACCCCCCACCCCATTAGAAGGTGTAGTGGAAATATTAAACGGAGAGAAAGAAAGTTTAGGTGGTGGAGAGACATAAAGCGTTAAATCCGAAACGTTAAAAACAGGGGAGATTCCCCAATCAGCGGGTAACTTTAATAAATATGCATTTTCGCCTGACTTCTTTAAAACCCGAAAAGGACCGGCCTTCCTATTCGTCAATTTCTTTACGGTGCCCGCAGGCAGCCGTTCAAGGATAAGACGAACCATTACCAAATCACCAATATTCAAGGGGACTGCTGGCCTATGTATATTAGCATTCGATTGATAAATAGCATATTGTTTAGCTAACGTCTCGCTAATGCGCTTATGGAGAGTGTGAACGTGCGAGGCGAAGTCCTGTGCAAATTGACTGGATTTAAAAGATGGTGGTAACGGAACCAAGTCAAGAGGTACGGGCGCCTTATATCCATGCACGATCTCATTTTGAGATAAACCGGTGGACCTATTCTTAGAATTATTGTAAGCTAATTGAGCATGAGGAAGAATAATGTCCCACGTACCTTTATGATCACCCACTAAGCAACGAAGTAAACCACCCAAGCTTCGGTTAACCACTTCTGTTTGCCCTTCCGTTTGGGGATGATAGGCCGATGAAAACATAAGTCTAGTACCCAAAAGCTTCCAAAGTGTTTTCCAAAAATAGCTAGTAAATTTAACGTCCCTATCAGTCACTATCGTTTTGGGGACGCCCCGATGTGCCATGACCTCCTTGAAGTACAACTTAGCAACATATGATGCATCGTTGGTGTTATGACAAGTGATAAAGTAGGCCATTTTGGAAAAGTGATCCACTACTACCAGAATGGAATCGTGTCGCCAAAATGTCAGGGGTTGGCCCAATATGAAGTCCATGCTAACGTCCTCCCATAGAACAGACGGAATCGGAAGTGATGTGTAAAGACCAGCATTGGTCTTGTTACCTTTTGCTAATTGACATACACGAAAACTCCCTACGATTTTATTGACCATTGGTTTGAGGCCCGGCCAAAAAACTTTGTCCTCTACTAGTGTTATAGTTTTATCTCGATCGAAATGTCCACCTAACCCTCCTCTATGTAACTCCCATATAATAAAATGACGTAACAAAGAGCGGGGAATACATAATTGCATATGCTTAAATAGATAACCTTCACGGGTGTAGTATGCAGAGATAGTAGAAGGGGAATTGTCTTGAGCGGCTAAGTATATATCCTTAAAATCCGGGCATTGAACATATTCATCCTTAATTCGATCAAATCCTATGACAAATACTTCTATTGTAGATAGTAATAGGTTGACTCGGCTAAGAGAATCCTCCGCACGATTTAACGTACCCTTAAGGTGCTTGATAATGAATGTTTACTCCTGAAGGTAGGATACCCATTTGGCGTGCCAAGGTCTGATTTTATTTTGTGAGTTTACAAATTTTAGCGCCTCATGATCTAATAAGATTACAAATTCTTTCGATATAAGATAGTGTCGCCAATGTTGGAGACAACGTATCACGGCAGAAAACTCGCGATCATAATTGGAGTAATTTAACTTCGGGCCTGCAAGCTTTTCGCTAAAGTAACCGATCAGATGTCCCTCCTGACTTAAAACTCCTCCGATTCCTATCCCAGATGCGCCACATGATAATTCAAACACCTTGCTAAAATCCGGCAACCATATTAGTGGGGATCCGGACATCCGTTCCTTAATCGTTTGAAACGCACTAGTGGCCGCTTTAGTCCAAGTAAAATCACCCTTCTTCATGCATTCAGTGATTGGTGCCATGATACTACTAAAATTGTGAATGAACCTTCGATAAAATGTGGCCAATCCATGAAAACTTCTAACCTCCCGAATATTTTTTTGGTTCCGGCCACTCTCTAATAACTTGGACCTTTTTAGGGTCAACATGAATACCTTCGGAACTCACTATGTATCCTAGAAACTCTACGGAAGTCACACCGAATGCGCACTTTTTAATATTAATAAATAAATTTTCTTGGCGCAATGTTGTAAGGATTGTCCTTAAATTTGTTTCATGGTCCATCTGCGAGAGGCCAAATACCAATATATCATCGAAGTATACCACTACAAATTTACCCATGTATGGTTTAAATACTTGGGTCATCAACCACGAGAAGGTACTCGGTCCGTTGGTGAGCCCCTCTCCAAGCACTAACCACTCATAGAGCCCATCCTTAGATTTAAAGGCCGTTTTCCATTCGTCTCCTTCCCGTATCCTTATTTGGTGGTAACCACTTTTAAGATCCAACTTTGAAAATATGGTGGCTCCGGATAACATATCTAATAAGTCATCTAAACGGGGAATGGGAAACCTATATTGGACAGTAATTTTATTTATGGCCCGGTAGTGTACACATAATCTCCAAGACTTATCTTTCTTTGGGACCAAAAGGGCAGGGACGGCACAGGGGATCTTACTATGGCGAATAAATCCCTTGGCTAATAAATTTGAAATTAAAGTTTGTAACTCATTATGTGCGGAGGGATTGAGACGATAATGGAGAATATTATGCAATGATGAGCCCGGGATGAAATCTATCTCATGCTGAATTTCCCTTATGGGTGGCAACTTAGATGGTAAGTCCACCAGATAGACGTCCTTATACTCTTCCAATAGTGTTCGCAGAGATAATGGTAGGTTCTCTAAAGAGGGTGAATCTTCCTTAGATTGTAAACATACTAGAGCATAGATGACGTCATCCAAGAAGGTCTCACGCTCTAACTCCTTCTTACTTATCAAACTTATAGTTTTCTTTTCCGCAGACACAATTGTGCCTTTGGAGGCAATCGACGGATCCTTAGGTGGTGTGGTTTTCAAGACAATGGTCTTACCGTTAAACTTGAACTCGTAGGTGTTGGCTCAACCAAAATGGGTCACGTCATAATCATAAAGCCACGGGCGTCCTAGTAGTACATGACAGACATCCGTGGGAATGACGTCTCACCACACCTTATCGATATAGCTCTTCACCGTCAGTGGCACTAAACATCGCTTAGAGACCGCAATAGACATTTTGTTTACCCATGCTATTTTATATGGATGTGGGTGTGGTTCAGTGACTAAATGCATACGAGTGATGACGTTCTCCAAAATGACGTTCATGCAACTTCCGCTATCTATTATTAATTTGCACCACTTTTCACCGCTTTTAAAATTCAACGAAAAAATGTTCATCTGATTATACTCATCTGACGCACGCGGTGTTGCTAGAATACACCTCATAACCAACATATAAGAATCATCTTCAATATCACTCGGCTCGGCATCAGATTCACCGCCGGCTTCATAGACGATCTCAGCGGGCTCAGACATGGAGTCTAATAATGCTAGTGGTTTACTCTTAGTGGGGCACTCACTAGAGTAGTGCCCTTGGATTCCGCAAGAATAACATGTGGCATTAACCTTACTAATCCGTCCAATCGGAACTCTCTCACCGGTGGGATATCTGATGTTCCTAGCGATAATGACTACGGAATTCGAATCAGTCGATTGAAACTTTCCTTTGTCCCGTATGGAGGACAAAGGTGGGGGTCCTAAAATGTATTTTCCCTTCTGGAATGCTCGTCCCTTGGACTTGTAGGCATGGTGCTTTTCTATATCCAAGGCTGCATTGAATGTCGTGTTAAGGTCCGTATGACCATAACGCAGGAGCTTGCCTTGAATGTTCGGGTTGAGTCCCTTACGAAAGCGGGAGAGTGTAAATTCGGTCATTTCTCGGACGTCACAACGCACCATCATATCCTTAAGGAGTCCTATGTACTCCGCTACCGATTTTCCCCCCTGATGAAGGGTGGCCAATTCATCAAACATTTGTGTTCGTTGATACGTCGGGACATATTGGTCAGTCAGGAGTGCTTTCATGGCATCCCACCCAATTGGGGGTACTCCATTCACGGTGCCTAGACGCCTCTCTTCGTTCACCCAGAACGTTTTGGCCCTACCCAGAAGTTTCATCCGTGTAACCCGCACCTTCTCACCGTCCGTCAGGTTGTGCCACTCAAAATAGCACTCGATCTCCATGATCCAGTCTAAAAATACTTGGAGTTCACGCATACCATCGTACGATGGTGGATCAATCTTAACGGCCCTAGTTACATCAAACTCATAAGGGGCTCGAGGAGCTTGCTCATCGTCCTGATCACAAGGTTGGTTGTCTTTCATCTCGTTGGTTGGCGGCCTGGGGTTGGGGACCCGGTCGACTTATCCCAACGCCGTGATTTCGAAGCGCCACTTGATTTATCGCCAGCCCTTGTATTAATTGGGTGAGTGCATCGAACCTAACGTTAAACTCTTCTCGAAGCTCTGCGATTGTTGCCGGAGCATGCCCGTTATCACGGTCGTCTGCCATATTTGAAGTGGATGGTGGATACTCCGTACCACGCCTAGTGCGCATGAACAACATGAGAAATGGTGGTTTTGACCAGAATAATTTTATAAAGTTGGATTTTTTTAACACTTATCGACTGGGTGAACGAAAATACTTTTTCAGGCTTTTGTTCGTAAAAAAAAGGAGTGTTCTCAGGAATTGTTTTTTGTAATTTTTTGTAGGAATTGTTTTTTCTTTTTACTAATCGCAGGCCAGATTTTAGAAATTTCAGGTTTAAGTTGTAAATTACGAATCGTGCACAACCGAGTAAGAGTCGAAAACCCTACGACAGAAAGATTTAAGGATGGTGTCGATTGAGAAATCAACACAACCTCGCTTTGATACCAAAATTGATGTAGTCCCGTCTTAAGAGATCCTATATGGACGGCGTATCGACAACTCTCCCTACGTTCAACGCCCTCTTTTCCGCACACTAACGAAATGCAGCAAATACAATGGATTTTATTTATCTCTCGGGCTAACTTACGGGTGGCCAAACCGCAAGTGGATTGGAGATTTGCTATAGGCCAAAATCCTCTCCGGCTAAAAGGAACAATATTGGTTCCGACGAGCTTGTAGTTGTACCAAAATAGATCCACCAAGAAATCATGATTCGAAAGTGGTAGGATCTATCCCAACTAAAGAAAAGCGAGGATCACCAATCCTCTCGGGCGTTATCGAAAAACAAACGAAAATCACAAATCTATTATGAGTAATACCGCAAAAATTAAGTCTTCGAAAATCCACGCAAAAATCGTCCACCACAAGAACTATCAAAGAGGGAAAATCTCTTGAGTAGGAATTTCGTTACCCCTCTCGGAAACGTAGATCCGAGATGTTTGGATCCACAAGAATTAATCGCTCTTCACTCGAGATCCACGGGAAGCGCACCACGGATGAAGAACTCGTCCGTCTTCCCCGCTTCACGCCGTAGAAGTTCACCGAAGCCTTTCTTTCTTGCACTTGTATCTTCTCCTCCGAGGTTGGCCGAAACCCTATGAGATTGCGGGATAGGAACGTGGATGATAGGATGTAGTGAGGTAGAGGGATGATGGAAGAAGAGAGAATTAGAAGAGAGAGAGGGGGCGGCCAAGAGCTTGAAGGAGGGGAAACCCCTTGGGCGACGACAAGGAGAGAGGGAGAGGTGAAGATATAAAATTAGGGTTGGAGATTTCCTTGACTGATTTCAATATTAGTATAAATGACAAAAATAGAGTTTTGGCCTTATATAAGGCTTACATCCAAGGGGATATTAACAGCCCATAATTTGTGGCTGAATGCACACCACAAGTTCAAAATGACAAAAATAAAATAGTTTAATAAAAACCACAAACTAGCAAGATAAATTAAATTTAAATAATATTGCGTGGGCGAAGATTGTAGCCGTGACCGCAACGGCGCCAAAGGTCTTTGGCCGATGGATCATCATCATCCGCCACTACCCCATGATCACCAAGTGCGTCATGGACGTCATCTTCATCACCAAGTTGGCCATCGTGCTGGCCGTTGCCATTAGTCTAATAAAGTCTAGAAAATTATTACATGTTAATTGGATCAGTTAATAAGAATGTTTCATCACAAGTGCACTTTAATGGAATTATTTCAAATATTTTTCTACATAGCTCACTGATCTTTGAATTGCATTGAACATTGTCAGTAGTTTTCTATGATCCGTATAAGGATCTGGTAATTTTTATAAAAATTTTCGACAATGATTTATTATACTCTCTTCATTAACTCTAATTATTTGAATTACCTTAAATTAATTATTTAGAGGTTACTACATTTTTAAAAATCTATGACATTTGGTATTCACTGTTATTTTGGTATCATATAGTGTTAATAATTTTTGGGTGGCCATAAATTAAGGAAATCTAGTAATTCATGTTCAAAATTACCCATGGCCTAACTTTTGGGAAAATTTAATAAATGTCAAATTAATTATGAAAATTACAAGTTTCTGGTTTAGGCTATTTGTGTCAGGATAGACCCCCAATAATCATCTTCGGGCTTTTGGATGAAAATTTGGAGTATCTCGTATCATGTACATCATATAGCTTAGATTGGTCTGCATATAGTAAAACTGTGGAAATGGTGATAACAATAGTGATAACATGAGTAATGGACATAGGAAGATGGGGTTAATAGTTTACTGAGTTTGGTGATGTGAAAATGAGTTCATCTTTAGGAGTCCTGATGTGGAAGTATTGGATTGATTGGTGTTAAATGGTGCTCGAGATCGACGAAACATCGTCCTTCCTGTGAAGAGAGAAGAGAGTCAAAATGCACTAGTGTTAGATTAAGTTAACTTAAAATGGGGTTTGTTATGGGTAGATACCAATAATAATAAGTACCTTGCAAAATGGAGCTTTGGGCTTCAGCCCATCATAGTTCCAAGTGCCCTCGAGAGCCCTTCAGAGGGAATGCCTTGGGAAGTCCAAGGTTAATGTAAGCCGTAAGACTAAATGGATTACAAGAGTAATTAGAAATACTCTAGGATTATAGTTACACTCACACTCCCCAGTGTTATAGGATTTAGGTTGGGTTTCACGAGCGGTAGGCTCGGTGGTTTGGTGATGGGCAGGTTAGCCTGGCGAGTCGATGGCTCGGTAGATATTTGTGTTGGCTGGGTTAGTCCGAGGACCCTTGGCTTGGTAGATATTTGTGACAGACGGGATAGTCCGAGGAGCTTTGGCTCGGTGGGAAATACATTAATTTTTCATGTACATAAGTATAAGGTAGTGGGTCTTCGGTATTGGAGGGTCATCGCACCGACACTAATACGTTGACTCGGTAAGTGTTGTTTATAACTTAGCCAAATAATGTCTGGTGAGCCAACCGGCAAGGGTACGCAGGAGCTCGGCTTAGTGCACCAGCGTTGAGGCATACGATAGGACTGACTGGTAGTGCTGATCCCAGTTTAGAGGTGGGCGAGGCCCAACCCACTGCTTCCGTTTGCAACTACGGAGGTATCCTGGGAGGTTAGGCTCCAGAAAGGGGGAACTAAAGGTCTATGTGCACAGAGTCGGGTATGTGTGTTGCACTTACATGTTCTTATCATATCATACTTGCATGTCATGGCATATTCATTGCATATAACCCTTGACACCTATTGTATAAATTTGTATGAGTCTTTTTATACAATAGGGCTTGCAAACGACCACTTGGTCTATAGGTTTGTATGGACATTCCTATAGGTCATGGATACTTACTTAGTTTACCTTCTTGTACTTTACTTGCTCACCTTGTTCATGTGCACACTCTTATTGCTTACCTACAATTTGCTTACTTATACTTGCTGTGATTATATACTCATGACAGACTAGTTCCTCCGTCACCTGCATACTTTTGTTACTCTCCACCTAAATACCTTCCCTTTCCTCATCCCCTCTCAATTCATAGGTGCAATGGTGGAGGGGTGGGGGATGATTGGACTTAGTCTTTTAAACTAACGGTCACTGACCAAATCATTTTAGTGGATTGTGGAGCCGAACCACGAGGTGCAGCCCCATTGGTCGGTGCACATGGAGACGGGACAGTCTAGCATGAGAGTTCACGCTGTAGGGATAGTGAGTCCCGATTATTAGTACCTATTATAGATTTACTTCCGCGATGAGTGACTTATAACGAGGATCATGATGTATCGGGCAAGACCCCTTTTTTTTACTATTTAGATTTAGTATTACTGTAGACTCTCCCTTCGTGGACATTTATTTATATTCATGTGATTTCTGCGGACCAGCTGTAACGCCCCAAAATTCAAAAGAGGGACGAGCAGCGTCGAGATCCAAGTTTGGGTCTTGGTAAGGGTCACACGGCCTGGGATACGGGCGTGTCCATGGCCGTGTTGTGCTCGGGTTCGTCGAGAGCCTGAGAAGTCGACGATTTTCGCTCGATGATGTGTCGAGAGAGGGAACACAACTTAGGACACGGGCATGTCCATGGCCGTGTCGTGCTCGGGTTCGATGGATAACTCGGGTGGTCGACGATCTGCGCTTGACAAAATATCGAGTCAGTGAACACGGCTTGGGATACAGGCGTATCCAAGGCCGTATCACGCCCGTGTTTGACGAATTTTACACGAAGTTGACGAAAAGGTTGTCGACGATCGTCGAGACTTCGAACACGGCATGAGACATGGGCGTGTCCCAGGCCGTGTCCTGCTCGGGTTATGAGTCGGGCTATGTAAGGCGATTGAACACGGCCTGGAGCCCAGGCATGTTTGGCCTAACATGGGTGTGTCAATTTCGACACGGGCGTGTCGTTTACCCATGTCCTTATTGGGTTGTTTTTGATCCTGTGTCGATGGAGGAACACGCCCAGCAACACGGGCATATATTGAGTGACACGGGCGTGTCATGTTTGACACGGGCGTGTCCAGTGCCCGTGTCCTGTTCTGGGTGCGACAGTTTCGGCATCGATTGAGGCACACAGCCTTGGACACGTGTATGTCGCAAGATGTGTTCGACCCATTTATTTTGATTTTTAGTTCGGATCGTTGCCGTTCATTTCCTTTTTGGGGGATCTGATGGTCCAGGGTTGTCCTTATTGAGTTAAGTCGGGGAATAGGGTTTGGGAACCCTCATTCTTCATCAAGTACTCTCTTTCTAAGATCTAGAGAGAAGGGAGAGCAAGGAAAGAGGTGAAGGAGAGATTCGGCTGCCGGAGAAGCTTCGATGCTCCAAATCGCGAGCTGTGTCCAGATCCGTGGAGGCAAAACCATTGCGAAGGTTTTCATCCGACTAAGTTTCCATGGCTAGGAAGAGGGGTCGGAAGGTAACGACACTTCTCCTCTTGGTTTTAGGATGCATGTTTAGCATCTTTTACTTTTTAGTTTTTGGGCACCAATGTAACGCCCCAAAAATCATAATCGAGCTGGTTGTGTCCAAGAGAATTTTTGGTGCATGTATAGGGGTACACGACCTAGGACACGGGCATGTCCAAGGCCGTGTGGTTCTTTGTGTTGGCCGGCTATGTCCAAAGAAGGACACGACGGCGTGACATGGGCGTGTCCAATGACACGGGCGTGTGCATACCCGTGTCACCGCCCGTGTTCCCAAGAGTCGTGTCGGTTGGCGTGGCGGTTACTGGTGACACGACCCTAGTGCACGGGTGTGTCGGAAACCAACATGGGTGTATCAGGTTGTGACACGGGCGTGTCTTGTCTCGACCTGTGTCCTCGTATGTGCTCGACGATTCTGTCTGGATTGAGGCACACGGCCTGGGACACGGCCATGTGCGAGGCCGTGTTCGGCCCAGGTTTCAGGATTTTTGGGCGGATCTGAGCCGTTCATTTTCTTTAATTAAGATCCAATGGACCAGATGTGTTCCTGCTCTAATAAGGCCGGGAATGGAGTTTAACTCCTCATTTGCTCTTTACCATTCTCTTTCTAAGGAGTTGGAGAGAGGAGGAAGGAAAGGGAGAATTCCGGCCTCCAGCGGAGCATCGGAGCACCGTTTTGAGAACCGAGAGCGGATCCGCGGAGGAAAATTCCATTGCGAAAAAGCCTTCTATCCATATAGTTTTTCCATGTCGCAAAAGGGTACTACAAGGGTAACGATTCTCTACTTGAGCATGTGAAGCTTTTCTTCTTTTGCATACGGAAACCTGCTCCCGCGAGTGTGCGGTGTTCCTTGGGGTTGACGGGAATAGTCCCCCATGTGTTGCATATAGAGTCCGGAATCGAAGTACGGACATAGGCATTGTGTGTGAAGCCTACCTGGACATGTTGGTCTGGATCGGTGATGTTGCATTTTGTATGGTTCGCTGGAGAAGACTCTGTGCTTTGTATTTTCGGGTTTCTACGTGGTAGATTACAGTAGGGATCCTTGGGGATTAACTCCAAGGAGCACCTGGAAAATTGAGCGGAAATGTAATTCTGCTAACTTGGCGGCCTGGGAGCCGGCCTTGTACATAACTGGGTTATGTGTTGTTTGGATTATAGCTTGATCCGAGAGAAGCTTGGCTCGTGCGTACGTCTTAAGGTGACTACGTGGGTGAGCAACGGGCAAGTGGAATTGGACCTGGGCTATGTAGTTCGGTGCGAGAGACCCACAGAGGGACTGGCCGTTGGCATAGTCGGGAGTCTTAGACAGTGGTTAGGAAGACTCAAAAATGCTCATGATGTTGCCATCCCGGGGATTGTGGTGAAGCCACTGAATTGACAGGATTCACCGATAATGTGCCCTGAGTATACGGGGTGTTTGGCCATGCGAGGCTACACCTGTGGCGAAGCATGTTTGTACTTTGTTGTTTAGCTGGGCTAATGAAATGCAGGGAAGGAGCACCACCATCCCGAGTAAGGGGCGGGGTCGTTATAATTTGGTTGGCTTTGGCTGACCGTTACTTTGTTAGCCACCGTGCGGTGGGATGTGCTTGCAAATGCTGCGGAGCTAAGTACCAAATAGCGGGCAGAAGCCCATGTTGCTGAGCTGGCCCTGAAGGCCAAAGCAAATAGTTGATTTTACATTTCTTTGTCATTTGTGGCCGGCCTGCGAGCCGATGTATGCAAGACATTAACTTGTTAAGTGAACTCTTGTAAGGCCATAAGGACAAGTACTTTCCGTGTATATGTTATTTCATTCCTGTGGTAGTTGTGGACATTCATGATAGTTGGTTATTCAATTATGGGTTCTTTATAACTGTTTAAAAGCTTCCGCTAGAATTCTCTAGGTTAGGACGAGTAGTTATAGTTGTATGGTTTCGATATTCTTATGTAACCCTTCCGACTGTCCGTGGTATATGGCATTGGGTTCCAGCTGGACCTTCTGTTATATGTCATACGACATATGGGGGTGTTACAATTTGGTATCAGACTTTAGGTTCCGGTCAACTTAAATGAATTCAGGGATGAATTCTTTTAAGGGGTGGTGAGCACATGTGTGCATCATTGTTATAACATCAAAAAGAACCCATGAATGTCCACTTAGGAATGAAAAATACACGTGTTTGAGGAACCTGCGTGTTCCTATAATTGCTTTTTGCAATTTTGTTTGTTCACTTATTGGTGTTTTGTACGACTATAGGTGACCATGAGTGGTGCAAGGCCATCAGAACATCCGGTTTCTAAGGATTATAGTGCAGCCAACGACGTGTTTGAGACCCCTCCTTCGTTTGAAACCATACGAAGGATCGTTGAAGTGGTGTTCGCTGTGACTAGTGTACAACAAGGAAACAATGCGCAACCCTTTGTCCCTGAGATGACTTCAATGTCGGGTGACGTGTTGGATCAAATGACATTAAGAAGGCCATCAGGTCAGCAGTTCAACATGCTCTTAGCGCAGGGTACGCACTCAGTTGATGAGTATTTGAAAGCGTTTCTTTTGATAAGCCGCTACCCAAGCTTTGAGTTGGAGAACGAGCAGTATATAGTTGATAGATTCGATAATGGTCTGCGTGGCGAGTTGCGAATTCTGCTACTTGGACCAAAACTATTGGGATTTCGAGCCTTGGTGGGGTCGGCTAGGTCTTTGGAAGTAGATTTGGGGAAAATTCACCAGATGCCACTGAGTAAGGTATCGAACTCTGCAAGTCCTATGAGGGCTCCATCTCGTAGAACGCTAAAAATGGGGGCTAGATCATCGACTATCAAGGTTACTTACAACTGTCATACTTGTGGCAAGAAAGGGCACTTTGCATGAGATTCTCGGAATGGTGCTCAGAAGACTAAGAAATCTATTGCAGGAGCGGGTGAGGACTCTAATGCCAAGAAAACAAAGTTCAAAGTGTCGGCTACCTCAAAGTCTGGATATCATGGGTGGTATAAGAAGGCTGGGACTTCGGGTTCAGCCCCCCCCCCCCCCCCCTTGTGCTTTGGGGGAAACTACTGGCCAAACCCCAGGCGCATGTTAAAATTATGAGAAGCCAGGGCATTTTGCTCGTAGGTGTTGGAGAGAAAGCTCAATATCCGAGAGAAAGCCTAAAGTGTACAGCGTGGGCCAGCAGGAGGCCAGGAAGCACGCTGTCGTGGTGACAGGTACGGTTTAAAGTTATAGCAGTTAGCTTTAAATACTTGTTGTCCTTGTGCATGTTAGCTTATAACTACTTATGCTCAGCTTTGTTCTGGTTTTCGTTTATCCAGCGAGAGCACCATTCGTTTAGGGAGTTTCACATTCCCGTTTGGCAAAGGAATTGTATTGCGTGTCGGAGTACCTCTTTCGATGGCAAAAGACATATTGGATGTGTTGCTGTCTAATGGTGTTCAATGCACGTAGTTAGAATTTGTTGCATTTAGGTTTGAATTGGGAGTCAAGAGCTTGACTTACAAGCGTTGTTACTACCGCTAGGGGAGTTCGATGTGACCTTTGGTATGGACTGGTTCTCGGAGAAGCAAGCATACATTGGTCGAAATCGTAAGGTGGTTAGTTGGGAGCTAGTAGTGAGATGACATTTGCGGGCATGGAAGCGATCGAGTAAGACGTGGATGTCTTCATCTCAGGAGGTTAAGGCGGTTCAGTGTAATTCCAAACCTGTGTCACGCTCTCCTTATCGGTTAGCTCCTAAAGAGTCAGCGGAATTGAAGATTCAACATCAAAAGTTGTTGGAGTAGGGATTATATGCGTCCAAGCTCTTCGCCTTGGAGCGCACCGGTCCTTTTCATTAAGAAGAATGATGGAAGCTTGCGACTGTGTATTAACTATTGGGAGTTGAACAAGCTTATGGAAAAGAATAAGTTTCTGATCCCAAGGATTGATGATCTATTTGATCAGTTATTTGGGTCAACAGTATATTAAAAATTAGATCTAATATCTGGTTACTACCAGCTGAGGATAAGGGAAAGCGACATCACAAAAAAAGCGTTCAGCACGTGATTTGGGCATTACGAGTTCATGGTCATGTCGTTTGGGTTGACCAATGCACCATCCGTGTTTATGGATCTGATGAACAGGACGCTCAGAGAGTACCTGGATTGTTTCATGATAGTATTTATCGACGATATCCTGGTGTACTCGCAGTGTGAGGAGGACCACTACAAGTATCTACACATGGTGTTCGAGACATTGAGGAGAAATCAGTTTTATGCTAAGTTCTCCCAGTGTGAGTTCTGGTTATCCTCGGTAGAGTTCCGTGGTCATGTTGTTAGTGGAGAAGGGATAGCGGTGGATCTGGCGAAGATAGTGGCGATACGGGAGTGGCCTGTATTGACTACAGTGGCAGAAGTCTGTAACTTTCTGGGGCTTGTCGGCTACTACAGGCGCTTCAGAGAGAACTTCTCGCGGATAGTGCTACCACTCACGACGTTGACAAGGATGGATCAAAATTTGTATGGTTGCTGGAGTGCGAGCAGGCTTTTGAAGAGTTGAAGAGGCGGTTTGTAATGCCCCGAAAGTTGTATTTGAGTTGGTCGCGTAAAAAGGGATTTTGGTGCCGGTTTAGGGGCACACGGCCTGGGACACGGGCGTGTCCAAGGCCGTGTCTAGCTAGTGATTTTTGGTCGTTTTCATCCCGAGAAGGACACGGCCAGGAACACGGCTGAATGACACGGGCGTGTCATTTGACACGGGCGTGTGCCTACCCGTGTCAGTACCCGTGTTCAGTTGGGTCGTGTCGGTTGGTGTGCCGGTTATGCGTGACACGCCCCCGGTCACGGGCGTGTCGAGAGACCCGACACGGGCGTGGCAGGTGAGACACGGGCGTGTCTTTGCCCGTGTGTTTTTTCTTCGTTCGACGATCGTGCCTAGTGCGAGGCACACGGCCTGGGACACGGCCGTGTGCCAAGCCGTGTTTGGCCCAGGTTTGGAGATTTTTGAGCGGATCTGAGCCGTTCGTTTTCTTTAAAAAAGATCCAACGGCCCAGATGGTTTCCTGCTCTGTTAAGACTGGGAATAGGGGAGTTAATCCTTCATTTCTCTCCAACCATTCTCTCTCTCAAGGAGTTGGAAAGAGGAGGAAGAAGGAAGGTATTCCGGCCGCCGGCGGAGCATCGAAGCACCGTTTTGGGATCTGAGAGCGGATCCGTGGAGGAAAGTTCGTTACGAGGAGTTCTGTCTGTGTAGTTTTTCCATGGCCCCAAAGCGGACTACAAGGGTAACGATTCTCTACTTGAGCATGTGAAGCTCTTTCTTTCTGCATAGGGAATCCCTCTCCTGCGAGTGTGCGGTGAGTGCGTGGTGTTCCTTGGGGTTGATATGAATAGTCCCCCTTGTGTTGCATATAGAGTCCGGAATCATAAGAACGGGCATAGGCATTGTGTGTGAAGCCTACCCGGACGTGTATTGTCTGGATCGGTGATGTTGCATTTGATATGTTTTGCCGGAGAAGACTCCGTGCTTTGGGTTTTTCGAGTTTCTACGTGGTAGATTGCAGCAGGGATCTTGGCAGGTTAGCTCCATGGCGCACCCGGAAAACTGAGCAGAATCGTTGTTCTGCTAACTTGGCGGTCTGGGAACCGACCTTGAACATAACTGGGTTATGTGATTGTTTGGAAAATTTTGGGATCCGAGAGAAGCTTGGCCCGCGTGTAGTACTTAAATTGTCTAGGCGGCATGAGTAACAGGCAAGTGGAATCTAACCTAGGCTATGTGGTTTGGTTCGAGAGACCCGAAAAGGGGACTAGACGTTGGCATAGTCGGGAGCCTTAGACGTTGATCAGAAAGGCTAAATGCTCACATGGTTGCCATATTTGGGATGGTGGTGAAGACGCTGAATGTCATGATTCACCGTTAATGTGCCCTGAGTGCACGGGGTGTTTGGCCTTGCGAGCCTACACCTGTGGCGAAGTATATAGTTGCACTTTATTGTTTAGCTGGGCTAATGAAATGCAGGGAAAGAGCACCACCGTCCCGAGTAAGGGGCGGGACGTTATAATTTGGTCGGCTTTTGGCTGACCGTTGCTTTGTTTGCCACCGTGCGGTGGAATTGTGCTTGTAGGTGCTGCGGAGCCGAGTACCAAATAGCGGGCTGGAGCCCATCTTGCTGTGCTGGCCCTAGAAGGTCGTAAAGAATAGCTGTACTTTACTTTTGTCATGTGTGGCCGGCCTGCGAGCAGATGTATGGAAAACACTATTTATTAAGTGAACTATTGTAAGGCCATAAGGCCATGTACCTTTCAGTGTATTTTGGGTTTCATTCCAGTAGTGTGGTTGTGGATATTTATGTTTATTGGATTTAAATTTTGGGTTCTTTCAACTTTAAAAGCTTCCGCTAGAATGCTCTGTGTAGGACGAGTTGTCTTAATTGGATAGTTTGAATATTCTTATGTAACCCTTCTGACTGTCTGTGGTATATGGCGTCGGGTTCCAACTGGACCTTTTGTTATATGCCATGTGACGGATGGGGGTGTTACAATTTGGTATCAGACTTCTGGTTACAGTCAGGCTTAAACGAATTCGTGGGCGAATTCTTTTAAGGGGTGGTGAGCACATGTGTGCGTCATCGTTATAACATCAAAAAGAACCCATGAATGTCCACTTAGGAATGAAAATACACATGTTTTGTGGAATCTGAGTGTTCCAATGATTGCTTTTCGCAATTTATTTGTCGTCTAATCATGTGTCTTTGCTACTATAGGCAGCTAGGAGCGGTGCTGGTCAGTCAGAGCGTCCGCAATCAGCGGAAAGTAGTGCACCAAGGGACGTGCCTACAACACCTCCTTCAGCGGAAACCATCAGGATGGTGGCTGAAGCCGTATTTGCGATGATAAATGCCCAACCTGCAGGGCAAATGCATCGCGCACCTCCTGTGAATGAGAAAGAACCGGTTAGGGCGGCAGAGCTGAGAGTGGTGGAGTGCATAGCAGTTGATCTGGTAAAGCCGAGGAGAGCTACGAAGAAGTAGCTTAAGCATGTAATGGGCTTTAATACTCCGAGGTTCGATTGGGTTGGAACGCCAGCTCAAGCTGAGGACTAGCTCTCTTCTATAAAGAGGGTCCTGGTAGCCACGTTAACTGAGGAGTGACAGAAGACCACCATAGCGACTTTTCTTTTGGTGGGTGAAGCGAGGCTGTAGTGGGATGAGTTGGAGTTTCATCTCTTAGTGGGAAGGCAGCTTGCTGATGTGCCTATGGAGGAGTTTTCAAGATTGTTCCTAGCCAGATTTGTACCCTCTGCTTAGAAGCTTGAAATGGAGAACCAATTTCTTGGGTTGACCCAGGGATCCAGAAGCGTGGACGAGTATCTACATGAGTTCACACGGCTGGGTCGTTATGCTGGTGCTACATTTATAGAAGAAGAACGGAAGACCAACCGGTTTTATGAGGGTCTACACGGCGACCTACAGCTACTACTTGCTGGGCCTAAGGAGCAAGGCTTCCTAGCCTTGGTCAATTCGGCCCGATCGTTGGAGAAGGTCGTTAAGAAAGTTCAAGAGAAGAAGGACCCAGGAGAAAAGAAGTCTGAGTTCAAGGTGCCAAATAACAAGTCAGGATTCCGCAGATGGAACAAGAAGCGGAGGACTTCGAACTCAGCCCCTTCGGCTGATGCGTCGGGGGAAACTACAAGTCGAGTCCCCGGAGCTTGATACAACTGCGGGAAGACGGGGCATTTTGCTTGTGAGTGTTGGAGCGGACGTTCAAAGTCCGAGAGGAAGTCTGGAGCGACTTATGAGGAGAAAGGGAAGGAGGTGGAGTCAACCGCATCCCATCATGCTCTAGCCCAGCATAGAATCTACAACCTTGGTCTGCACGAGGCCATGAAGCAAGCGGATGTGGTGACAGGTATGAGTTAAATTACAGTGGTTTAACTTTTATAGTTGTTACCTTTGCATTTGTTAGCTTACTTTTGTTGGTGCTAGGCTTTGTGTTGATCTTTGAGTTTCCGGCAAGTGCCCTGTTTGATACGGGAGCATCGCATTCCTTCTTGTCCGAAAAATTCATATCGCGCATCGGAGTTCCATCCTCGATGGCAAAAGACAAGTTGGATGTGTTGTTGCCTAATGGTTGCTCAATGCACACGGATAGAGTCTGTGTTGTGAAGATTCGGATTGGAGACCAGGAGTTTGATTTGCGAGCGTCACTTTTGCCGTTAGCGGAGTACGACGTAATCTTCGGTATGGATTAGTTCTCCGAGCAGGGTGCATGCATTGATTGCAACCGTAAGGAAGTTAAGTTGGGTTTTAACACCGATCAGGAGACTACTTTTGCAGGCATGAAGGGGTCGGGTAAGATTTTGTTGTCAGCCCTTCAGGTGTTCAAGGCAGTTCGGTCTGGGGAAGAGCTGTTTGTCACTCTAGTGCAGACTTTGACGCCTAAGCCAAGTCTTGAAAGTATACCAGTTGTGTCTGAGTATCCCGATGTGTTCCCAAATGATCTCCCAGGAGCCCCTCCTCAGCGGGAGATTGATTTTACCATTGAGTTGGTACCAGGTGCCAAACCGGTGTCGCGCTCTCCATATCGGATAGCGCCAAGAGAGATGGCAGAGTTGAAGGTGCAACTGCAAGAGTTGCTAGAGCAAGGTTATGCGCGTCCAAGTTCGTCGCCTTGGAGCGCACGCGTTCTCTTTGTTAAGAAGAAAGATTGGAGCTTGCGGCTTTGTATCGACTATCGGGAATTGAACAAGCTTACGGAGAAGAACAAATATTCGAACCCCAGGATTGACGATATATTTGATCAGTTGGTTGGGTCGACGGTGTATTCGAAGTTAGATCTGAAGTCCGGTTACTACCAGTTGAGGATAAGGGAGAGCGACATCCCAAAGATAGCATTCAACACGCGTTTTGGGCATTACGAGTTCACGGTCATGCCGTTTGGGTTGACGAATGCGCCATCCGTGTTTATGGATCTGATGAATAGGACATTCAGAGAGTACCTGGACCGTTTCGTGATAGTATTTATCGATGATATCCTGGTGTACTTGCGGTGTGAGGAGGACCACTACAATCATCTACACATGGTGTTGGAGACGTTAAGGAGGAATCAGTTGTATGCTAAGTTCTCCAAATGTGAATTCTGGTTATCCTCGATAGCGTTCCTTGGTCATGTTGTTAGTGGAGAGGGGATAGATGTGGATCCGGCGAGGATAGTGGCGATACGAGAGTGGCCTGCTTTGACTACAGTGGCAGAGGTCCGGAGTTTTCTGTGGCTTGCTGGCTACTACAGGTGCTTCTTAGAGAACTTCTCGCGGATAGCGCTACCACTCACGACTTTGACTAGGAAGGATCAGAAGTTTGTGTGGTCTCCGGAGTGCGAACAGGCTTTTGAAGAGTTGAAGAGGTGGTTGACCACGACGCCTATTTTATGTTCGCCAAGTGGAACCAAAGGGTTCGAGATCTATAGTGATGCTTCGGGCAGTGGTTTGGGCTGTGTTCCACTACAGCAAGGGAGAGTGATAGCTTATGGTTCACGACAACTGAAGGTTCACGAGAGAAATTATCTGGTCCATGACTTCCAGTTAGCGGCCGTGATATTTGCTCTAAAGCTTTGGAGGCACTACCTGTACGGTGTGAAGGTCGATATTTACACCGATCATAAGAGCCTTAAGTACCTGTTGGACCAAAAGGATCTGAACATGAGGCAGCGTATGTGGATGGAGTTCTTGGCGGACTACACCTTCAAGATACATTATGTGCCTGGGAAAGGAAATGCAGTGGCGGATGCGTTGAGTTGCAGGACTCCGACGTAGGTGAACTGGTTATCGGTGCATGATGAGGGATTGGTCCATGAGTTGGAGGCTTTGGAGATATCTTGTATCGACAAACAGTTCAGTGCTGAGGCGAAATTGTTTTGGACAAAGGTGCAGCGTGACTTAGCTGATAGAGTTCGGTGGGCTTTGGTTCAAGATAACAGCATGAAGCAGATCTTGGATGAATCATTCCCAGTTTGCTGTCGAGGATGGGTTGCTAAGGATGGACGGTCGTCTATGCGTTCCTAATGCGGATAATCTTCGGGAGGAGTTGACGTATGAGGCTCATCATACCAAGTACTCAATCCACCCGGAAGCACGAAGATGTATAGAGACATGAAGAAATTATTCTGGTGGCCAGAATTGAAGAAGGATGTAGCACTTTATGTGGCCAAGTGCCGTACTTGTGCATTGGTGAAGGTGGAATGCCAGAAACCCGGAGGTTTCTTGAAGTCCCTACCTATCCCAGAATGGAAATTCGATGACATATCTATGGATTTTATGCATGGTTTGCCGAAGTCGCAGAAGGAAAACGACGCCATTTGGGTGGTCGTAGATAGGTTGACAAAGGTGTCGCACTTTATCCCGGTCAGTAAGGAAGATCCGGTGGAAAAGTTAGCCAAACTCTATGTGGAGAATATTGTATGATTGCATGGTGTGCCCCGCAGTAATGTTAGTGATTGAGATGGACGCTTCACATCAAATGACTGGAGGTTGGTGCATAGTCTATTGGGTACTAAGCTAAAGTTCAGTACAGCCTTTCATCCGCAGACGGATGGCCAAACCGAGAGGGTCAACCAGACGATGGAGGACATGCTTCGCATGTGTGTCCTAGATTTTGGAAAGCAGTGGGAAGATCACCTGTACATGGTGGAGTTTGCGTATAACAACATCTTTCAGGCAAGTATTGGAATGGCGCCTTTCGAGGCCCTGTACGGGAGGAAGTGTCGTACGCCATTGTCTTGGTTGGAGGCAGGCGAATCGAAGTTGTATAAACGTCAAGCGGTGGAAGACGCCACTTCAATGGTGCGTACAATTCAGGAAAGGTTGAAGGTCGCTCAGGACAGGCAGGCAAAGTATTACAACGCCAAGCATAGGAATGTGGAGTTCAGTGTTGGCGACATGGTGTATCTAAAAATCAAGTCGTTCAAGGGTGTATCGCGGGTTCGACGATTGAAGAAGCTGAGTCCGAGATACCTTGGACCATTTGCGATCCTAGAGCGTGTTGGCGAGGCGGCATATAGATTGAAGCTGTCGATGGAGTTGAGTGGGCTGCATGATGTGTTCCACGTGTCGGTGTTGCGTAAGGCAGTGCAAGAGCCTTCGCAGATCATTGCGAACAATCAAGTACCGGTTGATTATGAGTTGACAACAAGGGTCAAGCCAGTACGTATTGAAGATGTTGCAGTCAAACGACTCCGCAACAAGGAGGTCCGAATGGTTAAAGTCCGTTGGGATAATTACATACGTGAGGAGCTTTCTAGGGAGCGAGAGCAAGCTATCTTGGAGGAGTACCCCGAGTTATTCCACTCGGGTATTATTTAGATTTGTGTACCTTTACTTAATTTCGGGACGAAATTCCTTAAGTGGGGGAGATTTTTAACGCCCCGAAAGTTGTATTTGAGTTGGTCGCGTGAAAAGGGATTTTGGTGTCGGTTTATGGGTACACGGCCTTGGACACGGGCGTGTCCAAGGCCGTGTCTGGCTGGTGATTTTTGGCCGTTTTCATCCCGAGAAGGACACATCCAGGAACACGGCTAAATGACACTGGTGTGTCATTTGACATGGGCGTGTGCCTACCCGTGTCAGTACCCATGTTTAGTTGGGTCGTGTCGGTTGGCGTGGCGGTTATGCGTGACACGCCCCCGGTCACGGTCGTGTTGAGAGACCTGACACGGGCGTGTCAGGTGAGACACTGGCGTGTCTTTGCCCGTGTGTCTTTTCTTCGTTCGAAGATCGTGCCTGGAGCGAGCCAAATGGCCTGGGACACGGCCGTGTTCCAAGCCGTGTTCGGCCCAGGTTTGGAGATTTTTGAGCGGATCTGAGCCGTTTGTTTTCTTTAAATAAGATCCAACGGCCCAGATGGTTTCCTGCTCTGTTAAGGCCGAGAATAGGGGAATTAATCCTTCATTTCTCTCCAACCATTCTCTCTCTCAAGGAGTTGGAAAGAGGAGGAAGAAGGAAGGGATTTCGGTCGTCGGCGGAGCATCGAGGCACCGTTTTGGGATCTGAGAGCGGATCCGTGGAGGAAAGTTCGTTACGAAGAGTTCTGTCCGTGTAGTTTTTCCATGGCGCCAAAGCGGACTACAAGGGTAACGATTCTCTACTTGAGCATGTGAATCTCTTTCTTTCTGCATAGGGAATTCCGCTCCCGCGAGTATGGGTGAGTGTGTGGTGTTCCTTGGGGTTGATGTGAATAGTCCCCCTTTTGTTGCACAAGAGTCTGGAATCGTAAGTACGGGCATAGGCATTGTGTGTGAAGCCTACCCGGATATGTATTGTCTGGATCGGTGATGTTGCATTTGATATGTTTTGCCGGAGAAGACTTCGTGCTTTGGGTTTTTCGGGTTTCTACGCGGTAGATTGCAGCAGGGATCTTTGGAGGTTAGCTCCAAGGCGCACCCGAAAAACTGAGCGGAATCGTTGTTCTGCTAACTTGGCAGTCTGGGAACCGTCCTTGAACATAACTGGGTAATGTGATTGTTTGGAAAATTTTGGGATCCGAGAGAAGCTTGGCCTGCACGTAGTACTTAAATTGTCTAGGCAGCGTGAGCAACGTGCAAGTGGAATCAGACCTAGGCTATATGGTTCGGTGCGAGAGACCCGAAAACGGGACTGGCCGTTGGCATAGTTAGGAGCCTTAGACGGTGATCAGAAAGGCTAAATGCTCATATGGTTGCCATCTTTGGGATGGTGGGGAAGACGCTGAAATGTCAGGATTCACCGTTAATGTGCCCTGAGTGCACGGGGTGTTTGGCCTTGCGAGCCTACACCTATGGCGAAGTATATAGTTGCACTTTATTATTTAGCTGGGCTAATGAAATGCAGGGAAAGAGCACCACCGTCCCGAGTAAGGGGCGGGTCGTTATAATTTGGTCGGCTTTTGGCTGACCGTTGCTTTGTTTGCCACCGTGTGGTGGAATTGTGCTTGCAGGTGCTGCGGAGCCGAGTACCAAATAGCGGGCTGGAGCCCATATTGCTGTACTGGCCCTAGAAGGCCGTAAAGAATAGGTGTACTTTACTTTCGTCATGTGTGGCCGGCCTGCGAGCAGATGTATGGAAAATACTATTTATTAAGTGAACTATTGTAAGGCCATAAGGCCATGTACCTTTCAGTGTATTTTGGGTTTCATTCCAGTAGTGTGGTTGTGGACATTCATGTTTATTGGATTTAAATTTTGGGTTCTTTCAACTTTAAAAGCTTTCGCTAGAATGCTCTGTGTAGGACGAGTTATCTTAATCGGATAGTTTGAATATTCTTATATAACCCTTCCGACTGTCTGTGGTATATGGCGTCAGGTTCCAACTGGACCTTCTGTTATATGCCATGTGATGGATGGGGGTGTTACACGGTTGACCACGACGCCTATTTTATGTTCGCCGAGTGGAACCGAAGGGTTCGAAATCTATAGTGATGCTTCTGGCAGTGGTTTGGGCTGTGTTCTGCTACAGCATGGGAGCGTGATAGCCTATGGTTCACGATAATTGAAGGTTCATGAGCGAAATTATTCGGTCCATGACTTAGAGTTAGTGGCCATGATATTTGCTCTAAAGCTGTGGAGGCACTATCTGTACGGTGTGAAGGTCGATATATATAATGATCGTAAGATCCTGAAGTACCTGTTGGATCAGAAGGACCTGAACATAAGACATCAAAGGTGGATGGAGTTCCTGAGGGACTACACCTTCGAGATATATTATGTTCCTGGGAAAGGAAATGCAGTGGCGGATGCGTTGAGTCGCAGGGTTCCTGCGCGAGCCAGCTGGTTGTCGGTACATGATGAGAGTTTGGTCCGTGAATTGGAGGCATTGGAGATAACTTGCGTCGACAAGAAGTCTAGTGCCGAGGAGAAATTGTTTTGGACAGAGGTGCAGTATGGCCTAGCTGATAGAGTTCGTCGGGCTTTGGTTCAGGATAGCATCATGAAGCAGATCTTAGATGAATCTTTGGATGGGTTAAATTCCCAGTTTACTGTTGAGGACTGACTACTTTGGAGGAGCGGTCGCCTATGCGTCCCTAGTGCGGATAATCTTCGGGAGGAATTGTTGTAAAAGGATCATCATACCAAGTACTCAATCCACCGGGGGAGCACAAAGATGTATAAAGACATGAAGAAGTTGTTCTGGTGGCCAGGATTGAAGAAGGATGTAGCACTTTTTGTGGCCAAGTGTCAGACGTGTGCCTTGGTAAGGCGGAGTGTCAGAAGCCCGGAGGTTTCTTGAAGTCCCTACCTATCCCGGAGTGGAAATTCGACGACATTTCTATTGATTTTGTGCATGGTTTGCCAAAGTCATAGAGGGGAAACGACGTCATTTGGGTGGTCGTAGATAGACTGATAAAGGTGTCGCATTTTATTCTGAACAGGAAGGAAGATCCGGTGGAGGAGTTAGCCAAACTCTATGTGGATAATATTGTGCGATTACGTGGTGTGCCCCACAGTATTGTTATTGATCGAGATGGACGCCTCAGGTCGAACGACTGGAGGCTGGTGCATAGTCTGTTGGGAACTAAGTTGAGTTTTAGCACAGCTTTTCATCCGCAGATGGATGGTAAGACCGAGAGGGTCAACCAGACGATGGAGGACATGCTTCGTATGTGCGTCTTGGATTTCGAAAAGTAGTGGTAAGATCACCTATACATGGTGGAGTTTCCTTATAACAACAGTTATCGAGCGAGTATTGGAATGGCGCCTTTCGAGGCCTTGTATGGGAGAAAGTGTCGCACACCATTGTCTTGGTTGAAGATGGGCGAATCGAAGCTATACAATCGTCAAGCGGTAGAAGACACCACTTTAATGATACGTACAGTTCAGGAATGTTTGAAGATCGCTCAGGACATGCAGGCAAAATACTATAATGCCAAGCATAGTAATGTGGAGTTCGATGTTGGCGACTGGGTGTATTTGAAAATCAAGGCGTTCAAGGGTGTCTCGCGGGTTCGACGCTTGAAGAAGCTGAGTCTGAGATACCTTGGACCATTTGATATCCTGGAGCGTGTTAGCGCAGACGCGTATCAATTGAAGCTGTCAGTGGAGTTGAGTGGGCTACATGATGTGTTCCACGTATCCGTGTCGCGGAAGGCGATGCAAGAGCCTTCACAGGTCATTGCGGTAGATCAAGTGTCGGTTGATTATGGGTTGACGATGAAGGTCAAGCAAGTACGTATTGAAGACTTGGAGGTTAAACGATTCCGCAATAAGGGAATCCGAATGGCTAAAGTTCGTTGGGATAACTGCGAACGTGAGGAGCTTTCTTGGGAGCGAGAGCAGACTATGATGGAAGAATACCCCGAGTTATTCCACTCAGGTAACATTTAAAACAAAATTATGTACCTTTACATAATTTCGGGACAAAATTCTTTAAGTGGGGGAGAGTTATAATGCCCCGAAAATAATAATCGAGCTGGTTGTGTCCAAGAGAATTTTTAGTGCCTTTATAGGGGTACACGACCTAGGACACAGGCGTGTCCAAGGCCGTGTGGTTCTTTGTGTTGGCCGACTATGTCCAGAGAAAGACACGGCAAGAAACACGGGAGCATGACACAGGCGTGTCCAATGCCACGGGCGTGTACATACCCGTGTCACCACCCGTATTCCCAAGAATCGTGTCAGTTGGCGTAGCGGTTACTGGTGACACGGCCCTAGTACACGGGCGTGTCGTAAACCGACACAGACGTGTCTGGTGGAGACACGGGCGTGTCTCGACCCGTGTCCTCTTTTGTGCTCGATGATCGTGTCTGGAGCGAGGCACACGTCCTGGGACACGACCGTGTGCAAGGCCGTGTTCGGCCCAGGTTTGAGTATTTTTGGGCGGATCTGAGCCATTCATTTTCTTTAATTAAGATCCAACGACCCAGATGTGTTCCTGCTCTGATAAGGCTGGGAATGGAGGTTTAACTCCTCATCTGCTCTTTACCATTCTCTTTCTAAGGAATTGGAGAGAGGAGGAAGGAAAGGGAGGATTCGCGGAGGAAAATTCCATTGCGAAGCCTTCTATCCATATAGTTTTTCCATGACGCAAAAGCGTACTACAAGGGTAATGATTCTCTACTTGAGCATGTGAATCTCTCCTTCTTTTGCATAAGGAAACCCGCTCCCGCGAGTGTGCGGTGAGTGTGCGGTGTTCCTTGGGTTGACGGGAATAGTCCCCCATGTGTTGCATATAGAGTCTGGAATCAAAGTACAGATATAGGCATTGTGTGTGAAGCCTATCCGGACATGTTGGTCTGGATCGGTGATGTTGCATTTTGTATGGTTCGATGGAGAAGACTCCGCGCTTTGTGTTTTCGGGTTTCTACACGTTAGATTGCAGCAGGGATCCTTGGGGATTAACTCCAAGGCGCACTCGGAAAACTGAGCAGAAACGTAATTCTGCTAAGTTGGCGGCCTAGGAGCCGGCCTTGTATGTAACTGGGTTATGTGTTGTTTGGATTATTGCGGGATCCGAGAGAAGCTTGGCTCTTGTGTACGTCTTAAGGTGACTACGTGGGTGAGCAATGGGCAAGTGGAATTGGACCTGGGCTATGTGGTTCGGTGCGAGAGACCCATAAAGGGCTTGGTCGTTGGCATAGTCGGGAGTCTTAGAAAGTGATCAGGAAGACTTAAAAATGCTCACGATGTTTCCATCCCGGGTATGGTGGTGAAGCCACTGAATTGACAGGATTCACCGATAATGTGCCCTGAGTGCACGAGGTGTTTGGACGTGCGAGACTACACTTGTGGCGAAGCATGTTAGTACTTTGTTGTTTAGCTGGGCTAATGAAATGCAATGAAGGAGCACCGCCGTCCTGAGAAGGGGCGAGGTCGTTATAATTTCGTCTGCTTTGGCTGACCTTTACTTTGTTTGCCACCGTGCGGTGGAATGTGTTTGCAGGTGCTGCGGAGACAAGTACCAAATAGCGGGCTGAAGCCCATGTTGCTGAGCTGTCCCCCGAAGGCCAAAGCGAATAGTTGATTTTACATTTCTTTGTCATGTGTGGCCAGCCTGCGAGCCAATGTATGTAAGACATTAATTTGTTAAGTGAACTCTTGTAAGGCCATAAGGCCAGGTACTTTCAGTGTATATGTTATTTCATTCCTGTGGTAGTTGTGGAGATTCATGATTGTTGGTTATTTAATTATGGGTTCTTTACAACTGTTTAAAAGCTTCCGCTAGAATGCTCTGGGTTAGGGTGAGTAGTTATAGTTGTATGGTTTCAATATTCTTATGTAACCCTTCCGACTGTCCGTGGTATATGGAGTCGGGTTCCAGCTGTACCTTCTGTCATATGTGATACGATGGATGGGGGTGTTACAACCAAGCTCTCAAATGAGAGGGGTTTGTGTCGCCAAGGTTCAAGAGGAACCTCCGGGTCTAGTGAGTCTGTCCCCGGCATGTTTTTGCATTAGAGATCCTCTCTGTTAGTGGATTAGGCATTGTGGGTGAAGCTGTGGTCGCGACCGTTAGTCCGACTCGGTGATGTTGCATGCGAGCTTTAAGGATTTTGTAGAAATCCGTTGCAGCAAGATGTCGTTTGTGATTTTTGTGTTTTCCCCCTTTCCTCGAGTGAGTGTGTGTAGCCGGAACCGGACAAGGTTATCTCTGCAATGGCGGTAGATGGTTTCCTTGGTGGACAAGGTTAGCTCCGCATTGGCGGTAGATGGTTTCCTTGGTGCGCGGGGGCGTTGCAGTACAAATGAGGGATCAGGGTGGGAATGATTATGGATTGTGATGTGCTAAGGCGTGGCTTTGTCTCTGTGGTCGGCTGGCTATCCCGTGACATGCAGGTCATGTGTGGTGAGTGTCCCGGCGAGAATAGTCCCCTTCTGTGAAACTGACGAGAATGCTAAGCATGGGGCAAGCCCGTGCAATGAGGCCATGAGCGAGTGGGGTCCAGCAAGTCTTCTTAGAATCGGTCAGTGTGTTAGACAGAATCCTGATATGAGAAGTCAGAGCTTGTAGGCAAGTCCGGTTCTAAGACCATAAGCGGGTGGGGCCTTGGCAAGAGTTCTGTGTGGCGGCTTGTATGTCGTTGGGGGAATTGCAGTACCCCCTTTGTTTGCGGCTTTATTCCAATGGGGAAATGATGAGTACCCAGATGATGTGATGATGTGCTAGATGCATACGCGATAGGGTGCCTTGGGTGAAGCCCGGGTTTTGCATACATGTTGCGTAGTAGGCCCATTTTCTTTATATGCTCAATAGTAGAGAACGTGCATGTTGTTTGAGACATCCAAGCTTGTTCTTTAGTGCTTTACTTGTTTATGTATATTGCACGCGACGTGCTGACTTGCAGGTTGGAGGGGTACCCCGGGGTCCGTTAGGGGCAGTCGGGAGGAGATGTGTTTGTTACACAGTTTGAGGTCAGCCTTTGCTGACCCATGTTACAACCAAATTTTTACAGGGCAAGGATTGCAAGAAGGAGCTAGCTCGCCGGGCAAAAAGGCCTAAGCCTCGTGAAGTGTCACCAGCTTTGCATTAGCTCTACTTTTGTGATATTGTATGTTTGATGCTTTCGAATTCCAGCTTGCATGTCGAGGTAGCTTAGGAGTGTCTTTGCACTTTGATGTGTTATGTATTGATAGAGTTTTGGACTCTCTTTTGTTGTAAGGCCATAAGGCCGTTTCGATACTCTTGTGTATGTGGATAACTTCTAGTCTTGGTTGATGTTTCCGCTGTGTTATGATTATGAGTTTTAAGATTGGGTAGTTATATCATTTTATAATACTAAAGTTGTGGCGTATGTATGTTGTGGGGCCCCGACCGGACCCATATTATACTGTCATTACAGGGGAGGTGTTACACCAATATTTGAGTTTACTTTACTCTTTTATTTATTCTACTCGTCTACGATCGGTATGGCCGATAGGATCGGCGTTTTGTAGTGATGACCTTACCGGGTGTGTTGGTGTCACCGCAAAGTGGCAGTTCTGGTCATAAGACACTGTTGGTTTTGCAAAAAAAGTGGGGTCTTACAAATATAACTCATATGGTGTAAGTTTTTAAAATGGACGCAACACGACTCGGTTAATCACATAAGACGCAGTACTAACAGCTTCATCCGAAAAAGATCTAGGTAATTTATATTCAGATAACATAGCATATGCTAGTTCTTGAAGAGTTTTATTTTTCCTCTCCACTACACAATTTTGTTGTGGTGTGCGAGGTGCAAAAAATTCATGCTTAATCTCTAATTCAATACAAAAAGAAATATATCTATCATTCACAAACTCACTTCTATGTCCGATCATATGAATTTAATTTTCAAATCAAGTTAATTTTGAATACGAATATATAATTTTGTAAATTCAAAATATGCATTGGATTTGGAAACTAAAAAGATTGCCAACAAAAATGTGAATAATCATCTATCAAAACAAAAATATACTTTCTACCTCCTAGACTCTGAGTAGTAACTGGAGCAAATAAATCCATATGAATTAATTGTAGAGGTCTAGTTGTAGAAATAATATTTTTGCTTTTAAAAGATGATTTTGTGAATTTTCCTTTTTGGCACGGTATAAATAAAGAAGAAAGCTTTCCATCTAACCGTGTAACCGTGGACATGTGGTAACCCCACCTCTGAGCCTTGTGTGCCATGTGGTAACCCTACCTCTCAGCCATGTGGGCCATGTGGTAACTCCACCTCTGAGCCGAAGGGTTGTGCTGGACAATGGGGGGGATTGTTGGGTCCGGCGTTCCTTCACTTGACCCGTAAGTAGCACCCTTTCCAACAGTCCGGGCTTTTGGAACAATTGGGTATGCGCTTGATCCTACACAAGGTAAACCCTTAATTAATTTACTTTTGGAAAGCTTAACAACTAGTTTTATACTAGAATATCCAAGTCGTATATGCTATAATTCTAATTCATCATTTTTTGAAATAAAACATTTAAGTGAAGATTGAGAAAGATCATGAAAAGTAATCATATAAACAATATGAATTCTTGGTGCGGTAAAAATAAATTCTTGAGTTTTTGAATCAATGATTTTTCAAATGTTTGAAGTTGATTCAAATAAAATATTTAAGCACATATCACATAGTTGACTTATAGAAATTATATTATGCTTCAAACCATCTACAAATAAAACATTTGAAATAGTAAAGAAATCGTTACCAACAACACTGATGCCCATGAATCTTCCTTTACCATTGTCACCAAAAGTCACTACTCCTCCTTTCTTCATTTCAAGGCTAAGGAATTTAGATTTATTTCCTGTCATGTGTTTTTGACATCATGAGTCCAAGTACCACAAGCCATCTTTGTCCTTATCCTGCCAACACACCTAGAAAGGAGATGAGAGTAATGATCTGGTTACCCAAGTGATGCCTCCCATAGAGCAGGTGGATGTCTTAGGTACCCAGACTTGTTTAATTAAACTATGGACTATCTTCCTTAAAGAGTCAATAGTGTTTCCAAACCTTTTACATTTGGCACAAGTAATAAAAGGTGATGATGCCTTTTTTACAAGTGAATTTGGACTCATACTGGAGGATGGTTGATCAATAGAAAAAATATTTTTATTTTTAAAAATTAATTTTTTGGACTGTGAGTTATTGTTAGCGGTAGTAGTTATCGTGTGGCGTAGCTTCTAGCGACATATCCAAGTCCTCACTTTGCAGATCCATGACACTGGTTGGCTAAATCAAATCCAGTGATTTTCGGTCAATTCCAAACTTCTTAATAACCAAATTTAGATCATGGATCCAGGCTTTTAAAGCATTGTTTTCGGTGATTAACATAACAAACTGATTTGCAAATGCCTTTTTACCACTTTCTATTTGAGATTGAGAAGTTTTTAAAGTTCTCTCTAAGTCCCTTTTTTCTTTGTTAAGAGAATCTACTTTATATTGGGACTTAGTAGGAGCTTCTTCTATTTTTTTTATCCTTGTTGAAGAGTGATCACATTCTTAACAAGTGAGCTTCTCCTTCCCAAGCACTTTCAATTCGCTTAATAATTTTTTGTTTTCTTTTAATAAAATTTTATTTTCAGATTTCAATAGATCAATTTTTATAAGACTTTTATCAAAAAATTTGCAAGTTTGTAGATATTCAGAATATAAATCTTCATAAGTAGGAGTTACCTCAGTGTCACTTTGGACATTGCATTCGTCTTCAGATGGTAAAATGCTCTTTCCCATCACACATGTTGGCTTCCTTCTTGTCTTCTGAGCCTGAACCACTTGAATCTTCAGATGACGAATTGTCAAAAGTTTCTGCCTTCAACACTTTCTTCTTGTTCGTTTTGTTGTGCTTATTCTCTTTTTGCTCCTTTAGATACTTTGGGAATTTGCATCTAATATGACCAATCCTTCCACAATGATAGTAATTCGGCAGCGGACGCTCTTGATCTTCCTCAGCATCGACTTTTCCTCTACTTTTCTTAACTCTAGAATCCTTTTTGTTAAAGTACTTCTTAAATGAATTTCTCCTCTTTGAATTCCTCACAAACCTCTTAAATTTCCTTACAAACAAACTCTCCACATCATCTTCATCATCTTCATCTATTTCACTTTCCACTTCTTTCTTAGACTTCAACACCAACGCCCTCTTCTTTGGCTCCAAGTTGTACTCTTGTTGTTGAATTTTCACCTCTACTTTATGGATTTTTAGATTTCCGACGAGACTCTCAATTTGTAGAGTTTTAAGATCATGTGATTTTAAGATGGTGGTCACCTTCGGATTGAACATCGGGGGAAGTGATCTTGAAATATTTATTACTAAATCTCCGTTGGAGAAATTCTTTCAAAGGACTTTGGAGTCATTGACGATTTTTATAAACTTTGTGTGCATAGATTCAACGTCTTCATCAACCTCCATCCCGAACTTTTTAAATTCTAACTCCAATTGAAATAACTTCGAGTCATTCACCTCCGTTGTACCTTAATGCATAGCTTCAAGCTAATTCCAAATATCGTAATCAGTTTCACATGCACAAACTCTATTAAATTCTGTTTTATCTAATGCACAAAATAATGGGTTCATGGCCTTAGCATTATTTTTGCAACCGAGTTTATTTGAATCATCCCATTTATCCTTGGGTTTTTCCATAGTAACACTTCCAACTACCATTGTAGGTGGAGTGTAGCACTATTCTACCATTCCCCAGGCATCTCTATATAACATAATAAGAAAACATCACATTCGAGATTTCTAGTAATGTTATTCTGTGCCAGTGAATAAAGGAGGTCTGCTAATTACTTGCCCCTCAGAAAATGCGTCATCATTATGCGCCATTTCACCCGGTGGTAAAACTAATTTGAAGAAACCTCGCTTTGTTACCAAGTGTTGGATCTTGAGGTGCCCTTAGTGGGAGGGGGGTGAATAAGGGCAAACTGTAATTTCTCTTCTAATTAATTACATAACCAAATTTTTACTGAATGTAAGAATACTTAAGCACAACCAAATATTTATGACAAAGCACTTAAATATTTATGTTAATGTGAAAGGTATGTTTATTTCATAAGTGATAAAAATTACAAACAAAAGATTCCAATAAAGCTTGAAATGCAGGCCGTGATGAAAAAAAAATCTCCTTTTGAATTTACCAGTCGTTCTTCCAAGGACCGGTTGACAAAAGCCTATCTCTCCCTAGATACAACAACTAATCACCTAGATCTCACCAAAACCTAGTTACTGCACACACGACGGTGAGTCCCCCCTAAACTAAACATGTGCCTAGTTGCAACTCACAAGGCGGCGAATTCTTTACCGATTATAAAGTGAATGAAAAACAAAAAAAACAATCTGAGAATAAAAACTCACTCAGCTTTTGAGAGGTGAAGAGGCCGAAATATTATTGTGATGATCGCCATAGATGAGATGTAACATCCCGATTCACACTAGACCCCTTGTGCGCATTTTTTAGTCAGGAGAGCTGACTTGGGTCCAGGTAAGTGCTGAAAATTGGGCTGCACTTGGGAATGTAGGAGAAACCAGCCCTCGAGTTGTCCAGAGCGGGATACGGGTAGTTAATTCTCGACATAGTGAGTTTCACGCCCATGTCATGGGCGTGATCGGTCCAACACGGGCGTGACCATGCCCGTGACTATCCAGTCAGTTGTCGAGTACTCGAGTAGTTGTCGAGTACTCGAGTAGTTGAACACGGGACATGCCCCCTGTCACGGGCGTGACCATGGGCGTGATCGGGGCGTGTTCTCCAGTCGACGATTTTGGTTGAGTTCGATGAATCCTCGAGTAGTTGATAGGGGTCACGCCCGGTGTCACGTGCGTGACCATGGGCGTGACCGGGGCGTGTTCTCCGGTCGACTATTTTGGTTGAGTTCGACGAATCCTCGAGTAGTTGATAAGGGTCACGCCCGGTGACACGGGCGTGACCGGGGCGTGTTCTTCGATCGACGATTGTGGGTGAGTTTGATGAATCCTGGAGTAGTTGATAGGGGTCACGCCCGGTGTCATGGGCGTGACCATGGGCGTGACCGGGGCATGTTATCCGGTCGACGATTTTGGTTGAGTTCGACGAATACTCGAGTAGTTGATAAGGGTCACGCCCGGTGTCACGGGCGTGACCATGGGCATGACCGGGGCATGTTCTCTGGTCGATGATTTTGGTTGAGTTCGACGAATCGTCGAGTAGTTGATAGGGGTCACGCCCGGTGTCACGGGCGTGACCATGGGCATGATCGGGGCATGTTCTCCGGTCGATGACTTTAGTTGAGTTCGACAAATTCTCGGTAGTTCATAGGGGTCACGCCCCATGTCACGGGCGTGACCATTGGCGTGACTGATGGTGTTTCACTTTAAAAGGGCTTAGAAAACCCTAGCAGTTTCACTTCTCTTTCCAGCCCGATTTTCTGAGAAAACTTCTGTAGAAAGAGAACTGCAGGAGCAAGTTCTAGGGAGGGAAAATCCGCCATCGCCGTGAAGGAGAAGATGCCGCCGCGAAGGACTACACGATCCATGGCCGAAAATGGTGGTACCGCTGGAACCGAAGTGAGTTTCCTACCCTCTCCCTTGGTGCTAGATCTGTAGATATATAGGCGAGATGTCGACTCGGTGGAGTCTTGACTTGTGAGAAGATCTTTTTCTCTAGGATGAGGCTGATTTAGGGCTTATGCCCTTGGTTAGTGGTGTCTTCAACCTCTCTGATCTTCTATGTGGAGATGGGGGACAGTTTCGTGAAGAGTAAAGGACTCATGAGGGTGAAAAAGGGTGGAGTAAATTTCTGGATGAGATTTGAGAGGATCGACTTGAGGAGGAAGATGAACCGATGCCGTTCGTTCCGCCTCAAGATGCGTGCTGAATCTGTATTCTGCGCGCAATGATCTTCTAGGCCATTTTCATGAAGGATATGACCAGATCTGGGCTTTCTACTAAACATGAAAGTTGAATCTCTTGCAAATACCTTTCCAACGAGTGGTTGCATGACTTCAGGCGATGTCTGTAGCCATGGGAAAGTCTGAACGAAAATGGTGTTCAATAAATCCTGCATGCAGAAATTGTGTTGTGTACGCAGCGGACCTCAAGGCTGGTTTCTAATAGGATACAGTCATATCTGGGTTGAGGTCTGAATACGAAAGTTGTAGCCCATGGAAATACATTTCCATCGACGGTTACACATCTTCACCGGATTCCTGTAGCTTCGGGAATCTCCGGTCGAATTTGCTGCCCAGATTTACTCTGCACCTAAATTCTGGGCTTATATAATATGGATTTGGATTCGGTGGAATTAATATTGCAAGTTACTTGGCTTGGATGAACTCTTTTATGATTAATCATTTTAGTTGCATGATTGATTGACTTTATTAATCAGATTTCATATAATCTAATTGTGAAGCAAGCTTACTTAAACGAATTTACATGATAGAAATTGATAGTCGGTTATTTATGCGCTTCATGTTTATAATATGTTGTTATCCTTTGTAAAGATTGATGGATCTTTATACGCGCATCATGTTTATAATAGGTTTGTACTTTTGGAAAGATTGATAGATCTTTATATGCGCATCATGTTTATATTATGTTGTCATCATTTGGAAAGTCATGTAGAAGAATAAATTATGGCCATGAGTATGTTTGATTAATGGAATGAGTTTAGTAGTCCAATACTTAGAGCGTCGTCTCCCTACGGGTAGTATTGTGATAGGATGTAAGTGCGGTATTGACCGTCACTTGTTTGGTTTGTGTTGAGATAAGGTATGGATGGATGGTTGGGCTGTGTCCTCGTGCTTACTTCTGAGGCCCCTTCCATGTTATGGCGAGGAGGCATTTGCATGTGGTGTGAGTCGACACGTGGTGTCGTAATCCTGGGTTAAGGATAGTGTGGTGGGTCTACGGGCTCGCCGATCGTCACACCGACGGGAGTTGACAGTTAGACTTTGGGCGGTTGTGCTGTGTCCTCGGTGTTCACGTTTTGGGGCCCCTTCCGTGCCAAGTGAACGGTCGGGTTGTGTCCTCGTGCTTACTTCCGAGGCCCCTTAAAGGTCACACAAGGCCAGTTCGGGCTGTGTTCTTGGTGCACATCTACCCAAGTCCCCATTGGGCCATAGTACGCATGGGCTCCGCTGTTGTGTTCTTAGCGTTGAGGCGTACAGAGGCGTATGTGAAGTAGTGTGGATACCCGCCTAGTAGTAGAAGTGCCTGTTCTACTGTCACCTCCTGGCCACGGCGGCTAATGCATGAGAGGTTAGCTACTTGCTCGAAAAGTGGGAACTACAGTCTGTGTTGACATGGCAGTTGTATGTGTGAGAGCATGGGTGAGTCATTATATAGCATACATAGCATTTCATAACATTGCACAACAAGATCCTCATCGTATAAGTTTGTATGGGCACTCTTATACGATGAGTTACCTTTATGTAACCCGATCCATAACTTATAAGTTTGTATGTGCATCCTTATAAGTTAAGTTACTTTCTTGCTACTGTTACCTTACTTGTTAGTTTGTTATAGCTCTTAAATAACTGCTAGATTATGATACTGTTACTCTTACAATGTTGTCACCTGCTTGTACTTCTTTTATTATTTGCATATATATATTATCCTTGTTCCTTCTCCCCGCCCGGTGCCGAGGAGTCGCCGGGGGAGCAGATGTGAAGCCACTTAGTCATTTCAACTAACGGTTGCTACGTCTTACTTTTTAGGAGGTCATGCCGCAGGTAGAGTAGCCGCAGACTATGCAGCAGGACAGCCAGGACAGGACGACAGGGCCTGAGGGGACGGTACCGTCGCTACCGTCGGTTACTAATGTGAGTGTTGTGAGACTCTGATGTAGCCTGTTTGGGCAGTTAATAGCTGTACTCTGATATATTGTAGAAGCATGTTTTATCTTCTCTTATTGTACTATTTGGACTTATATGCTTAGTGTGGATTGACTTCTCTTGCTTATATTTGGCTGGGTTGGCATCTTATATTGATATTGTTGTAGCCGGCGGAATAGGCGTCTTGTGGTACAGGTTAGCCCGTGTGCTAATGCTACCACAAGGCGGCTGTTTCGGGCATAAGACCCCCCCCCCCCCTTTGTGTCGTGTTTTTGGATCCGGGAGGGGGGGGTCTTACAAATGGTATCAGTTTGCCACGATCCTCAACTAAAGAAGTCATTCAACAATGGTGCCACCCCTATTTGATTAGTCAGTTTGGGGACAAACTGACTTAGTGGAAGCAATTGTGTGCTCATATGTAATTCATGCTAAGTATGTCCAACTTTGACCTTAAGATTAGCCAACCTGACCATACGTTTGTGTTTCATGTGTAGATTCCCGCGCTCGTTGAGCAGGTGGGAGGCACTCCTGCGCCCTCCATACCCACTCCCACTCAATTCCAACAATCTGAGTTGGGGCAGACGCTCACTACCATTCTCGATTCTTTTAGGGCGCAGCAGCCCCCGGTGCAACAACAGGCCCCGAGCTCCAACTGGCTGAGCACCTTCCGGGCACTCTCCCCTCCCGCTTACCTTGGGACGGAGTCAGCCATACGTATAGAGGAATGGCTATACATGGTACAGGAGTTGTTGGCTGGTATCTGTTGCACGGCCAACATGGCAGTGACATTGGCAGTGTCTGTCTTGGACTTACATGCTAAGAGGTGGTGGAAGTCCCTCATGGGCTCTACCTTCCAAGGTCGGGTCTACACAGATATAAGTTGGAGTGAATTCTCGGGTGTTCTCTTGGAGCACTTTATCCCTACATCGGCCCGAGATGAGCTTGAGCAGAGGTTTCTTCTACTAAAGCAAGGATCAAAGTCAGTTACGGAATACCAGCGGGAATTCCAGCATCTCGCAAGGTTTGTGGATTCTTACGAGTTGGATGACAGAGGTTATGCCAAGCGCTTCTACAATGGGCTACAAGATCCCCTAAGGCAGTCCCTTTTGTTTATAGCAGATGGTAGATTGGCGGAGATCATTGATATGGCGAAAAGATTGGAGGCGGACCAGCTGGTATGTAGTAAGAGGCCTGCGGAGGACGTGATGGAAGCCAGCCCAAGCAATAGAAGGAGGCGGGACTTCAGAGGAGGAAGAGGATATCAAAGAGGTGCAGTGCGTGTCCACCGAAACTATAGGGTGGAGCATCCGGTTCTACAGCCGCCTGCTTTGCCTCCACCACCACAGCCTCAGCAATTTCAACAACCTGAAGGGCGTCGTGGGCTGGTGTGCTTCGAATGCAACCAGCCGGGCCACATCCGACATTTCTGCCCATCCCCGAGTGGAAGTTTGAGGATATCTCCATGGACTTCATCCATGGGCTACCTCGCTCCCGCTCCGGGAATGACTCAGTGTGGGTTATTGTTGATCGACTGACAAAGGTGGCCCGGTTCATTCCAATGAAGAAGGAAGCATACGTGGACATTTTGGTACGCCTCTTTGTGGAGCAGTTCATGCGGTATCATGGCGTGCCATCAGAACACTGGAGGATTTATTGAGGTTATGTGTGCTGGACAGAGGAGAGCTGTGGGAAGACTCTTGCCCCTAGTAGAATTCTCCTACAATAATAGCCATCAGGCGAGCATCGGTATGGCGCCCCATGAAGCCCTTTACGGAAGAAGGTGCAGGACTCCCTTGTCTTGGGTGCAGGATAAACATCCGAAGGCATTGGGAAATGAATATATAGATGATACTGATGCGGCGGTCAGATTGATACAGGATCACATGTTGGAGGCTCAAAGTCGGCAGGCGAAGTACTATAATGCAAAGCACTGGATGGTGGAGTTCCAAGTGGGTGATAAGGTGTTCCTGAAAATCCGACCAATGCATGGAGTGTCACGTGTGCGTAGTCTGAAAAAGCTCAGCCCAAGGTATGTTGGGCCTTATACCATATTGGAAAGGATTGGCCCGTTGGCCTATTGGTTGGAGTTGCCGCCAGAGCTAGATAACCTCCACGATGTGTTCCATGTGTCAACGCTTCGGAAGGCATTGTTGTGGCCCGATCAATACATCCCCACAACTGATGGTGTTGTGCCATCTGATAGGTCAGTGCGACTGGAGCCGGTGCGGATCGTAGATAGCGAGACAAGAATGTTGCGCAGCAAAAGTGTTCCCTTGGTGAAAGTGCTATGGTCTAATCATGGGAAGGAGGAATATACATGGGAGCCAATGGATTTGATGCAGCAACGCTACCCGAAGTTGTTTGCTCAAGGTAATTTCATTTAAAATCATATGTTGATTTTCCTGTTATGCTTTTCTCCCCTAGCCCAAGCCTGATTTCGGGGACGAAATCTTTTATTTTGTTTATAGGATTTGTAACGTCCCGATTCGCACTAGGCCCCTTGTGCGCGTTTTTGAGTCAGGAGAGCTAACTTGGGTCCAGGGAAGTGCTGGAAATTGGGCTGTACATGGGAATGTAGAAGAAACTAGCTCTCGAGTAGTCCAGAGCAGGACACGGGTAGTGAATTCTCGACATAGTGAGTTTCACGCCCATGTCACGGGCATGACCGGTCCAACAAGGGCGTGACCATGGCCGTGACTATCCAGTCAGTTGTCGAGTACTCAAGTAGTTGTCGAGTACTCGAGTAGTTAAACACGGGACACGCCCCCTGTCACAGGCGTGACCATGGGCATGACCTGGGTGTGTTCTCCGGTCGACGATTTTGGTTGAGTTCGACGAATCTTCGAGTAGTTGATAGGGGTCACGCCCGGTGTCACGGGCGTGACCGTGGTGTGTTCTCTGGTCGACGATTTTGGTTGAGTTCGACGAATCCTTGAGTAGTTGATAGGGGTCACGCCCGTGACACCATGGGCGTGACCGAGGCGTGTTCTCTGGTCGATGATTGTGGGTGGGTTCGACGAATCCTCGAGTAGTTGATAGGGGTCACGCCCGGTGTCACGGGCGTGACCATGGGCGTGACCGGGGCATGTTCTCCGGTCGACGATTTTGGTTGAGTTCGATGAATCCTCGAGTAGTTGATAGGGGTCACGCCCGGTGTCACGGGTGTGACCATGGGCGTGACCATGGGCGTGACCGGGGCGTGTTCTCCGGTCGACGATTTTGGTTGAGTTCGACAAATCCCCGAGTAGTTGATAGGCATCACACCCGGTGTCACGGGCGTGACCATGGGCGTGACCGGGGCATGTTCTCCGGTCGATGACTTTAGTTGAGTTCGACGAATTCTCTGAGTTGATATGGGTCACGCCCCATGTCACGGGCGTGACCATTGGCATGACCGATGATGTTTCACTTTAAAAGGGCTTAGAAAACCCTAGCAGTTTCACTTCTCTTTCCAGCCTGATTTTCTGAGAAAACTTCTGTAGAAAGAGAACTGCAGGAGGAAGTTCTAAGGAGGGAAAATCAGCCATTGCCGTGAAGGAGAAGATGTCGCCACGAAGGGCTACACGATCCATGGCCGGAAATGGTGGTACCACTGGAACCGAAGTGAGTTTCCTACCCTCTCCCTTGGTGCTAGATCTGTAGATATATAGGCAAGATGTCGACTCGGTGGAGTCTTGACTTGTGAGAAGATGTTTTTCTCTAGGATGAGGCCGATCTAGGGCTTGTGCCCTTGGTTAGTGGTTTCTTCAACCTCTCTGATCTTCTATGTGGAGATGGGGGACGGTTTCATGAAGAGTAAAGGCCTCATGAGGGTGAATAAGGGTGAAGGAAATTTCTGGAGGAGATTTGAGAGGATCGACTTGAGGAGGAAGATGAACCGATGCCATTCGTTCCGCCTCAAGATGCGTGTTGAATCTGTATTCTGCGTGCAGCGATCTTTTAGGCCATTTTCATGAAGGATATGTCAAGATCTGGGCTTTCGACTAAACACGAAACGTGAAGCCCTGGAAAATACCTTTCCAACGGATGGCTGTATGACTTCAGGCGATGTCTGTAGCCACGGGAAAGTCTGATAGAAAATGATGTTCAATAAATCCTGCGTGCAGAAATTGTGTTCTGTACGCAGCGGACCTCAAGGCTGGTTTCTAATAGGATACAGTCAAATCTGGGTTACGGTCTGAATAAGAACGTTGTAGCCCATAGAAAGACCTTTCCATCAACGGGTTACACATCTTCACCGGATTCCTGTAGCTTCAGTAATCTCCAGTCAAAGTTGCTGCCCAGATTTACTCTGCACCTAGATTCTGGGCTTATATAATATGGATTTGGATTCAGTGGAATTAATATTGCAAGTTACTTGGCTTGGATGAACTCTTTTATGATTAATCATTTTAGTTGCATGATTGATGGACTTTATTAATCAGATTTCATATAATCCAATTATGAAGCAAGCTTACTTAAACAAATTGCCTTGATAGAAATTGATAGATGGTTATTTATGCGCTTCATGTTTATAATATGTTGTTATCCTTTGGAAAGATTGATGGATCTTTATACGCGCATCATGTTTATAATATGTTTGTACTTTTAGAAAGATTGATAGATCTTTATATGCGCATCATGTTTATATTATGTTGTCATCATTTGGAAAGTCATGTAGAAGAATAAATTATGGCCATGAGTATGTTTGATTAATGGAATGAGTTTAGTAGTCCAATACTTAGAGCATCGTCTCCCTACAGGTAGTATTGTGAGAGGATGTGAGTGCGGTGTTGACCGTCACTTGTTTTGTTTGTGTTGAGATAAGGTATGGATGGATGGTTGGGCTGTGTCCTCATGCTTACTTCCGAAGCCCCTATCATGTTATGGCGAGGAGGCATTTGCATGCTGTGTGAGTCGACACGCGGTGTCGTAATCCTAGGTTAAGGATAGTGTGGCGGGTCTACGGGCTCACCGATCGTCACACCGACGGGAGTTGACAGTTATACTTTGGGCGGTTGGGCTGTGTCCTCGGTGTTCAAGTCCTGGGGCCCCTTCCGTGCCAAGTGAACGGTTGGGTTGTGTCCTCGTGCTTACTTCCGAGGCCCCTTCCGGGTCACACAAGGCCAGTTCGGGATGTGTTCTTGGTGCACATCTACCCAAGACCCTACTGGGCCATAGTACGCATGGGCTCCGCTGTTGTGTTCTTAGCGTTGAGGCGTACAGAGGCCTAGGTGAAGTAGTGTGGATACCCGCCTAGTAGTAGAAGTGTCTGTTCTACTGTCACCGTCTGGCCACAGCGGCTGATGCCTGAGAGGTTAGCTACCTGCTCGAAAAGTGGGAACTACAGTCTGTGTCGACATGGCAGTTTCATGTGTGTGAGCATGGGTGAGTGATTGCATAGCATACATAGCATTTCATAACATTGCACAACAAGATCCTCATCGTATAAGTTTGTATGGGCACTCTTATACGATGAGTTACCTTTATGTAACCCGATCCTTAACTTATAAGTTTTTATGGGCATCCTTATAAGTTAAGTTACTTTCCTGTTACTGTTACCTTACTTGTTAGTTTGCTATAGCTCTTAAATAACTGCTAGATTATGATACTGTTACTCTTACACTGTTGCCACCTGCTTGTACTTCTTTTATTATTTGCATATATATATTATTCTTGTTCCTTCTCCCCGCCCGATACCGACGAGTCGCCGGGGGAGCGGATGTGAAGCCACTTAGTCGTTTCGACTAACGGTTGCTACGTCTTCCTTTTTAGGAGGTCACACTGTAGGTAGAGCAGCCGCAGACTATGCAGCAGGACAGCCAGGCCAGGACGACAGGGCCTGAGGGGACGGTACCGTCGCTACCGTCGGTTACTGATGTGAGTGTTGTGAGACTCTGATGTAGCCTATTTGGGCAGTTGATAGCTGTACTCTGATATATTGTAGAAGCATGTTTTAGCTTCTCTTATTGTACGATTTGGACTTATATGCTTAGTGTGGATTGACTTCTCTTGCTTATATTTGGTTAGGTTGGCATGTTATATTGATATTGTTGTAGCCGGCGGAATAGGTGTCTTGTGGTACAGGTTAGTCGTGTGCTAATGCTACCGCAAGGAGGTTGTTCCAGGCATAAGACCCCCCCTTCGTGCCGTGTTTTGGGATCCGGGAGGGGTGGAGGGTCTTACATGAGAAGCATGAACGGTCCCTTCTTCGCTCTTGAGATTTCACGAACACTTACAATTTTTTCTGGTTCCACGGAGTTATCTGGATGGATATGCATGAAATCAAGACTCTTGGAGGTGTGTAACATCAAATTCACGAAGTTCAGCTCATTTATAGTTTTTCCTCTATCGTGAGATAGTAGCGTGTTATCACCTATGATATCTCTATTGGCTGAATGTGTCCCAATCTGCAATAACCGTTCCGAGATTCTAGAGATCGTGTACGGTCGCGGGATTATCGTGCCCGATAGCACGATATAGCCAGACTGTGTCTTTGATAATGTGCATCATGGTAACCATTCTGAATCATAGCCTACGTCTTGGATGATGTCATTACGCTAATGTGGGGTGGTAGTAACTGTCAGCTGCGATAGCCCAACTTTATAAAAATTCATGTATGTCACCCATCTAAAATTATCAGTGTTGTACCTGTTATATCTGCATACCATAAACACACTATGATCAAGTACATTTTGGATTTGTTATTTCCAAACCGAGGAGTATGAAACGCATGCCCCAACCCTTGTCAACGTAGTGAAAGGCAAAGCAATCCTCGAGAAGTTCTCTATGAAGTGCCTATATTAACCAGTTAGTCCAAGAAAACTGTTGACTTCTGCTGTAAAAGATAAATCAGACCATTATAATATTGCAACTATCTTTGTCGGATCTACATCAGTATCGTCTCCACTCTTGTAATCATGGCAATTACCCGTTAGACAACAATACATCTTCTCTGTCTGTCGATCTAACAAATAGAGAGAAATGAGAAGCTCTTGTATAAAATAGTGCTCTCACAGGATAGTTCAAATTCAGGACAAAACTCAATCCAAACAAGTTAAGGGTATACAAAGCAGTAAAGACTGTATTTTAAATCATACCTGTCATCACATCACCTTATTTAATGGCATCCTCTTAACCAAGGTTATAAATTCAGGGCTTCACATAGGATGCAATTGACACCACTGCCTTACTTTTTTCAGCATAAGAAACACCCATTTTTTGTCCATCTTAGGACGACCACTCCAATAATATTTAGCCATATGTCTCACCATGCCGCACGTATATCAAGCGGGCGGACTTTGCCCAAATGCCACTTCAGAAACAATAGAAGAAGGATCCGTCCCCGAAGATCTAGACTTCTTATTTCACCTACCTTGCTCAGACTTTTGCAGAGCTTAGTACTTTGAACTCTGGCTCTTGTACTGTCAATTCATTCTTACAATGTATGCGCTTTATATCCTGCTCTAGTGATCAACCAGTATTCACTAACATCAGAAAGCCTTGTGTCATCGGACCTGAGAGAAGTAACCTCAGACCATCTTGTAGATCTTTATAAAACCGATTAGTCTTCCGCTCCTCGTATGCAAACATAGAGCCCGCATACCGTCTCAATCTTATGAACTCATGAAAGTAGTCATCAACACAACTCTCACCCTTAGTCAACCTCTAGAACTAATTATCCATCACGATTCTCTATGCGGATCAGATTTATCTCACTAGAAACAATCTCAAAAACTCCTCCGTCGAGACTTCTGTCAATAGTCTACCAGCAAACTAGTACAACTCCAATTCATCCAACCATAGCCTTGCCTCTCCATCTAATAAGAAGGTAGCCATGGTGACTTTCTTCCACTACCCCATCTCTGGTGACATCATGGTTTTCTATATTCTTGAGAGACAATCTTCGGCTTGTGTTGGTGTTCCAATACCCGTAAATACATGAGGCTTGAAACTCATCACATGCTTCATTTGATTTTTCGTTGCACACCTTGTGTCCATCGGCTCCATGGCCACTTGTCTCACTGCCACATGCTCAATGCTAACCGGTTCCTAGGCCACCCCAGGGGTAGGAGGCTATACTTACCCTCCTAGTTGGGTATTGATTAACGTAAATACGGCTACAACAACCAATCATATTATTTTAGTATAAGGATGAGGTATATACACCTCAACTGGTGGACTACTCTCCACAGAATGTTATGGTTCATGCTGCCTCACACCACTTATAGTCACATATATTCGTGAAACACACAATTGAACAACTAATAATATTGCAAAATGTTATTATAGGAACACACAGGTTCCTCAAACATGTGTATTTTCATTCCTATGTGGGCATTCGTAGGTTCTTTCATGTCGTAACGGTAACACACATACACATGCTCACTGTTGAAATTTGTGAAGTGAAAGAGGTTGATGGGGCAGGCCGGGCGGCCTGAGCGGACATAGTCGGCGGAATGGGCGGAATGGGCGGACTGCTGTTATGCGGCCCGGTGATAGGCCTGGGATGTTGTCTGTTCTGTGCGGCCTGTGAGGACTCTGCCTAACTCTGGAGGAGAGTTGGCGTTTTCGTTTTGGGTGTTAGCGGACTGAGCCTTGTCCGCCAAGCTCGTGTTAGGCCAATTGTGATTTACTGGACTTGGTCACATTCTGTGACAAGTCCAGTGTGTCTGTTGTATCCGCCGAGTCTGCTGTGATCGGGCAGACTGTTGCTAACTCTGCCTTTGGTCGTGGGCTTGTGGCGGATAAAGGTTTTGGTCTTGTACTATGCGGACTACCTCTTTGTGTGCGGACTATTGCTGAAGGGGTGGATGTCCTTTTGGTGATGTTACGGACTGTGCAGACTGTTCCTTGTCCGCATAGTGTGAGGAAAGTCCGCCTTGTTGTGTTCCATGCCTTGCTCCTGGCGGTTTATTGCTAAGAATCCGACTAAGTCCTTGCGGACTCGGCGGACGGGTGTTTGTTAGCGCGCGGACTGGGGCGGTGTCTCTATCCACTAGGGCGGTGACCACACTCCTCACCTCGCCTATAAATAGGACCCCCCGGCACGTCTACAGTAACTGAGTGAATAGTAAGTGGGGGGCTTGTCAAAGTGTTGCAGTCTCAGTTTTCTGTCCGCGCGGATTGAATCAGAGTTAACTGTTTGCTGTGTGCAGGTCGCGCGGCTAGCTTCAAGGAGCCAGGAGTTTGGCTTTGACTTCGGTCAAGTACTTGGAAGTGTGCGGTCTCTGCAGTTTCAGCAGGTCGCTCTGCGACTTGTCAGTTCTCTGCTTCAACTTTGCAAGTTCCAATAACCTGTCCGCCAGTCTTAGGCGGGTAGGCGGTCTGTTCTTCAGTTCCTCGGCAGTAGGCGAATAACGGTGTGTCTGCGCGGCCTCGCGTCTTTGGCGGACTCCGTGTCTATTCGGTGTGTTGCAGCTTCAGCTCGGTCGGCTTCAGCGGACTTGGCGACTTCGGCGGTCTCGGCAGTTTCCAGTGCTGTCCGCCCGACTTGGTTTTTGTGCTTTCTGTTATAGCTGATTGTACTAGTGAAATCATGTCTCACTACGTATACCTCGTCTTATAAAGAAGTATAATGAATATAAGATCTGCTTGTTCTTCCATGTGCTTGATGTGTTGAGCTTCCTCCCTTGTTTTCCGCTAGATCAAAGTGTGAACTAGGCAGTGCCGAGAATATTAATTTGGATTGGGCTATCTTGCTGACCACTTTGAGAAAAGTTAACATGGTATCAGAGGGAGGTTCAGTTGCTTGAGCGGTGTTCAACCAGTGTTGTTGCTCTGTGTTTGAGTGGTGATCAACCTTTGTTGGTGCTTTGTTCTTCTGAAGGCTTAACCAAGCAGTTGTTGCAATGGAAGGGAGCTATGCAAGGGGTCTTGGTATTGAAATCTTGACCATGACTAACTTCAAGAAGTGGAAGTCGTGTATGAAGAGTTTTCTTCTTAGCGAGGAGCTGTGGGAGGTCGTCGGTGGTGACAATAGATAGGAAGTTACTGCTGCGTTTGGTACTGCTGAGCAGGTGAGGCTCTGGAGAAAAACAAATGCAAAAGTGGAGTTTGTTCTCAAGAGAGCTGTTTCACCAGAACTGTTTGATCACATCATTGGATGTGAGTCTGCTGCTGATATTTGGACAACTATCGATGAGTTGTTCAATAGGAAGAATGTGGCCAGACTTCAGTTTCTGGAGAATGAGTTGGCCAGAACAACTCAAGGAGACCTTACTATCTCAAAGTTCTTTTTGAATATGAAAAGCTTGTGCGCAGAGATATCAACGCTTGACCCTGATGAGCCTATCTCGGAGGCTAAGTTGAAAAGGCACATTATCCGCGGCTTGCGGAAGGAATATGTTGCCTTTGTAACTTTTGTTCAAGGGTGGGCAACTCAACCCTCTTTGCTGGAGCTTGAGAATCTGCTTGCTTCGCAGGAAAGTCTGGCAAGGCAGATGGCAGGAGTGACTGTCTCTGAAGGTGGCAGTGAAGCGTTGTTCACAAGTAAGAAGAAGAAGAGATGGGAAGGAAAAAAGAAGAAGCAGGTCGCTGTTGAGAATGAGCCTTCAACTTCTTATCAGCTAGAGAGGAGTGATGCTCCGAAGAAGGACTGGAAGAAGAATTTGAAGTGCTACAGGTGCCATCAGCGAGGGCACTTCAAGCGGGACTGCATGGTCAAGCTGCAGCCTGGGCATGCTTCAGGCAAGGAGGAAGCTTGCTCTAAAAGTGGGGATGTAGAATGGGGTGGTGCTTTCATGACGGGCACTTGTGTCCGTGCCTTGTCTGCTGAGGACTTCAACGGCGAGTGGATCATGGACTCCGGGTGTGGTCATCACCTTACCGGAGACAAATCTAAGTTCTCTTCCTTGCAAGCATACTCAGGTAACGAAGCTATCATAACTGCTGATAACACTGTTTATGCAGTAGAGAAAGAGGGGGTCGTGTCTTTAGGTAGTGATCAGGGGCCACTCACATTAAGGAGTGTGTATCACGTACCGGGCATAAAGAAGAACCTCTTCTCTATGACCAATGCAGTAGATGATGGTTATCACGTTCTGTTTGGGCCAACAGACGTGAGGTTCCTTCGCAACGTATCAGCGGTTAAGGCTGATGTTTCTCATATAGGAAGGAGAGTTAAGAACTTATTTGTTCTTGCTACTAATGCTTATGTTGATTGTATGAGATCCAACGATAGCGCTGCTATCTGACATGAGAGGCTGGGGCATGTAGGAATGGACAAGCTGAAGGCTATGACTAGTAGAAGTTTGGTGAGAGGCTTGCCTAAGTTGTCCTCCTTTGGTGATAGGCATGTTTGCGCAGGGTGTCAGTACGGTAAGGCACATCGTCTTCCGTTTGATAAATCACAAACAAGGAGCAAGCAACCATTGGAGTGCATTCATGGCGACTTGATGGGACCAACTGTCGCTGCCAGCCTTGGTGGAAGCAGATACATGCTTGTCCTGATTGATGACTACTCAAGATATACTTGGGTTTATTTCTTGAAGGAGAAGTCTGAAGCCTTCCAATTGTTTGTGGAGTTCAAGGAGCTAGTGGAGGGCCGGCTTGGCTTGCGGATCAAGAAGCTTAGAACTGATAACGGGGGTGAGTTTGTTTCCTCCGAGTTTTCTAACTTCTGCAAGAAGCACGAAATTCAGAGAGAGCTCACTTGTGCTCAAACTCCACAACAAAATGGAGTAGCGGAGCGGAAGATCCGTCATTCGACGGAAACTTGCAAATGCTAGCTTCATGCGAAATATATCCCAAGGTCTTTATGGGCGGAGGGGATGTCTTGTTCTTCTTATGTCATCAATCGGATGCCGCTCAGCCCGATCAATATGAAGACTCCTATTGAGTTGTTGCTGAAGGAGAAGCCAAGTGTGGGACACCTTCAGGTGTTCGGTTCAACTTGCTATGTGCATGTCCCGGATGCTTCTCGGACTAAGTTGGATGCAAAGGCAAGGAAACTTATTTTTGTTGGCTACGATGAGCGGAAGAAGGGATGGAAATGCATGGATCCTATGATGAAGAAGTTCGTTGTATCAAGAGACGTTGTCTTTGACAAGCTAACGCCGTATGGAGGTGGTTCGGTTGAGCTAACCGGTAGCAAGGTTGATGAAGAACCCTTGGTGGCTGCTGAAGGCCTGGAAGAGGAGCTCGTTGTTTCACCAGCAGCTCCTGTTACTTCAAACTCTGAGGCTGAGCCTTCTGGCTCAGGAAGCAGGGGGAGCATTGCTCAAAGCTTGCCCCAAGTAGGAGTTGAGCCTGAAGAAGCAACGAAGGTAGTAAGCAAGGGGCAAACGCTTCGGAGATCGAAGATGGTTATTAAGCCACCGGCTCCTTACTGTGATGGGAATGCAGTGAGCTTTGTCTCCTGCTTCTTTGCAGGTCCTCTGGATGAGCGAGACCCTGCAAACATCAACGAGGCCACTGGAGTTAAGGAGTGGGAAGATGCCATGAAGGAAGAGATTGCTGCTCTCAAGAAGAATGAAACCTGGGATCTTGTGCCCAAGGTTGATGGCATTACTCCAGTGACTTGCAAGTGGGTGTTTAAGTTGAAGAAGAAGGCTGATGGGAGCATTGATAGATACAAAGCTTTCCTGGTCGCTCGAGGATTCTCGAAACAGTATGGAGAAGACTATGAGGAGACGTTTAGTCTGGTTGCCAAGATGACTTCAGTTAGACTGGTGATTGCCTTGGCTGCTAGCAAGGGATGGAGAATGTGGCAGCTTGATGTGAAGAATGCTTTTCTTTACGGAGAGATTGACAAGGACATCTTCATGGATCAGCCACTTGGATTTGTTTTTGAAGATCATCCGGACTATGTATGCAAGCTCAGGAAGGCTCTCTATGGGTTGAAGCAAGCTCCTAGAGCTTGGTATGGAAAGATAGCAGAGTATTTGCAGTTCTGTGGTTATCTTGCTTCCAACTCAGATTCTAGCTTGTTCGTCAAGCAAAAGTGGGAGCTTCAAGTCTTGGTCCTACTGTATATGGATGATATGATCATCACAGGTAATTCGAAGGAGGAAGTAGCAAGGCTCGGGGTTGAGCTTGCTATACGCTTCGAGATGAAGGACTTGGGAGAGCTTCATCACTTTCTCGGTCTTGAAGTGGAGAGGAAGAAGAGCCGTATTCTCATTTTCCAAAGAGGATATGCAGATCGCATTGTGAAGCGGTTCGGCATCGGTGAAGGAAAGAGTTGCTCTACTCCACTAGAATATGCGCTGAAACTTCGATGAGATGAGGGAAGGGTTCTTCCTGATCCCTTGGTTTTCAGAGCTCTTGTTGGGAGCTTGATCTACCTGACGATTACAAGGCCAGACATTGCTTACGTTGTTGGCCGAGTAAGTCGGTTTATGGCTGAACCAAGGAAGTCTCATCTAGTGGCGTCTAAGAGCATTTTGAAGTATGTCAAGACAACTTCTGACATGGGACTTCTCTATAAAAGGGACTCGGGCTTTGCCTTGCTTTGGGTACACGGATGCTGACTAGGGCGGTGATTCGGATGATCGAAGGTCAACTTCAGGTTATGTGTTCACTTGCGGATCAACTAGCATCTCATGGTGTAGCAAGAAGCAGGATTCGGTGTTCGTCTCAACTACGGAGGCAGAGTATAAGGCTTCGGCCTTGGCTGCTCGGGAAGCCATCTGGTTGAGGAGGCTTATAGAGTATGTGCATGAAGAAGTGTGTAACACCCCGGATTTTTGATTGCATACGCTTGATGGGCGTTACGTTGGCTTTGACCGTTGTTCGAGCATGGGTTTCCCGCAGGCTTTCGAGTGGCTGTTTTGGTAGCCTAGTTGCACGATTACCCAGCAAGCCGGAGTCCAATTTGGAGACTCGGTGAGGCCTCTTAGGGAATGCTTGCACTTTTTTCGAGCCCGGGTAATGTTGCTCAAAACGGGTTGATGATACAACAAACAAAAAAGGGTAAAAAGTGCTTAAGGCAAAAATGGTCTAGGATGACACAGAAACATTTTTCAAAACAGGGAAAAATGGTCATTTTGTGCGTGACACGCCCCCCGACACGGGCGTGTCGGGGCGTGACCCAGGGCGTGACCTGGGGCGTGACCTCCTTGCCTCGACGAATTTTTCTTGCGTCGAGTTGAGCTCGACGAATGGGGTACACGCCCCGTGACACGGGCGTGTCACGGGCCGTGTCCCGCTATGTCGAGTGTCGAGTGTCGAGTGTCGAGTGTCGAGTGTCGAGTGTCGGGTGTCGAGAGAGGGGACACGGCCTGTGACACGGGCGTGTCACAGTGCGTGTCCAGCTTTGTCGAGTGTCGACAGTTTGAGTCGACAAGATGTCGAGACACGGGTTACACGCCCTAGGTCACGGGCGTGACCGAGCCGTCACGGGCGTGTACCCGGTCGTGTACCTTGTAGATAAACCTGGATTTGCCGACTTTCTGCGCCACTTAAGGTACACGCCCTGTGATACGGGCGTGTCACAGGGCGTGACGGGGCCGAAAATCAAATTTTTCCAGTTTTTTTGTGTCGTTCATTTCCTTGATTCTGGATCAAATGGACCAGCTCGGTTCTGGAGGAAATAAGGCCGAAACAGAGATTTCTCTTCCTCATTTCACCTTCTTCTTCATCTTCTTCCTCATTCCAAAAGGAACTCAAGGGAGCAAAGCTAAGACAAGAGAAGGAAAGAGAGGAGCAGCCGTCGCGGTGTCATCTCGGTTCAGGCAAGCGGTGTTCTTCACCCTTGCCAATCTTATTTCTTGTTCTTTGATTGTGCAAAATAGCTAGTTTTCCTCTTTCACTTTTCCTAGCTTGTTCTTCTTATTTTGTGTTATACCTCACTAGCCTTATTATGCTTATTTTTGTTTAGTTATCAATCCTCTTGATCCTCCCTATAATGAATTCGTATGCTAGGTTGATTCATGTAGTTTATCTTGTTCATGTGATTCATGTAGCTAAGTTGATTCATGTTCATGTAGCCTTTCTTATTCATGTGATTCTTTCTTGTTCCTAATCATGTGATTCATGTAGCTAAGTTAAGCAAACTCTATCAAGTTTGACATAACTTTGGCAATTTGTAGTCATGAGTGAGGACGAAGGAAGGAAACGTGTTTAGCTTGGGTTATGGTGAGATTTGCTTATGGGGTTGAGCTTGGGTTCGCTTATGGTGAGTTTTGCGAGGCGAATTGTGAACCGTGGCAGGAGCGTTTGTGTGAGGATTCGGTAAGGGGTGGTGTGGTTTAAGCCTTGGTGGCCACCGGGTTGGGATTTGTGGTGTAGAGCACCATTTTGGCCCCGATTTGGGCTAGCTGTTATAGGTGCGTTCCACTTTAGGGCCGCCACCAAAAGACCCTTGCGGAATCGAACTTAACCGCTGCTTATGTTTCGCTAGTAGGGTTGTTTCTTGTTCTAAAGATGATGAATTGGGCATGTGTATTGTTTTTTTTGCTCCTGCGGGTTGAGCAGGACTTGATGAAAATTATACGCACTTGGTGCGTTTGGCACTTTGGATTGACAGTATTTAATACTTGTTTCCACCTATTTTTGTTCACTCATCTTACTTACATGAAACATTGCTACGGGGTCGGTAAGCCCCTTCGTCATATTTTCTGAACTTCCTACTATATTGTGTAGCTTTGATGATTGCTGAAGTGTTCTTTCTTGAATGCCTCAGGTGCAGGTTGTAGCCGGTGGAGCGGCTAGTGCTTGGGTAGAGTTTCTTGGGAGCTAGCCGAGCTTACGTAGCGAGGTAGTTCTTTTCTTTGTGGTACAGACATACATGTGCCCTAATGGGTTCGTGTCAGCTTGTTGGCGCCCATTGGTGGCTTTCTTTACTTGTGATATATGAATACGACACTGCTAATGTGACTCATTTGGATGAGATGATGTCTTCTTGCTCTTGGGAAGGATTTATGGTAGGTTGCATTAGGTATTTTTAAGCTAAACAAAACCTATTATTGTATAACATGCATAACATGTTTTGGTCACCGAACATGTATTTTCCAAATAACGTAAATAAAGATGATTTCTTATATTATTCTAAATATAGACTGCATATAGGAGCTCGTCATAAGTAAACCAAGTATTTCCGCCGCGTATAAACACACATTTTGATTCCTAAGGCCGAGGGATACGACCATTAAACTAAACGGTTTTCTTGCATTTAACTGATGGATTTCGACTAATAAAGTAAGTGTCAAGGGTTTGCCTGAGCGTGTGCAGTTATCCCCTGCACGACGTGGCATCATAAACCGTAGTTCCTCTTGCTCTGATACGATGTACTCGTTGAGGAAATGCAGGTTGTGACAGTTGGTATCAGAGCCAGGTTTGCTTGACAATTGGTCGGGCAACCTTTCCTTTTTATCATTATCGTAAGCATCATATCATACACACACTGAGGTGCCATCAGTATATCTTGGCTGAAGCACGTACACTACACTCATGGCATGAACATAAGTATACGGGGCATATTATGTAGTATGAGATGCATAATATGTGGTTGTATATGGATCCACCATAGGGGCAACATGTGCGGGTTATGTAGTATGGGATGCATAACCTTACCACATGGATGCGACTAGCACATTTTTTTTTTCGTTGCATGCAATGCTATGTAGTATGGGATGCATAGCATTGTGATGCGTACGATCGCTCATGGCATGCATTAAGGACCTTTCTAGATTGCATAGCACAGCACGCATAACATAACATTGCATGAGCACAACGTGCCAAGCTAAGATTTACATGATGACACCTGTACACACATGGTTTGGGTCAAACATAGTCATGCATTCATGGTTTAGGCACAAGTTAGTGGGATGACAGTGAGTCATCTTCGGCTAGGCATAACATCATTTTCATATTCCCAGAGCAAGTTAGCAGTTGATGTTCCTATCTTTATTGTCTGTACATCGCAGTTGTGTGTTTTGTTGGGTTGGAGTTTGCTAAGGGTGAACGTGGTTATAGGATGTCGAAGCGTCCAGTGACAAGGCAAACTCCCCAATCCGAGGGCGAGTCTTCGGGCGCGCAGAATAATGCCCTGATGGATAGTCTACGCCAAAGTAATGAGGCTTTGACGAGGCAAGTGCTGGAAGTGCAGTCCCAGCTCCAAGCTATGTCATCAGCGATGTCTGGGCTGGCACCAAGAGTGCAAGAGACTGTTAGAGGCCCCACTATTTCTACTCCTTCTGTGGCAGTCATTGCCCCAGTTGTGGTTCCTCCTGCGATGACTTTCATCTCGTAGTTTCAGCGACTTGGACCACCGACCTATGATGGAAAAGCGGACTTTGTGATCTTGGATGATTGGGTGATCACGTTGGAAGAGATGTTTGCCTATTCTGGCATTACCGAGGACCAGAAGGTGATGCTTGCCGCCTATCAACTCAAAGGGTTGGCTAAAGGTTGGTGGTTGCGAGAAAAGGAAGGCCTAGGGGCGGGATGTTCGTGGGAAGCCTTCAAAGAAATGTTACAGCGCAAGTTTCTACCGTCAGTTGAAAGGGACCGCCTGATGAATGACTTCTTGTACCTGAAACAGAGGAAACTCACAGTTAGTGAGTATGAAATGGAGTTTAGCAAGCTAAGTCGGTTCGCTCCGAGCTTGGTGACTACGAAAGCTGACCGAGTAAAGAGATTTCTTGGCGGACTCCGGAGCGATGTTCAGCAGTTTGCAAGCACTTATGGAGCGACAAGTTACACCAGTGTGGTTGAGGCTGCCTTGAAGGTGGAAGCGATAGAAAATGCAAAACAAAGAGGGCAGCTGATGAGGAAGGATAAGAGACAGCTGGTGGGAGAGAAAAGCTCCCAAGAATCAGACGCAAGAAAGAAGAAGAAGGAAACATGTAGCTTTTGTGGCCGAGCAGGTCACCCGTTTGAGAAATGATTCAAGCGGTTGGGAATGCAGAAGAAGGAGCAGGTGCACGCCATTCAGGGTGCGCCAACCAGAGGCTTGGAGTGTACAAGTTGTGGGGGAAGAGGTCATGATGTGGGCCGCTGCTGGGTAAAATACAAGATGTGCTTTCAGTGTGGCAAACAGGGACATCTCAAGGTAAGGTGCCCACAAAACCAGCCCGTGCTGCAGCCAATTCCACTCCAGGCTTTGCCTCCGCCTCCGCGTTTGGACAAAGGAAAAGGAAAGTTAAATGTGATTGCTTCAGAGGACGCTCAGATGTCACCCCAGGTTATCTCAGGTTCGATTCATTCCTCTGGTTCACGTTTTGTTTATGCCTCTTACGCGTAGTTCTTAGCTACATATGTACCCTTATAGGAAACTTTAAGGTAAAGAACCGTTGGGCGTGTGTTCTCTTCGATTCTGGTGCGACCCATTCATTTGTGGCTCGAACCTTTCTGGATCGGTATCATTTGACACCAGATCGAGTGGGGAATGCCTTTTTGGTGAAGTTTCCTACCGGTGCTTCTGTGGTTACAGACTGGGGTATTCTTGATTGTCCCATTTTGTTGGGGGATTTCTTAGCGAAGGCTGATTTCAAGGTGATTGATTTGGAGGATTTTGACGTCATTCTGGGCATGGACTGGTTTTCCCGCTATGACGTCGTCATCCAGTGCAAAGTGAAGCACTTGGATTTTATCAAGGACAATGGTCAGCCGGGAAGTGTTTATGGTGATTCATGCCAGGATTCTCCAGGGATTTCGGCGGTATGTGTTTGGATGTTGTTTGTTTCCGACTGTTTTGCTTGTCTAGTCTCAGTTGTGGGGACTCGTGCTGTTTTGTCGTGTTTTGAGGAGATTCCTGTTGTGCGTGAATTTCCAGATGTTTTTCCTACTGATCTTCCTGGTTTTCCCCCTGATCGTGATGTCGATTTCGTTATTGATTTGGAACCGGGTACGCGGCCTATTGCGAAAGCGCCGTACAGAATGGCCCCGCGTGAGCTATCAGAGTTGCGTACCCAGCTGGATGACCTATTGGCAAAGGGGTTTATCAGGCCAAGTTCATCACCTTGGGGTGCACCGGTGTTATTTGTGAAGAAGAAAGATGGGTCGATGCGGCTTTGCATCGATTACTGGGAGTTGAACAAGGTGACGATTAAAAACAAGTACCCATTGCCAAGAATTGATGATTTGTTTGATCAACTGCGTGGCAGTTCAGTATTTTCGAAGATTGATCTCCGCTCAGGCTATCATCAGCTCAAGGTCCGGGAGTCTGATATTCCGCGGACTGCATTTCGATCAAGACATGGCCATTTTGAATTTCTGGTGATGTCGTTTGGTTTGACCAACGCACCATCAGCCTTCATGGATATGATGAACCGGGTGTTCAAGGACTACTTGGATAAGTTTGTGGTTGTTTTTATGGTCGACGTTCTTGTCTACTCCCGCAGTGCTGAGGAGCATGAACAGCATCTGCGATTGGTATTGGCCACTTTGCGAGACCAAAAGTTGTTCGTCAAGCTAAGCAAATGTGAGTTTTGGTTACCGCAGGTTGCATTCCTGGGTCATGTGATTAAGCAACAGGGAATTTCAGTGGATCCCGAAAAGATAGCTGCAGTCATGGAGTGGAGGAGACCGGAGACACCCAAGGAGATTCGGAGCTTCTTGGGATTGGCCGGCTATTATCGCAGATTTGTAGAAGGTTTTGCTACGTTGGCCGCACCTTTGACTCGCTTAACCCAGAATAATGTTGCGTTTGATTGGACTGACAAGTGCGAGGCATCATTCCTTGAACTCAAGAATCGGTTATGTACCACTCTTGTGTTGATCTTTCCGACAGAAGGGATAGATTATGAAGTTTTTGTGGATGCATCGCACGTTGGACTTGGATGTGTGTTAATGCAAGACAAAAAGGTGATTGCGTATGGGTCTCGGCAGTTGAAAAGTCATGAAAAGAACTACCCGACGCATGATTTGGAGTTCGCAGCGGTGATCTTTGCCTTAAAGTTGTGGAGACACTTACTGTATGGTGCGCAGTGTAAAATCTTTACGGATCATAAAAGTTTAAATTACGTCTTCACGCAAAAGGAACTTAATCTGCGCCAACGGAGATGGCTTTAATATATAGCTGATTATGATGTGGACATTCAGTATCATCCCGGGAAAGCTAATGTTGTGGCTGATGCGTTGAGTCGGAAGACGAGGAAATTATTTAATCTTTCCGTAGACCGTCTTGTGGAGGACTTTCTCTTGATGGATCTTTCCGTGGGGAGATATGAACCACAAAGTCATTCGGCAGTAGAAGAACCTTCATGGATGGTGCTTGCAAGACAACAGCAAAAGGATGATCCTGATCTTTTACATTTATTTCTTCGGACTGAAAAGGGGGAATTACCGGGTTTTTCTATTGATGATGGGGGAACGTTAAAGTATCGTGGTCGATTTTGTATCCCCATAGTTGGAGACATTCGCGAGATGGTATGTAGGGAAGCACATGGCTCAAGTATGGCCTACCATCCAGGCTCAACTAAAATGTACCGTGATTTGAAACAAATTGTCTGGTGGTATGGAATGAAAAGAGATATAGCGCAATTTGTATCTGCATGTCATACCTGCAAGTGGGTGAAAGCTGATCACATGGGAGGCCTGGTGGCAAGTTGACGCCATTGGAGATTCTGACATGGAAGTGGGAAAGCATTTCAATGGATTTTATTACAGGCTTACCAAGATCTCCACGAGGACATGACTCTGTATGGGTGATCGTGGATAGGTTGACCAAGTGTGCTCATTTCATACCATTTAAGGTCAACTACCCGATGAAGACAATAGCGGAGCTCTATGTGAACGAGATCATCTGACTGCATGGTATGTCAGTCAATATCATTTCAGACCGGGATTCCCGATTTACTTCTCGTTTCTAGAAGAGTCTACAAGAGGGTTTGGGGACGGATTTGAGGTATTCCACTGCTTACCACCCTCAGACGAATGCCCAAACGGAACGAGTAAACCAAATCGTGGAAGATATGATTCGATGCTACATTCTTGAGTATGGAGGAGCATGGGATGAACGTTTGCGGCTTATGGAATTCGCATATAATAACAGCTATCAAGAATGCTTGCAAATGGCTCCGTTCAAAGCTTTATATGGGTGTCTATGTCGGACTCCCCTATTTTGGGCTGAGGTTGACGAGCGGCCTTTGTTGGGCCCTTAGGCACTCGAGGACATGGAAGTTGCTGTACGACTGATTCGAGATAAGCTCCGGATCGCCCAAGAGCGATATGAAAAGTAAGCCAACCGGCGAAGGTAGGAGTTAGAGTTTGCAGTGGGGGATTTCATCTTCCTGAAAGTCTCCCCAATGGTGGGAATTAAAAGGTTTGGAAAAGAGCTCAAATTAGACCCAAGGTTTGTGGGTCCCTTCAAGATTCTTGCGCGAGTTGGTGCATCCGCTTACAAAGTTGAATTACCCGTGCACTTTCCTAGTGTTCACGATGTGTTTCATGTCAGCCAACTGCGGAAGTGTGTGCGGAATGACAAGCAAGTGTTGGACGTTGTGCCGCAATTGGCGCCAAACCTTTCTTATGTGGAGATGCCCATCCGTATATTGGACTCCCATGATCGCGTGTTGTGGAAAAAGAAAATTTCGATGGTCAAGGTGCTATGGAAAAATCAGAATATGGAAAGCGCGACGTGGGAGCTCGAGTCAACGATGAGGGCGGCTCACCCTCATTTGTTCCCGTAAAAACGCTGGAATGTGAATTGGTGTTTTTAGTGTTTTTGGTTTGCTACCTTATTTGATTGAGATCAAAATGATTGAAAAGTTTCGAGGCGAAACTTTTTGTTAGGGGGGGGTGACTGTAACACCCCGGATTTTTGATTGCGTACGCTTGATGGGCGTTACGTTGGCTTTGACCGGTGTTCGAGCATGGGTTTCCCGTAGGCTTTCGAGTGGCTGTTTTGGTAGCCTAGTTGCACGATTCCCCAGCAAGCCGGAGTCCAATTTGGAGACTCGGTGAGGCCTCTTAGGGAATGCTTGCACTTTTTTCGAGCCCGGGTAATGTTGCTCAAAACGGGTTGATGATACAGCAAACAAAAAAGGGTAAAAAGTGCTTAAGGCAAAAATGGTCTAGGCTGACACAGAAACATTTTTCAAAACAGGGAAAAATGGTCGTTTTGTGCGTGACACGCCCCCCGACACGGGCGTGTCGCGGCGTGACCCAGGGCGTGACCTGGGGCGTGACCTCCTTGCCTCGACGAATTTTTCTTGCGTCGAGTTGAGCTCGACGAATGGGGTACACGCCCCGTGACACGGGCGTGTCACGGGCCGTGTCCCGCTATGTCGAGTGTCGAGTGTCGAGTGTCGAGTGTCGGGTGTCGAGAGAGGGGACACGGCCTGTGACATGGGCGTGTCACAGGGCTTGTCCAGCTTTGTCGAGTGTCGATAGTTTGAGTCGACAAGATGTCGAGACACGGGTTACACGCCCTAGGTCACAGGCGTGACCGAGCCATCACGGGTGTGTACCCGGCCGTGTACCGTGTGGATAAACCTGGATTTGCCGACATTCTGTGCCGCTTAAGGTACACGCCCTGTGACACGGGCGTGCCACAGGGCGTGACAGGGCCAAAAATCAAATTTTTCCAATTTTTTTGTGTCGTTCATTTCCTTGATTCTGGATCAAATGGACCAGCTCGGTTCTGGAGAAAATAAGGCCAAAACAGAGATTTCTCTTCCTCATTTCACATTCTTCTTCATCTTCTTCCTCATTCCAAAAGGAACTCAAGGGAGCAAAGCTAAGACAAGAGAAGGAAAGAGAGGAGCAGCCATCGTGGTGTCATCTCGGTTCAGGCAAGCGGTGTTATTCACCCTTGCCAATCTTATTTCTTGTTCTTTGATTGTGCAAAATAGCTAGTTTTCCTCTTTCACTTTTCCTAGCTTGTTCTTCTTGTTTTGTGTTATACCTCACTAGCCTTATTATGCTTATTTTTGTTTAGTTATCAATCCTCTTGATCCTCCCTATAATGAATTCGTATGCTAGGTTGATTCATGTAGTTTATCTTGTTCATGTGATTCATGTAGCTAAGTTGATTCATGTTCATGTAGCCTTTCTTATTCATGTGATTCTTTCTTGTTCCTAATCATGTGATTCATGTAGCTAAGTTAAGCAAACTCTATCAAGTTTGACATAACTTTGGCAATTTGTAGTCATGAGTGAGGACGAAGGAAGGAAACGTGTTTAGCTTGGGTTATGGTGAGATTTGCTTATGGGGTTGAGCTTGGGTTCGCTTATGGTGAGTTTTGCGAGGCGAATTGTGAACCATGACATGAGCGTTTGTGTGAGGATTCGGTAAGGGGTGGTGTGGTTTAAGCCTTGGTGGCCACCGGGTTGGGATTTGTTGTGTAGAACACCATTTTGGCCCCGATTTGGGCTAGCTGTTATAGGTGTGTTCCACTTTAGGGCCGCCACCAAAAGACCCTTGCGAAATCGAACTTAACCGCTGCTTATGTTTCGCTAGTAGGGTTGTTTCTTGTTCTAAAGATGATGAATTGGGCATGTGTATTGTTTTTTTTGCTCCTGCGGGTTGAGCAGGACTTGATGAAAATTGTACGCACTTGGTGCGTTTGGCACTTTGGATTGACAGTATTTAATACTTGTTTCCACCTGTTTTTCTTCACTCATTTTACTTACATGAAACATTGCAACGGGGTCGGTAAGCCCCTTCGTCATATTTTCTGAACTTCCTACTATATTGTGTAGCTTTGATGATTGCTGAAGTGTTCTTTCTTGAATGTCTCAGGTGCAGGTTATAGCCGGTGGAGCGGCTAGTGCTTGGGTAGAGTTTTTGGGAGCTAGCCGAGCTTACGTGGCGAGGTAGTTCTTTTCTTTGTGGTACAGACATACATGTGCCCCAATGGGTTCGTGTCAGCTTGTTGGCGCCCATTGGTGGCTTTCTTTACTTGTGATATATGAATACGAGACTGCTAATGTGACTCATTTGGATGAGATGATGTCTTCTTGCTCTTGGGAAGGATTTATGGTAGGTTGCATTAGGTATTTTTAAGCTAAACAAAACCTATTATTGTATAACATGCATAACATGTTTTGGTCACCGAACATGTATTTTCCAAATAACGTAAACAAAGATGATTTCTTATATTATTCTAAATATAGACTGCATATAGGAGCTCGTCATAAGTAAACCAAGTATTTCCGCCGCGTACAAACACACATTTTGATTCCTAAGGCCGAGGGATACGGCCATTAAACTAAACAGTTTTCTTGCATTTAACTGATGGATTTCGACTAATAAAGTAAGCGTCAAGGGTTTGCCTGAGCGTGTGCAGTTATCCCCTGCACGACGTGGCATCATAACCCGTAGTTCCTCTTGCTCTGATACGATGTACTCGTTGAGGAAATGAGGGTTGTGACAAAGTGCAAGGGCCAACTTTACTCCGGGGTGACAATGAGAGTGCTCTCAAGCTGGTAAACAATCCAGTGTGTCACGCTAGGACCAAGCATATTGAGATCGATCACCACTTCATAAGGGAGAAGGTTTTGGAGGGATCTCTTTTGGTCGGGCATGTTCGGAGTGAAGACAATCTTGCTGACATCTTTACGAATCCACTGTCGAAGGGGCTTTTTGAGCGGTTTCGCAGCTTGCTGGGCTTTGTCACCACTTCTCACTTCAAGGGGGAGTGTTGAAATTTGTGAAGTGAAAGTGGTTGATGGGGCAGGCCGGGCGGCCTGAGCGGACATAGACAGCATACTGGGTGGACTTGGCAGACTGCTGTTATACGGCCTGGTGATAGGCCTGGGATGTTGGCTATTCTGTGCGGCCTGTGCGGACTGTGCCTAACTCTGGAGGAGAGTTGGTGTTTTCATTTTGCGTGTTGGCAGACTGAGACTTGTCCAACAAGCTCGTGTTAGGCCCCTTGTGATTTACTGGACTTGGTCACATTCTGTGACAAGTCCAGTGTGTCCGCTGTATCCGCCGAGTCTGTTGTGACCGGGCGGACTATTGCTAACTCTGCCTTTGGCTGTGGGCTTGTGGCGGATGGAGGTTTTGCTCTTGTACTATGCGGACTGCCTCTTTGTGTGCGGACTGTTGCTGAAGGGGTGGCTATCCTTTTGGTGATGTTGCAGACTGTTCCTTATCCGCATAGTGTGAGGCAAGTCCGCCTTGTTGTGTTCCATGCCTTGCTCCTGGCGGTTTATTCCTTGGAATCCGGCTAAGTCCTAGCAGACTCGGCGGACGGGTGTTTGTTAGCGCGCGAGCTGGGGTGGTGTCTCTATCCACTAGGGCGGTGACCACACTCCTTACCTCGCCTATAAATAGGACCCCCCCGGCACGTCTATAGTAACTGAGTGAACAGTAAGTGGGGGGCTTGTCAAAGTGCTGCTGTCTCAGTTTTCTGTCCGTGCGGATTGAATTAGAGTTAACTATTTGTTGTGTGCAGGTCGCGCGGCTAGCTTCAAGGAGCCAGGAGTTTGGCTTTGACTTCGGTCAAGTACTTGGAAGTGTGCGGTCTCTACAGTTTCAGCAGGTCGCTCTGCGACTTGTCAGTTCTCTGCTTCAACTTTGCAAGTTCCAATAACCTGTCCGCCAGTCTCAGGCGGGTAGGCAGTCTGTTCTTCAGTTCCTCGGCAGTAGGCAAATAACGGTGTGTCCGGGCGGCCTCGCGGCTTCGGTGGACTCCGTGTCTATTCGGTGTGTTGTAGCTTCATCTCGGGCGGCTTCAGCGGACTTGGCGACTTCGGCGGTTTCCAGTACTGTCCGCTCGACTTGGTTTTTGTGCTTTCTATTATAGCTGATTGTACTAGAGAAATCATGTCTCGCTACGTATACCTCGTCTTGTAAAGAAGTATAATGAATATAAGATCTGCTTGTTCTTCCATGTGCTTGGTGTGTTGAGTTTGCTCCCTTATTTTCCGCTATATCAAAGTGTGAACCGGGTAGTGCCGAGAATATTAATTTGGATTGGGATATCTTGCTGACCACTTTGAGAAAAGTTAACACTCACCACCCCTTAAAAAATTCAACCATGAATTCAAAGAAGAAAGACAGACACCAGAAGCTGATACCAAATTATAACACCTCCTTCCGTCATGATGAATATAATAGAAGGTTTGGCTGGGGTCCCACGCCATATTCCAAGTATAGTTAGAGGAGTTGCGCATTGAAACCAAAACGAAACACGTGTCCTAACACAAAGTTACAATCTAATTGAGGTAATAAAACTCATCACCAGGAATGTCAACTATCAAATCATAAGAATGACTTCAATATACACAAAATGTCTGGCCTTAAGGCCTTACTTATTATTTCCTTTACAAATGTTTTTACATACATCTGCATACAGGCTGACTATATTTGAAAACTGGATAAATGATTTGCATTCGACCTTTTAAGGCCATCAAGTATAACAAAAGGGCATTCAACCTAGTACTTCCTACTCGGCTCTCCAACACATGCACAAGTACAACCCACCAAAACATGACAAAATAAGGAAATGATCAGTATTAGTTGACCAAATTATTACGACCCCACTCCTTTCTCAGTTCGATGGCGATCCTTCCCTGCAAATAATTAGAATGACAATCTATAAACATTACAACCACTAATGATGTTGGCACACACATCCACATGCCCCTTGCACTCAGGGCATATTTTCAGTGTTTTAGACTTTCCCATGCCCACCACCGTCCTTAGTCCCAGACCAAGAAGGTATTACTTTGAGCATTTCTAGTCACGTATAAATCTAATGACTCTCTCCAATGCCCCTGACCATACCAGATACTTTAGGATGTCTAGTTGAATGACATAGAGTCGATACAAATCAGCCCTTTCACATTGCTCAAACCATCATGCCATCAATACGATTGACAGGATGCAAGTCGGCCTCCCCTTTCAAATTCATAATATACATAACCAAGTTATATATAAAGCTGGATCTCACGGCCACCATAACTGGGCACCACAGGCTCTCAGCTCAATATGCTACCCACCTTGTCTCATAGACACAGGCTTTGCAACCACAATCAAACATCTCTCTCTCTTGGAGCTATCGCCAGCAGTAGTGATGGTTAAAACTCGCGGTGCCCCACAGGTTTATTTAATAAGGCAGTTGATTTTATTTTGGAAGGACGAGGCGCGCAGATTTATTATCTATAAAAAAGTTGAAACTGAGTTTTAACGAAAGGAGGCAAGTGCACTTATCGCGTGTAGTACATGATATTCCGGTGAGGAATATCGGGGTCGTATTGTTCTCGGAGAGGGTTGATTATTTCTACTTTTTCCTGGAGGAGACTATTATTTTACCGATTATAACTTATTTGGTTTTTATTTTATATATATAAACACAGAAAATAAACATTAAAAGGAGCCGATGAAGAATTTAGCGTAACAGTACCATATTGAATTTGAACGAAAATAACTTTTAATAAATAGAGATCCTAAATTTCAAATTAATTAAGGCGGAGACTTGGTCGTGGAGGTTCCACAAAAATGAGCTCACCTATCTCTAGGACTATCGCTCACCTGAACATTAAGACTATTCGACCGGGCTCTCGTCCGACGAAGGATTCATCTTAATGCTCGCATTACGCTAAGAACCCCACTATTGGGTGGGAAACCAAATCTGGTAGAATTCAGCGCCTCCTCTCTCGAGGGTTAGTGCGGAACTCCCTTTTCCCAGGGGTGATCGGTCCATACGCACGACCTCTCGACTAGTTATCGTATGCACTGTAGAAATAGAGCTCACACATCAATATGTGGTTCTACGCGTCGTAAACCCGGAGTATACCTTAAATAATTTAATTAAAGAGAAAAACAAGACCTTTAATTATTTAAAGCGATTTTATCTGTCCAAATGCTCTTCGATACTGAGGGCTAAGAGCGGTTAGCCACTCATCAGAATGGAGACGGCTTGAGAAAAGAAAATTGCATAATTGAAAGGTGCAAGTCCTACTCAAACGAGTAGGCGGGAAATGAAATCAAAAAATAAAACAATAAAAGAAAAAGTAAAGTGAAAGCATTAAAAGAATGCAGTAAATTGCGAGTCCTACTAAAACGAGTAGACGAGAAATGAAAGCTGTAAAATAATAAGTCCAACTCAAATGAGTTACCGGAAAATGACAAGTCCTACTCAAATGAGTTCAGGGAAATGAAAACGTTTCCTACTCAAACAAGTAGGAGAAAATAGATGCACACACGACACACTCTACAGGAATAAAACGCACACACTCTATCGAAATAAAATGCACACACTCTACAAAAATAAAAATCTAACTCATACACTCATGCACACATACAAAAGCAAGAAAAACAAAGCTATCTAAAAATTAAAATGATTACAAATCTACTCCTAGAACATGATAAAAATACAGAAAAAGAGAGAATAAAAATTAAACGAGTAAAAGTTTTGATAATTAAAAGCAAAACAAAGTGTTCGAAAAATAAAAATGATTAGAAATCCAATCTTATAACTCCGTAAAAGTGCGTAAAAAGTAGAAATAAAGTAAAAAAGAATAAAAAAGATTTTACAACCTAAAAGAGAAAATCTAAGTTAAAGAAAAAATAAAATCCACTTTGCAAACACTTTCACTAATTTATAAGATTGAATAGAAAGATATAAAAAAGGCATAAAAGCTAAAAGAGCTAAGTAAAATGAAGGACAAAAAATGTAAATTTAACAAACTATACTCATACACACACACCAATATTAAAGGTACAAAAATAAAGATAAAACAAATAAATAAGATTTCTTAAGGAGAGGGCACTCAGATGCATTCCAACACCATATAAAGGGAGAAGGAAAACACATATTTCATTAAGATAAAAAGGAGTTACATAGAAAAATAAAAAACTAAAGAGAGGGGGAAAACTTTCCCTTACATAGCTTGAAAGCATCTAAGCAGCATCTACCCTAAACAAAATGGTCCAAAAAAAGAACATAAGATCTTACAGAGAACTTCTATTTATAAGCAAAAGTTTCGGGTTATACGCCCTAGGTCGTAGACGTGTAAGGGGGGCGTGTCTGTACTGTTGTTGTGTTGATGTTGAGCATTAATTGTTTTGTAGACTTTTGGGGTTGTACTTGCAGAAGTCATAGGCGTGATACTACTATCTCGGACGTGTAGGGGGCATATCGGGGAGGTTAATCTGGGGAAGGTGTTGTGTAAATTCATCGTCGGCGCTGTCTTGTATGGGACATGTGGAAGTCACGGGCATGTCGAATATTGACACGTGCGTGCCATGTGGCGTTGAGTGGTTGGTTGGCGTTGAGTGGAGATCGCGTTGAGTGGAGATGACGTCGAGTGGCTGGGGTTGAGTGGAGATGGCGTTGAGTGATGGCTGGACGAATAAGATTTGACACGGGCATGTCGGGCATGTCACGGGTGTGTTCAGAAATCGTCGAATGCAGATCCTCGAGTTGAGATCGACGAACATCGACGACGTGACACGGGGGGTGTTCAGAAATCGTCGAATGTAGATGTTGAGTTGAGATCGACGAATGTCGAGGGCGTGATACGGGCATGTCACGTGATGAACATGGCCGTGTGGGGCAGTTTGACAAACGTCGAACGCCGATCGTCGAGCTGGCTACAACTTCTGATCTAATCAAAACAACACGCCCAGGTCACTGGCGTCACCGAGAAGTACACGGGCGTGTATTTTGAATTTTTTGACTTTTTCTGAAAAATTCTGAAAAATCAAATAAAATATGTTAGAATAATATTTACAAAAAAGAAGCATTTTATTAAAGAAAATTAACTAAAAATAATGAAAATAAACTAAAATGACTTAAATAATTTACATAAAAATACGTATATTTACAACTTATCAGATACACTTATACTTAAGCTTTTGCTATTCTAGAGCAAAAGTTGGAGATATACTTATAAGGAATTAAAAAATCCTAAATTTAGCTACCGCTTGAATTAATCGAAAGAAAGATCAAAATAATTATCCGTGGTATAAGAGTTAAGTCCTAAATTATGATAAAAATTTAAATAAAGGAAGAGTTTCAGCTAAAAATTTCTCGATATAATAAAATAGAAAGCAAAAATTGTATTTGTTAGGTTAACAAAAATAAATTGGAATTATACAAACTTTAGCTTATAAGAATTAAAGGAAATAATTCTATTTAAGAATTATGCTCTCAAAAAGATTTTAAATTAATTTTAGAATCATTTGAAATTGGCGGAGGGAGATGTTGTTGTGGTTTATAAAGAGGGCTTTGGTTTAGAGGTGAGGTATATTTTTTTGCTCAAATCTCTAAGAATTTTTGGTTTGAAAGTGGATGTTTAGAAAAACAAAATCTTATTTTTCATAACATATAATAAATTTTTTTAAACAACTTCATAATAACTCAATGTATATGTATAGGAGTAGTGAATTTTATCCTCTTACTCTGTAATATATAATTTTTTTCGAATATTGAATGCTATGTTTACGGAACAAAATTTTATTCTCATTGACATTGGATCTTTTAAGGATCACAATCATGCCAAGTATGACATGAAAAAAGTGGGGAGATTTTTTTTTCAGAAAGAAAACTAGTTTTAATAAAAAACTTTTGAGAGCAACCTTTATAAATTGAACGTTCCTATATTTCAAAAGAAACCATGGAGTAAACATAATTGAAATCTAAAGTTATTATTTTCTAACAAAATAAATGTGCAACTATTTAGATAAGATAAGAGTGTTGCTGAAAATAAGTTTCTTATCTAAATAAAAAAGCCATACAAAATTCTTTAAAACTTAACCCCAGATATCTAAATCTATCGATTTCCAATTAATAAATGAATATTAAACAAAGAATTAATAAAATTCGCTTATAAATAAACTCACAACTAGATTTTTGGAGAGCGAAAAGGGGTTAAGGATGAGACATTGGATTTATTTTTTCATAATAAACAAAACAAATTTTTTGGTGTTTTTTTAGAGTTTTTATCTTCTTTTTTTTGTATTTTTGATTATTATATTTTTTTGAATATTTAGAGTTATTCTCTTTTTAGGATTTTGGATTTTCTAAATTTTTTGAGTTTTTCAAATTTTTAGATTTTTTTAACATTTTATCAATTTATTTACAAGAAAGGGGAGAGAAAGATGTTAATTACAAAGAAGAGAGGGGGGAAAGAGAAAAAGTTTTGTACAAAAAGATTTACAAAGTAAAAACAATTTTTGTATTATAGTTTTATAAGTTTTTTTTGAAATTTTTGTTTTATCAATTTTTTTGAGTTTTTCATTATAAAAAAATAAAAAAAAAATTGAGTTTTTTTTGCATTTTTTGTTATTTTTGCTTGGGTGCAGAATATAGAAATGCAATAAAGAAAAATAAGAAAACACCCTCATACTTAAATCCAACATTGTCCCCTATGTTGCAATGTAAGTATGCAGAACGATAAAAAATAAAATGCAGTATTTACAAAAAGAAAAAGGGAGTGTAGAAGCTTCTCTAAGACGAGGTCAGGGAGGCCCATTTGGAACCCTACATTATTAATAACAAAGAGCACAGATATAACAGAAAAATGAAAAAGATACACTCAGCCAAAAGTATGCAGGTGGTAGGGGGCAAGTGTGTGTGACTCGTATTTAACTAACGTCTTAGCCAAATGAGCGCAACAGAAATGTGTTCCCCTTTCGCTCACAATAGTGTGAAGGGCGCAGAAAAGAAATGAAACAAGCAAAAACAAAATAAGTTAAAATAAAACAAGTTAAACAAAACATATATAAATTTTTAATTTCAAATTATTATATTTATTTTTGGTGTTTTTAAGTAGGTTTTCTTATTTTTTTAGTTGGATTTTAGGTAGGTTTTTTAGTTTTTTGTAGTTTTGTGGTTTTGTAGGTTTTTTAAGTTTTTAAGTTTTTAGATTTTTTTGGTCTTTTTAGTTATTAAATTTTTTTAGTTTTTAGATTTTTTTTAATTTTTTGTTTTTCGATTTTTTTTGTTTTTAGTGTTTTCATAAAAAAATAATGAATTTTTTTAGATTTTATAGTTCTTTTTTTTCATTTTTTAGTGTTTAGATTTTTTTGGGTCTATAGTTCTTTCAATTTTTTAGTTTTATAGTTTTTAAAATTTTTTGGAAACGACTCCATTCCATTTCATATATATATAAATATATATGAAATAATAAGCATAAAATAAACTCTTTTTTTCTTTAATTTTTTACAATAGTTTTATTATTATTATTATTATTATTATTAGTATTAGTATTTTTGGTTGGCCATTTTGTTTTTATATACATATTAAGAAATATAGATAAAAGTAATAGTTTTCAGAGTTCAAAATAACAACACGAAAATTTCCCGATAGCGACGCCAAAAACTTGATGGTTAAAACTCCAAAAAGTAATGCTTTAAAACACGAAGCTCCCCGGACGGTTTATTGTAGAAAGAAGATGGTTTATTTAGGAAGACGTGGCACACATATTTATTTGGATATAAAAAAGTTGAAACCGATTTTTAACAAAAGGAGGCAAGTGCACCTATCGTGTGTAGTACATGATATTCCGGTGAGGAATATTGGGGTCGTATTATTCTCGGGGACGGGTTGATTATTTCTACTCTTCCCTGGTGGGGACTATTATTTTATCGATTATAACTTGTCTGGTTATTATTTTATATATATAAACAAAAAAAGAAACATTAGAAAGCATCCATGAAGAATTTAGTGCAATGACACCAAATTGAATTTGAATGAAAATAACTTTTAATAAATAGAGATCCTAAATTTCAAATTAATTAAGGCGGAGACTTGATTGTGGAGGTTCCACAAAAATGAGCTCACATATCTTTAGGATTATTGCTCAAATGAGTAGGAGAAATTAGATGTACACACATACACACACACACACACTACAGGAATAAAAGTACACACTCCCAGAAATAAAACGCACACACTCTACAGAAATAAAATGTACACACTCTACAGAAATAAAATCTAACTCATACACTCACGCACACATGCGAAAACAAGAAAAACAAAGCTATCTAAAAATTAAAATGATTACAAATCTACTCCTAGAACATGACAGGAATGCAAAAAAAGAGAATAAAAATTAAACGAGTAAAAGTTTTGATAATTAAAAGCAAAACAAAGTGTTCGAAAAATAAAAATGATTAGAAATCCAATCTTATAACTCTGTAAAAGTGCGTAAAAAGTGGAAATAAAGCAAAAAAGAATAAAAAAGGTTTTACAACCTAAAAGAGAAAATCTAAGTTAAAGAAAAAATAAAATCCACTTCGAAAAGACTTTTACTGACTTATAAGATTGAATAGAAAGCTATAAAAAAAGTCATAAAAGCTAAAAGAGCAAAGTAAAATGAAGGGCGAAAATGTAAATTTAACAAACTATACTCATACACACACACACCCAAATAAAAGGAACAAAAACAAAGATAAAATAAATAAATAAGATTGCTTAAGGAGAGGGCACTCGGATGCATTCAAAAATCATATAAAGGGAGAAGAAAAACACATATTTCATTTAGATAAAAAGTAGTTACATAGAGAAATAAAAACTAAAGAGAGGGGGAAAACTCTCCCTTACATAGCTTGAAAGAATCTAAGCAGCATCTAACCTAAGCAAAATGGTCCAAAAAAAGAACAAGAGATCTTACAGAGAACTTCTATTTATAAGCAAAATTTTCGGGTTACACGCCCTAGGTCACGGGCGTGTAAGGGGGGCGTGTCTATACTGTTGTTGAGTTGATGCTGAGCATTAATTGTTTTGTTGACTTTTGGTGTTGTACACATGGAAGTCACGAGCGTGACACTACTGTCACGGGCGTGTAGGGGGGCGTGTCGGGGAGGTTTATCTAGGGAAGGCGTCGTGTCAATTTGTCGCTGGCACTGTCTTGTCTGGGACACGTGGAAGTCACAGGCGTGTTGAATATTTACATGGGCGTGTCTGTTGGAACACCCTATTACTAATTTGGGTCAGGATCACTATGTCTCTAGGATTCTATGTCTTGACCTTCTGTATAGATTATAGGTCAATTAGAATTGAGTCTAAGGGATCAGGAGTCTAGGTTTGAAAGCTGCTCTGAAGACCCAAGTTGTTCTGGAGACCAAGTCCAAATCGTCGAGCTCAGCTCGACGTTTCGTCGAACTCCGGTCGACGATCGTCCAGCTCAAACTTTGGCAGATCGTCGAGCTCCATTCGACGATCGCTGAGCTCAAGCCTCTCAAGATCGTCGAGCTTCATTCGACGATCGCTGAGCTCAAGCTTCTCAATATCGTCGAACTCCATTCGACGATCGCTGAGCTCAGGTCGACGATTTTGACTCTGTACTAGATCTTTATCTCTGAGCTCAGTTCGACGATCTTTGAGCTCAGATCGACGATTCCATTGCTGCTTGCTTTTCCCAGTTCGCTGAGCTCAGCTCGACGATAGCAGAGCTCAGTTCGACGATTTCAGTTGTTCTTCAGAATTCAAATTCAAATCAAGATAGAAATTATTCTGCATTTAAGTCAAAAGATCTGCCAGCCGTTTTCATTTAATTCTGGAGCAAGTTTCAAGGGATTTTTCAAGGAATAATTCAATGGACTTTCCTTTAGAACATTTTATGCAATTAAGGCTGTAATTAATTCAGACCAACGGCTATCTTGGACAGAGCTTCTTCCTATTGAGATTCAGAGAATAAAAGAGAGAATGTTTTTGAACCAGAAATACAGTTAATACAGATTAACAAGAATAGGACATCTCTCCATCTCTCTTTAGCTCTCAAGTGTTCAAGGCCAACATCTTCTCAAGACTCCAGACACTCAACATTTCAGCTTGCTGAAATCATCATCTGCTGGAGATCTATCTTTGAAGGCCTATCACCCTCAGCAAAGCTCATCTTCCTGAAGACTTCAAGGACTCAGGGGGAGCTTTGACAACATCACTGAATCCACATAGTCTTCTCAGCTGCTTGAGAAAGAGAAGACTGCCATAACTCTCTCAACCCCATCTCTCTGTAAAGGGTTTTTCAAACTCCCTTCAAAAGTTTGAAGTTGGTTTTTGAGCACCTTGTCAAAAGCTCATTGGTGGCAAGACACCTGATCAAAAAATCTGTTTTGGTTTTTGAGCACCTTATCAAAAGCTCATTGGTGCCCAGGACACCTGATCAACTCATCCTGCAGTGGATTCCTACCTAGGGTGGTAGAAGAGTGGATGTACCCAAGTTGGGGAACCACTATATTTCCTTGTGTTTTCTGGTTGTGCATATTTTTCTTTTGCTTCTGGCCTAGATTTTCCAGTGCTTAGTTTCTGCATAGATTAGTTTTGTGGTTTATTTTAATTCTGCTTCCCTGCTTACACTCACTACAACAATTGTTGTAAAGCTTTGCAAAAGTTGTCTTTGTGTTTTAAAAAGCACCATATACTCTATTCACCCCCCCTTTAGAGTATATCAGATCTAGTTTCCCCTTTCAATTGGTATCAAAGCGAGGTTGGTTAAACATACCATATCTGTTTGGTTGTACAGGCTAACACCTGAACCCCAAAGATCCCAAACTAGATCCTTCCTTTTATTTTGTATTATTAGATTCAGCTTGCACAAATCATGGCCCAGAACAAAGATTATGCTAGCACCAGACCTCCAGTGTGCAATCTATCAAAGTTTGCACTTTGGAAGGCAAGGATTAAACTCTACATGAATTCAATTGACGAAGATATTTTTAATTCTAGTTTGACAGTGTGCCCAAGACCTCCAGAGAGCACAAGCACAAATGCAGTCCCACCTCCATCAGGAACAGATGCTGATATTAAAAGATGGAAGGTAGCTGATGCCAAGGCAATGAACATTCTAGCTCAGACAATGTCAGATGACATTTTTCAGAAGGTAGCTGAATGTAATTCAGCCAAGGAGATCTGGGACAAGCTCTCAGAAATTGTCTCTGGCTCAGCTGATGAGAGAAAGGACAGAAGATCTCATCTCATCTCCCAATATGAGAACTTCAAGAAGGGAGAAACTGAGTCAGTGGGAGACATGTACAATAGATTGAGTCTAATTGTCAGTGAACTGAGGACATTAGATAAAGAAATCTCACTGACAGAACTCAATGACAAGATCCTAATGTGCTTCCCCAGCACTTGGGATTCAAGAATCTGGCCAATTAAAGATGCCAGAAGTCTAAATGAGATTACCACTGAAGCCTTGTTGGGAAAGCTCAAATCTTATGAGCTACTCATCAAGAACAGAGAAGAAGAACAGAAGGCTGCTTCTCCAGCCACAAGAAAGGAGAAGACTATTGCATTCAAGGCAGCTGAGGATCTGCCTGAAGAAAAGGTCACAAGCAATGATGAACTTCTCAGCCTACTGGCCAAAAGATTCTATAAGATGGCCAGGAAGGACCTCAGAAGAAGATCATACAAGGAGCAAGACAAGCCAAGGTATGACAAGTCCACTGGAAATAACAAAGATATCATCTGCTTTGGTTGCAGGAAACCAGGGCATATAGTTCCTGACTGTCCAGAGAATAAGAACAAGGACAGAAGGGAAAGAAAAGAAAGAAGAAAGGAGAAGGACTCTAAAAGGCATGGAAACAACAAACCTTCCACCAGCAAAAATAAGCACACAAGGAAAGGATTTGTTGCTGAATCCTGGAGTGAGACTGAAGAAGAGTCAGAGACCTCTTCCAGCTCAAGTGATGATGAGGATGATGCAGAGGAAAAGGAGTTTTGCATGATGGCAATCAATGCCTCACAGAACAACTCAGAAGAAGAGGAGTCAGAGTCAGACTCAGAGACTCAACCAGAAGAAGATCAGGTAATCAGCTCTTTTGATTTTACCTCAGAAGATTTTAAGCTTGAATTTAAAACACTATGTTTAGATCTGCTAAAATCTGAGAAAGAGATCATCTCTCTCAGAAATCAATTATCTGAACAAAGTGGTTTAAAATCAGAAAATCTCAAACTCTCTCAGGAGTTGGAGAACTATAGGGAACAGATAGCTTCACTGAAGAGTGAGCTCTCTGAGGCCAAGAAGCTTGAAGAATCTCTCAATGGGAGAAGCATCAAGCTGATGGACATCACAAGCACAGTGAACTCAAGATTCAACAGTACACTGGGCTTGGGTGCCTCATCCAGCCAACCTATTGTTCTAACAACCCCTATCAAGTTCATTTCTGACAAGGGAAAGGGAGTTGTAGAGGTTGCCAGGAAGAATTCTGATCTGCCTCAGAAAACTAAAGTCCAACACAAATCGTCGAACGGAGATCGACGATCGCCGAATGAAGCTCGACGATCGCCGAACGCAGCTCGACGATCTCAGGAAATATCGTCGAACGCAGGTCGACGATCTCAGCCAAGATCGTCGAACGCTGCTCGACGATCCCAAATACCTGACCTCAGCCATAGTCGACCGTCGAATGGAGCTCGACGATCTGACCCAAGATCGTCGAACTCAGCTCCAAGATCGTCGAACAGAGGTCAGAACAGTGAAAAAAGTTTCAAGGGCAAGTCAAAATTGAATCCTGAGGGTTCTTCATCCCAAACATTTAACCCTTATTCTGAATGGATTTTACCTCCAAGGAGATATCATCCTGAAGGATATAAGAGTCAGCCAGGGATATCTTTTATTTCTGAGTTTAAAGGTTATCAACCTAGGCCCAAGGTAAACTGGGTCAAAAACAAGTGAATTGCTTTATGTGCAGATGAAGACCTATCCAACATCTAACCAGCAATGGTATCTGGATAGTGGGTGCTCCAAGCACATGACAGGGAACAAGGACAACCTCAATTCCTTTAGAGCCAAGCTTGGACCCAAAGTTATCTTTGGTGATTCCAACTTTGGACAAACTAAAGGATATGGAGCAGTCCAGATTGGTTCTGTAACCTTCAAGAAGGTAGCATATGTGGAAGGACTGAAGCACAACCTAATCAGCATCAGTCAGCTGTGTGATGAAGGCTACCAAGTGAACTTCAGCAAAACTTCATGCAAAATCAAATCAGAGGACAACACAACTGTGTTAACAGGTAAAAGGAAAGGCAACATCTACTTAGTAGATTTTCTTTCAACTACTGTAGACATCTGCTTATTCAATTCAGTTTATAGACCAAATGTTTTATGGCATAAGAGATTAGGACATCTAAACCTTAGAACTATTGCTAGGCTATCCAAGGACAACCTTGTTAGAGGACTACCTTCTGGTCCCTACAAGAAGGAAGGACTCTGCAAGGCTTGTCAATTAGGCAAGCAAACTAAAAACAGCTTTAAGTCACTTAATAAGAGTGATTCACCTAGGATATTGTATCTGTTACACATGGATCTATTTGGACCCATCACAGTACAAAGCCTAGGAGGGAAATCCTACACTTTAGTGATTGTAGATGACTTCTCCAGATTCACTTGGGTGTTCTTTCTAAGGAAGAAGTCTGATAACTTTAAGTGTCTGACAGAGTTTCTCAAATGTATAAAGATTGAGTTCAATACTCACATTGCCCTGATCAGAAGTGATCATGGGACAGAGTTTGATTCTCTTCTTATGCAAGAGTTCTGTTAGAGTGAAGGGATCAGGCACACTTTCTCAGCTCCTAGAACTCCTCAACAAAATGGGGTAGCTGAAAGGAAAAATAGAACCCTTATTGAATCTGCCACCACACTGTTGTCAGATGCTCATCTACCTCTATCCTTTTGGGCAGAGGCAGTAAACACCTCCAACTATGTGCTGAACAGGAGTCTGATACATAAACTGAAGGGAAAGACTCCTATGAATTACTCAAAGGGAAGAAACCTAAAGTTGACTATTTCAAAATTTTTGGTTGCATTTGTTATATTCACAATAATGATAAGAAACATCTGGCAAAATTTCAAGCCAAAGCTGATGAAGGAGTGTTTCTGGGATACTCCATGATCAGCAAGGCATATAGGGTTTATAATAAATCATCATTGAAAATTGAGGAATCTGTTCATGTCTCTTTTGATGAAACTAACATGTCTTTCAAGGAGAAGCTTTCTTCTACCATAGAACCTTTACAGGAACACTCTCTAGCTGAAGATATGAACAAGCTACAGGTTGCTCAAGAGGATGAAAGCAGTGAAGATGAAAGCAATGCTCAACATATTGAAGCTCAGCTTGAAGAGCCAGTTGTTGTACCACAAGAGGAAACAACAACACAGGTTGATGAACAATCAACAACCCCTGTTGATTTAGTAACATCCAGAGACCATCCAATTACCCAAATAATTGGAGAACTCTCAGCTGGTGTGCAAACCAGAAATCAGGTCAACCAAAACCTGTTGCACACCTGCTTCCTTTCTCAAATTGAACCTCAGTCCATTCAAGATGCAGAGCAAGATCCACACTGGATCATTGCCATGCAAGAGGAGCTGCATCAATTTGAGAGAAACAAAGTATGGGAACTAGTGCCAAAGCCTAAGGATCATTCCATTGTTGGAACAAAATGGGTATTCAGAAACAAACTGGATGATCAAGGAGTAATAGTAAGGAACAAGGCAAGGCTAGTTGCCCAAGGATATTCTCAAGAAGAAGGAATTGACTACGACCAGACCTTTGCACCTGTTGCAAGATTAGAAGCCATCAGGATTTTCTTAGCTTATGCAGCTCACAAAGGCTTCAAAGTTTATCAAATGGATGTCAAGAGTGCCTTCTTAAATGGAGACATCAAAGAGGAAGTCTATGTCAGACAACCTCCAGGTTTTATCTCTCCAACTCATCCTGATTTTGTTTTTAAATTGAACAAAGCATTATATGGTCTCAAGCAAGCTCCCAGAGCATGGTATGAGACCCTAGCATGCTTTCTCTTGAAAAATGATTTTATAAGGGGTAGAGTAGACCAAACTCTTTTCATTAGAACCCATAAGTCCCATACCCTACTAGTACAAATCTATGTAGACGATATCATTTTTGGCTCTACTGACTCAAAATTGTGCAGAAGATTTTCTAATTTAATGCATTCTAAATTTGAGATGAGTAGCATGGGTGAGCTATCCTTCTTCCTAGCATTGCAAGTCAAACAACATGCTGAAGGCATCTTTATTTCTCAAACCAAATATGCTAATGAGCTGGTTAAGAAATTTGGCATGTCTGAGGCATCTTGCATGAAAACACCCATGCCTACCAATGCTGTATTGGATGCTGATGAACATGGGAAACCTGTTGATCAGACAACATATAGAGCAATGATTGGCTCCTTACTGTATCTTACAGCCAGTAGACCAGATATAATGTTTGCTACATGTATATGTGCTAGATTCCAAGTTAGCCCTAGAGAGTCACACCTCACATTAGTAAAGAGGATTCTCAGGTATGTGAAGAGTTGTCCAAATCTAGGACTCTGGTATCCAAAAGATTCAGCATTTGAGTTAACTGGATTCTCTGATGCTGATTATGCTGGATGCAGAATTGACAGGAAAAGCACCAGTGGAACTTGTCAGTTCCTTGGTGATAGACTTGTCTCCTGGTTTTGCAAGAAACAAACATCTGTGTCAACTTCCACTGCTGAAGCTGAATACATGGCTGCAGGCAGTTGTTGTTCACAAATATTGTGGATTCAAAATCAACTCCTAGACTATGGTTACAACTTAGAGAAGTCAAAAATATTTTGTGACAATACAAGTGCTATCTCCATAGCTCAAAATCCAGTCCTCCATAGTAGGACAAAACATATAGAAATTAGGCATCATTTCTTAAGGGATAATGTTGAGAAGAATAGAATTGAATTGCAGTATATCCCAACTGATTTACAAAGGGGAGATATTTTCACCAAGCCCTTGGATGAAAAGAAACATACCTTCTTCCTAAATCAGTTAGGAATGTTAGATGGAGGAAGTCTTAAATAAAACCCAAGATTTTGAAAGCTAAAAATTGACCAAGACTAGGCAAAATTTCTGATTTTTCTTAGTATCTAGACATTCTCTGATCTCTGAACTGCGCTCGACGATTTCCCCAAAGATCGTCGAACGGAGTTCGACGATTTCCAGAATCGTCGAACTGAGTTCAGCGCCCCTCTGATAGTATGGACTATCTCCTCTGGTCAACGATCGTCGAACGGCGCTCGACGATTTTGTTCACTGAACGATCGTCGAACGGAGCTCGACGCCTTTCCAAATCGTCGAACGGAGATCGACGATTTTGGAGTCTCTTCAGATTCCTTTAGGAGCCTCGATCGTCGAACTGAGTTCAACGATCTTTCCTTTTCTGCGTCGAACCCTAATATAAAACTCTTTTTTCACCGTCGTTCTCTCTTGCGCTTTCAATTTCTCTGCAAACTTTTCTTCCCTCCAAACAGTTCTACCTTGGTCGTTTTGTTTGTTGATTTTCTGCAGGTACCATGGCCGTTTCAGTTGCTGTACTCTCTGCAATGAAATTTGATGCCGGCTTTGACATCGATTTCGATGCCTTCAACACCACAGATCAAATCTTCCAAGACATTCTCAACTTATTCAAAGATCAGCAATTAACTGCCTTGATGTCCACCAGAATCAAACTAGCATCAGATGAGATTAAAGAATGGGTTTATACTGCTCACAACCTGGACAACAACACAATAGTTGGCTCCATCAGTGGCACCCAGGTACCTCTGACTCCAACAATACTCACAGAGGTATTTGGCTTCAGGAATGGTGAAGACTCTGCTGACCTGTCTGGAGAAGAGTTTGCTGCTGTTCTTGCCAGGATGGGTCATCCTGAGGGGAACCCTAGCAAACTGTTTAAAAGAAACCTGTCTGTGGAATACAGGTTTTTGGCTGATGTTGTAGGCAAGGTTCTTTTAGCCAAGCATTCTGCTCATGATACTATCTCCAGATTCCAGCTCTGCCTTATGGGAGCTCTGGTAGACAGAAAAAGCCTGAACTGGGGAGAAGTGTTCTTTGATCTGCTGAAGAAAAAGATCAACAAGACCTTTGTCAACTTTGGAAGAATTCTGGGAATCTTCCTCCAGGCTAAGTGCCCTGCCCTGCTAGTCTCCTCTGGAGTGCACATCAATGCCTCCAAGAGACTCACCTGTGCCCTTTTTGGGAAATGGGACAGGCAAATCTCCAAGCCCAGCAGGCCCTCCTCCTCTGGCCCTTCAGGCACAAGGACTCTTAGAGTCATTCCACCCCAGGTCTCTGCCCCTGCAGAAGACCTGCCTGCTGCCAGTGCTGCTGCTTCCCCTCCTCCAGCTCCATCCACCTCTCCAGCAACCTCCACCATTACCATTTCCAGCCCATCTCCAACCTCCATTCCATCCCCAGCACCAATTTCATCTCCTCCAGCAGACATCTTCCATCCCCTTTTCTCCTATCCACCTCCAGATGTCACCTCCTCTACATCCATTCCATCCTTTACTCTCTTGGATGAATCCTACATGGATGATTCCCCCTCCTCTCCTCCAGATTTCCCCACCACCTCAACCACTTTCCAAGACCTTCTCCATCACCTTATTGATCAACCCACCTTCACTCCCTCCATTTCCATTCCTGTCCCCTCCATTTCTACCATACCCTCCCCTGAGCCCACTCTTCCACCCTTCAGCCAACCTCCTCCTGCTCCCTCAGTCACCCCTGTCCCCTCTACCTCTGCTCCCCTTGAGCATGTAGATCTCCCAGCCCTTGCTGATCTGTTGTATGAGCTCCTTGCTCCTAGGCTTTCCCTTCTTATGGAGGCCAGCTTAGCTCCTCTGCAACAATCAGTGGCAGCTCTCTCTGCCAGGCTGTCCTCCTTCCTTCTCCCTGCAGCAGCACCCCCAGCAGTGTGCCTTGATGCACCTATTTCTGCATCCAGGCAGGGGGAGATGCCTTATGAAGCTGTTGCTGCTGCTGAAGACAATACTGTGACCCCCTCTGAAGTAATCTCTGCTGCTGTTGAGCCCTTCTCACAGGATTTTCTGATGACAGAGGCTGTTGATGTTGAGCCTGCTGTTGAAGTTGCTATCTCTGAAGTTGCTACTGCTGTAGAAGTTATTATCTCTGAAGCTGCTGCTACTCCTGTAATTGATGTAACATCTGCTGCTGCTCCTGTTGTTCCTCCTGTTTCTGCCTCTTCTGCCCCTTCAGCTGCTGTCCAGTTAAAAGAGGATTTGATGAAGAAGCTTGATGCATTGTATGATGAACAAAGCTCTGATTCTGAGGATTATGCTACTGCTTCTGATGACTCATCTGCTACAATTGCAAGGAAAAGAAAGGCAAGAAGTAAGGCCTTGAAGAGAGTTCCTCCTGCCAAAGTCAGAGATGATAATGATGTTCCATACTACATTCTGCATAATTGCCCAATCACTGAGCATTGGATGCAATTCTCCAGGAACCAGTTAAAGGCAATGAAGAAGAAGAGGAAGTTTGATAAAGACTCTTCCCAGTCCAAGCACCCTCATCCTCCTCCACCACCTCCACCTGATGCAGGTGCAGGTGGCAGCTCTGCAAGATCAGGCCCTGCTAGAAGCCAGGCTCCCTACCAGCCTCATGCAAGAACATATCAAAGGGAAAGCCAATCTAGGGGGTCCTACTCTAGAAGGGGAGGATACAGGGGAAACCAAAGAGAAACTCAGGTTTACTCCAAAGGACACTCCAGGCAGCACCCTTATTCCAGGGGTGGACATGTTTCTTCTGATACATCTTCAGGTCCATTCCCTTATAAGCTTAGAGAAAGTGTGACTATCAGGACTCCTCAGGAAACTTCTTCCAACAGGTATGAGCCACCTGTTCCTTTTGAGGACCCTGAGAAAAATCCTATGGCCTGGACTGCAAGGATGAAAGAACTGGCTGCTTTGGATCAAATAAAGAAAGCAAAGGAACAAGGGCTAGACACCTCCAACATATCCACTATGTCAGAGCAAAGACAGAAAGAGCTAGAAAGGTATGCCTCCAGTAAATTTTTTGATGCAGACAGATACATGGAGTTGCATCCAGCTGCAGTGGTTCCCAGGGCTTCAAAGCAAATCTATTTGGGTGCAGCTGATGATACCAGATCAAAACAACAAGCATTAAATCCTAACAGGGAAATCAAGATGGTAAAAGGCAAGGAAAAGGAATAACTCTGTAAGGTGATTATTCTTGACTTCTGTGACTGCCCTCTGGATATCACATATATAATATATCTCTGTGATGGTTCTGCTCTGTGTCTTGTTATTGTTGTTTTATGTTTTTCTGTCTGAATGATGTTGTTTGTTTTTCAAAAGTTTGTAAATAGTTTTCCTAACCCAAATAGGGGGAGATTGTTGGAACACCCTATTACTAATTTGGGTCAGGATCACTATGTCTCTAGGATTCTATGTCTTGACCTTCTGTATAGATTATAGGTCAATTAGAATTGAGTCTAAGGGATCAGGAGTCTAGGTTTGAAAGCTGCTCTGAAGACCCAAGTTGTTCTGGAGACCAAGTCCAAATCGTCGAGCTCAGCTCGACGTTTCGTCGAACTCCGGTCGACGATCGTCCAGCTCAAACTTTGGCAGATCGTCGAGCTCCATTCGACGATCGCTGAGCTCAAGCCTCTCAAGATCGTCGAGCTTCATTCGACGATCGCTGAGCTCAAGCTTCTCAATATCGTCGAACTCCATTCGACGATCGCTGAGCTCAGGTCGACGATTTTGACTCTGTACTAGATCTTTATCTCTGAGCTCAGTTCGACGATCTTTGAGCTCAGATCGACGATTCCATTGCTGCTTGCTTTTCCCAGTTCGCTGAGCTCAGCTCGACGATAGCAGAGCTCAGTTCGACGATTTCAGTTGTTCTTCAGAATTCAAATTCAAATCAAGATAGAAATTATTCTGCATTTAAGTCAAAAGATCTGCCAGCCGTTTTCATTTAATTCTGGAGCAAGTTTCAAGGGATTTTTCAAGGAATAATTCAATGGACTTTCCTTTAGAACATTTTATGCAATTAAGGCTGTAATTAATTCAGACCAACGGCTATCTTGGACAGAGCTTCTTCCTATTGAGATTCAGAGAATAAAAGAGAGAATGTTTTTGAACCAGAAATACAGTTAATACAGATTAACAAGAATAGGACATCTCTCCATCTCTCTTTAGCTCTCAAGTGTTCAAGGCCAACATCTTCTCAAGACTCCAGACACTCAACATTTCAGCTTGCTGAAATCATCATCTGCTGGAGATCTATCTTTGAAGGCCTATCACCCTCAGCAAAGCTCATCTTCCTGAAGACTTCAAGGACTCAGGGGGAGCTTTGACAACATCACTGAATCCACATAGTCTTCTCAGCTGCTTGAGAAAGAGAAGACTGCCATAACTCTCTCAACCCCATCTCTCTGTAAAGGGTTTTTCAAACTCCCTTCAAAAGTTTGAAGTTGGTTTTTGAGCACCTTGTCAAAAGCTCATTGGTGGCAAGACACCTGATCAAAAAATCTGTTTTGGTTTTTGAGCACCTTATCAAAAGCTCATTGGTGCCCAGGACACCTGATCAACTCATCCTGCAGTGGATTCCTACCTAGGGTGGTAGAAGAGTGGATGTACCCAAGTTGGGGAACCACTATATTTCCTTGTGTTTTCTGGTTGTGCATATTTTTCTTTTGCTTCTGGCCTAGATTTTCCAGTGCTTAGTTTCTGCATAGATTAGTTTTGTGGTTTATTTTAATTCTGCTTCCCTGCTTACACTCACTACAACAATTGTTGTAAAGCTTTGCAAAAGTTGTCTTTGTGTTTTAAAAAGCACCATATACTCTATTCACCCCCCCCTTTAGAGTATATCAGATCTAGTTTCCCCTTTCAGTGTCATGTGGCACTGAGTTGTTGGCTGGCGTTGAGTGGAGATGGCATCGAGTGGATGGCATTGAGTGGCAGCTGGACGAATCAGATTTGACACAGAGGTGTTGGGCGTGTCACGGGCGTGTTCAGAAATCGTCGAATGCAGATCATCGAGTTGATATCGACGAACATTGAGGGGGTGACACGGGGCGTGTTTAGAAATCGTCAAATGCATATCGTTGAGTTAAGATCGACGAACGTAGAGTGCGTGACACGAGTGTGTCACGGGATGAACACAAGCTCGTCGGGCAGTTCGACGAACGTCGAACGCTGATCTTCGAGCTGGCAGGAACTTCTGATGGAATCAAAGCAACGTGCCCAGGTCACGGGCGTGACCGAGAAGTACACGGGGGTGTACTTTGATTTTTTTGACTTTTCTGAAAAAATTTTGATAATAAAGTAGAACAATATTTACAAAAAGGAACATTTAATTAAAGAAAAGTAACTTAAAATAAAGAAATAAACTAAAAAGACTTAAATAATTTACGTAAAAATACGTGTATTTATAGCTTATCAAGTAGCACTATCGTCGGGCAGTATCTTGCAGAACAATAATTCTATCCAAATTCAGGGTACACTTTCTGGATACCATCTCCAGAACTCTTTGTAGCATCCTGCATACCCCATGACTCTATAAACTACACATTTAACAATAGAGTCTTCTCCAACATGCAAATCAACACATCTGTTGAAGCCAAAATTTGACTTCGACAAATGTTCGCAAAATAGGGGCGTAGCCGGCACCTACTTGGCCTAAGCTCCGACCTCCGACTGGTCGTGAAGGACTAAAAAACTGGCCCAAAGCCGCAGTAGGGAGGTCCCACCGCTTACCCGAAAGGTTACAGAGAGCTTCCCCTCCAAAGCCAAAAGCTGGGCTTGGAGTTCCTCAGAAGACAGTGCCTATAATTCCACTTGGGAGTCCAAAAAAAAAGTCTTTCCTGAAGAACCCCTATGGGCTTATTTATAGATTTCAGAATCTGAACTACCAATAACAAAACTGTACCGGTCTGAAATTATCGGGGTACCCTTGGCTGGGTCTGCCAACAGCCAAACTCCGCTGTTCTGAGGAGCTATATGCAGTCCACTAAGGGTAAGAGGGTAAAAATACCCGAGGTAGAAGAGTAAAAAACTCCTGTTTGACAGGGAAATATAAAAAAGGCCTTTTCTCGCCCTGGCGAGTGGAAAAGCACCTGCCGGTGAGAGGGACCCCACTGCCCGTCTCGCCGGCGCCTCTCGCCCTTTGCTGCGAGGTATTCTCGCTGCTGGAGGCTCTCTCGCCCATGAAGGCCCTCTCGCCTCTGGGTGAGGTATATTGCCCATTGGAGAGTCAATCATCTCACCGCTTGCGAGTGGTCCCCCCTGGTCCCATTTGCCCACCTCGACCTATTTGCTTCTTGAGGGCTCTTTGCGAGCCCGAGGTTGTACACAATCCCCGCTCTTTTTGAGATTATTCTAAGCTCGAAAAGAATGTTAAACCGAGGCTCGTTATTTAAGGCGCATTAAAAAACATATTTATGAGGAATCTTTTGAGGCCCCCACCGGGGCCTATAAATATATGATTCCTGCCCCGCACACCTGGCGTCCTACTCTGCATATTCTTCTTCCCTATCCTGAGTCTTTTAGTATGACGCACAGCCAGAGCTTTCGTGAACGTCTCGCACTGGTGCGAGAGCAGCACAAGGCCAACGTGGCTTCTTTTACCTCTTCTTTAGTTCGCCCTCTCCCCCCGTCGTCTCGCCTAAAAAAGATGAAGGCTGGTGGTCCGTCACCTGCCGCAGGAGATCTGTCTCGCGTCGCTTTGGAAACCATCCCCACTCCTCATGCGTCTTCCAAGGAAAAAGAGGTGGGTACTTGCTTTTGCCACTATTATCTCCGCGATCGGGTGCTCTCTTTTGTTGACTAGTGTTTTTTCAGGGGGCTCTCGTGGTCCCGCAGCACCCGAAGAGTCCGTGAGATGGTTTTGCCGCCCACTGCAAGGAGTTCGATTCGCAGCCCTCTTCTACTCCCCCAACTACTCCCAGCGAGAGGAGGGACGACCCTTCCCCGGCCGCCGAGACCTCTCGCCCTCCTAGTAAGGGACCTTCCCTCGCCCTTTTGAATCCCCTTCGCTATTCTCACTCCCTTCTGCGAGTGCCTCTTCCACCCTGCCTCTGCACCCCTTACGCAGATTCTCGGGCCAACTCTCCTGTTGAGGAGCAGCCAAAGCGACTCTCCGTCTCGCCTCCTCCTGTAGACGGGATTGAAGACTATCTGGGTGACCCTTCAAATCCAGCGGAGATGAAGCGCAAGACGGCTGAGCTTTTTCGGAAGCACGCGCGCATCATCCACTCCTTGACGCTGGATAAGCAGGCCACGGAGAAGCGCATCGAATCGTTGGAGAACGAATGTGCTCTCCTAACCTCCGGAGCTAATGCCGAGCTAGATGTCGATGGTACCAACCCCGAAGCCATCATTAATGAGACTGATATGCAGCTCCATCTTGCACGCCGTGGTCTTGAATCCATTCGCTCCTTCCACTTTCGGAGTAGACCTCCCTGTGGGGGAGCTCGCGGTGGCCGCTGGGAATGGCGCCCGTATTGAAAGACGTCCGTCTCGCTACTTTTCTTTTTCCTCTTCATGCGAAAGTTATAATAATAGTAGTCTTGCGGCGTCGTCACGCCAAAATATGTAGGAAACTTGGTGCCCGCTGTACGCGGGACGATCTCTGAACATATATTTTTATTGCTTGATTTTTCATTCCTTTTTTAACTCTCCTTTTAATTTATACTATATATATATATATATATATTTCCCTGATTGCGATGGGTCGCGCCGATCGAGATTTAGGAGAGAGAAAAGGACATCGACTCTTCCCCTCCCCTCATGTTTTTTCCCGCCCCTCAATCATTGTTGTGTATCAGTTATAAATATGCCTGGTCCGGGTTTAGATACCGCATTTTCCATTTCTGCTGTTACCCAAGCTCTTGGCTCTCTGACCCTTCCGTCTCGCCGGCCCCTCTCATCTTTCTCTCTTGTATCTCTCGCCAATTTCTTCTTTTCCTTTGTCTCGTCGAAGACCATCTCGCCGAAGGAGATGGGTAAGAAGAAGGTTGAGGAAGGTGAGGGGCGCAGCCGCTGTGGGAAGAGGTTCACCGACCATGACTTCCCGCTCGGCAGGCTCCCTCAAGAAGATTACCATAGGTTTGCTCGCGAGTACCTGGGGGAAGGGGTCGAGTCGCGTCCCCCCAAAGTCGGTGATGACTAGTTTTAGTCATCCTTTTTGGGGGTAATTTAGTTTTCAAAATGCCTAATTTTATTTATATTTTATGTTTGTTATTTCATGTTTTAATGTTTCTTTAAAATATTTTAATTCCTAGTGTTATTAGAGTTTTGATATAAAATTCTATATAGTCTTACTTTATGTGTTATGTTATTATATATTATGTTATGTTATGATACGTTTTAATTTTAAGGTTGTAATATTTTTATTGTGTTTAAAATCTTGTTTTAACTTTAACTTTGTTATGTTATGTTTTAAAATCTATATAGTGTTATGTTATGTTATGTTTTAACTTTGTTTTAATTTTGTTATGACTAATTCATGTCTTGTTTTGTTTTATTTTTAGGTCTAAAGTCCAAGCTTGGAGCAGCCCACAATTGGCATGGCCGGCCTCTTCCCAACTTCAAGGTGCAACCCACATTGGTGCAGCCCAAGCAGCTCTCCTGGCCAACCCGAGCCCCCAAAGCAGCCCCATGCAGCCCCTCCCTCAAGAGCAGCCCACCTAGCCTCTACCCGAGCCCCCTATGCAGCCCAAGCAGCCCACCTAGCCTCTACCCGAGCCCATGTAGCCTCCCCCCCTCTTTCATATTTTACCATGCATGAATTTTCATCCTACATGGCCGGCCACCTTTTAATGAATACATGCATGTTCTCTCTCTCTCTCCCTTCCATTTATTGCATGCATGCATTCATTTTCTTCATGCTTGGCCGGCCCCTCCCCTCTCTCCCCCTTTTATTATTTTATCTTCCATTTATTCCTCATGCATCCCCCTCTCTTTCCTTTATTCTCTTGCCACCTTTCAATCCATGCATGCATCATAATATTTTCTCTCCCTTTCTTTAATTCTTATTCATTCCCCCTTTGCTATTTTACATTTTCCAACTCATTCCCTTTAAATCCATGCATTGAACCACCTCCTTCTTCACACCTCATTTAATACAATGCATGCATCTTCTCCATCCTACATGGCCGGCCACCCCCTTGCCCCCCTCTTCTTCTTTCCATTCTAGAATCTTCCCTCCTCATCTATAAAAAGGCACCATGGTCTCATGCTTTGGGGAGTTGGATTTTGGAGAGCAAGTGAAGTACTAGTTCAAGAGAGAGTCTTTCTTTTATGTTGCTTACATGTTGTTAAGTCTTCATTAGTGTAACCTTTGCTTTTGATAGTATAATCTTTTCTTCGTTAGCATAATCTTGTCTCTTTATTATTTTGTACTTCTCCGTTTTTACATATCAATGAAAATGAATTTCTTTTATCTTTCCGTGCTTTCTTTCTCAACTATGCGTAGCTAATCTTCTTTTAGCATTTGATCATGAGGATCCATGATTTGAGATAGGAATTATTTTTACTTCGAAATTCTATTTTTGCTAACTTTCGCTCGATCCCTCTTTGATTTATTTCGAGCCGACTCCGTATTTCAGGTATACGGTAGTAGGCCTTTGATCTCATTTCATAATAGTCGAGAGACTTATTGATTTGAAAGATCACTCAAAGAGGGAAGGAGTTGAACGCAATCCTAGAGATAGGACGACGTAAATCCTCCGGATTGGAGTCAAATCCAATAGTGCGGATCATCTCGATAATGCAACTTTAGGCCCCTTTGATTTGTAAAGAGATTTCGATCAAAGCGTCTATAAGTTAGGAGACTTAATGCTCTAGCGAGATTTTGTCTTATTTTCGGATCCGTCACGGTCGAGTGAAGTCGCAATTATAAAATATTATTTTCATTTCTCCTATCTCTTTTCATGGTGAATCATCGATCAAGTGCTATCTTTTAATCCATAGTTCCGTTTCAGATTTCGTTTCAGTTTGATTTTAAAATTCTCAAATCCCATTAGTTTTCCGGTAGGATAATAGTTAGAGCGCGAGTAGAAGTAATTGACAGCCCCGTGTTTAAATACGACCTTGGTACTACGATTCGACAGGTACGCTTGCCTGTTCGGGTTTTGGCCCACCAAGTTTTTGGCGCCGTTGCCGGGGACTTTCTTCGTCAATATTTTGAAAATGCTTGCGCTATTACTTCTCCAAAAAATCAAAAAAAAAATTATTATAATTTATTATAATCAACCCACCTCATTTTAATTTCTACCCCACCTAAAATCTCTCGAAAAGGGTAAGGGGCTTTAAGCGCCACCATTTTACCTAGTACCGGGCGAACCCTTCACCGGGTAGTCCTCGGGAAGTTCGAGAGCCAAGCCGTCTAAAAAATCTTTTTTTTTTCCAAAAAAAAAAACAAAACAACAAAAAAAATTTTCCTTTCTTTTCCTTTTTTTTTCTTTCTTTTCCAAGCTTTCATTCTTATCTTCCCTCGTTTTCTTTACTAGTGCATGACCCGAGCGAATCCGTCGCTACTTGTTGATTTGGACCCAGAAATCGAACGCTCCTTTCGGAGACAACTACGATTCGGGGCTTCCACTTCTCAAACAGCGGTTGAGGATTCCTTCGGGGATTGTAATTATTCTGAAATGGGAGATCCCAACCCAGGAATGGCTCAGCAAAGGACTATGTCCGATTATGCTCGACCCAACCTGGAGGGGACTGAAACAAGTATTGTTCGACCTGCAATTGCGAACAATAACTTCGAGCTTAAGCCTAGCATCATACAAATGGTGCAGCAATATGTACAGTTCGACGGATTACAAGATGAAGATCCGAACTTACATATTGCTAATTTTCTTGAAATCTGCGACACCTTCAAAATAAATGGTGTCTCAGATGATGCTATAAGGCTAAGACTCTTCCCCTTCTCCTTAAAAACTAAGGCCAAACAGTGGTTGAGTTCTCTTCCAAGAGGCTCAATCACTACTTGGAACATTTTAATTGAAAAATTTCTTGCTAGATATTTCCCTCCCGCCAAAACTGCTAAGTTAAGAAATGATATCACTTCTTATTCTCAAATTGCTTCTGAGACCCTCTATGACACTTGGGAGAGGTTCAAAGAACTTTTGAGAAGATGCCCTCATCATGCTCTGCCTGTATGGTTACAGGTTCAGACATTTTACAATGGGCTAAACCAAGAGACAAAGCAAATGATAGATGCCGCTTCCGCTGGTTCTTTAGACCGCAAAACTCCGGAAGCCGCTCTTGAGCTTATCGAGGACATGGCGATGAACACTTATCAGTGAAATTCGTCCAGGTCTCGCCCATCTAAACCTGCAGGTATCTATGAAGTGGATTCGGTTTCGCAACTGGCGCTACAAGTGGAAATGTTAAACAAGAAGATTTCGGAGATGACTGCTTCCTCCGCCGCTAAGGTATATGAAAATGTGAATGCTGCTGCTGCCGAGCAGGTGGATTATCTGGGGAACATACCCAGGCCTGCTCAAAATAATTCTGCAAACAATTTTTCTGCTTTTACGAATTTTTCTTCTCCGCCTGGTTTTTCTTCTTCTTCTAATTCTTATCACCCCGGATGGCGTAATCATCCAAATTTCTCGTGGAGTAATAACGCTAACGCCATACGCCCACCGCACGATTTTACACCACCACCACCTCCGCAACAAAAATTTTCAAAAACCTTCCCCTTTGGAAGAGATCCTCGCTAAATATATAAGCTCGAACGATGCCACTATTAGAAGTTTAACAGGATCAATGAAAAACTTAGAAAATCAAGTCGGCCAACTCGCTAAGGCCTTTTCCGAGAGACCACCTGGAACTCTTCCCTCGAACACTGAGCCTAACCCAAGGGAACATGCAAATGCAATTTCCCTTCGGAGCGGTAAAGTTGTTAACGAGCCCACCACAAGGGAAGAGCCAAAGGTGATTGTCCCTCCTGTTGTGGAAGAAATTACCCCTACGGAAAATGATAAAACAAATTTTGAAAATGAAAAATCTACTTTAGATAACGAAAAAGATATTTCTATTTTTTCTAATGATGACGTTCAGAATGATGCTCCGCTTATCATAAAGGAATTTCCGCCACCCCCTTATCCGGCCCGACTTAGGCAAGAAAAATTAGATAATCAATATCAACGCTTTCTTGAAATATTTAAACAAATTCATATTAATTTACCATTTCATGAAGCGATTAGTCAAATGCCTAAGTATGCAAAATATCTTAAGGATTTATTAACAAACAAAAAGAAATTAGAAAATTTATCGCATGTAATGCTAAATGAAGAATGCTCGGCGGTCGTTAAAAACTCTAATCTTCCTAAAAAGATAAACGACCCTGGTAGTTTTTCCATTCCGTGCGTTTTTGGTGATCTGTTTGTTAAACATGCGTTAGCGGATCTAGGAGCGAGCATAAATCTGATGCCCTTTTCTTTATTCAAAAAGCTAGGACTAGGCACTCTTAGCCCTACAAGAATGAGTATCCAGTTAGCCGATAGGTCTATCAAGTATCCACTAGGTATCGTTGAGGACGTGCTAGTAAAGGTCGACAAATTCATCTTCCCGGTGGATTTTGTCATTCTTGATATTGAAGAGGACGTCGAGGTCCCTCTTATCCTTGGATGACCATTTCTAGCCACCTCTCGAGCGGTTATAGACGTTAGTAACGGGAAGTTGTTTTTACGTGTGGGAGATGATGAGGTCACATTTTCAATTAATCAATCAATGAAAAATTCCTTACAAAATGATGACTCATGCTTCTTTATTGATGTTTTAAATGAAGATTCTTCCCTTTCCCTTTCCAACATCTCTTCAAATGAATTTTCCTCTTCTTTTTCTGAAATTTCTCCACATGATTTTGAAAACACGATTATGTCCGCAAAAATAAATTTTGAAAATGATTCTGTCTTTGGTAGAAGTAAGTATGAAAGTCTTGTTTTTGAAAAAGAAAAGAATTTGAAAAACTCTTATAATGAGCCACCCCATTTTGATTTAAAACCACTCCCTGATCATCTAAAATATGCCTTTCTTGAAAAAAATTCTAAGTTGCCCGTTATAATCTCGGCCTATTTATCTCAATCCGAAAACGATCAGTTGATCGAGGTACTACAAAAGCATCGCCGAGCTATAGCGTGGCAAATCTGTGATATTCCTGGCATAAGCCCCTCCTTCTGCACACACAAAATATTTTTTGACAATAATCCTAAGGGTGTAGTTCAACCACAACGTCGTCTTAATCCAAATATGAAAGAGGTTGTGAAGGAAGAGGTGCTTAAGTTATTAGATGCGGGGATAATTTATCCGATTTCCGATAGTCAGTGGGTGAGTCCGGTACAGGTTGTTCCTAAGAAGGGAGGGATTACGGTAGTACCAAATGAAAATAACGACTTAATTCCAACTAGGACGATAACGGGATGGAGGATGTGCATCGATTACCGTAAGCTAAACGATGCCACTCGAAAAGATCACTTCCCCCTCCCCTTTATCGATCAAATTCTAGAACGGTTGTCCGGGCACAATTTTTATTGCTTCCTCGATGGTCTCTCGGGATACTTTCAAATCCCTATCGCACCCGAGGACCAAGAGAAGACGACATTCACCTGCCCTTTCGGAACTTTTGCTTATCGTAGAATGCCTTTTGGGCTATGCAACGCACCCGCCACCTTTCAGCGGTGTATGCTTGCCATTTTTGATAAATATGTAGAGAATATTATGGAAATCTTTATGGACGATTTTTCTGTTTTTGGCGACTCCTTTAATTTATGTTTAGAAAATTTGGAAAAAGTTTTACAACGCTGCGAAGAAACGAATCTAGTTTTAAATTGGGAGAAGTGCCACTTTATGGTACGCGAAGGATTAGTCCTTGGCCACAACATTTCCGCTAGGGGAATTGAAGTGGACAAGGCAAAAATTGAAGTAATTGAAAAGTTACCGCCGCCTACAAATATTAAAGCAATTAGAAGTTTCTTAGGGCATGCGGGTTTTTATCAACGATTCATTAAAAACTTTTCAAAAATTACTAAGCCTCTCACCCACCTTCTCGAAAAAGACACTCCTTTCGTTTTTGATGAATCATGTCTCGCGGCATTTGAATTAATTAAATCTAAACTTATAAATGCTCCCATTTTGATCGCCCCAGTTTGGGATTTACCTTTCGAAATCATGTGTGATGCGAGTAATCATGCGGTAGGAGCGGTTTTAGGTCAACGAATCGCTAAGAACTTTCATCCGATTTTCTACGCTAGTAAAACTCTCACGTCTGCGCAAGAAAACTACACCACGACGGAGAAAGAGCTCTTAGCGGTTATTTTTGCTTTTGATAAATTCCGACCGTATGTTACTCTTTCTAAGGTTATTGTTTTCACGGATCATTCCGCTCTGAAGTACCTCCTTTCTAAACCGGATGCCAAGCCGCGTCTTATCCGTTGGATCCTCTTACTTCAAGAATTCGACTTGGAGATTCGGGATAAGAAAGGAGCGGAAAACTTAGCAGCTGATCATCTCTCTCGTCTTGAAAATCCCAATCTAGATCTTTTAAATGAAACTTTTATTAATGATTCTTTTCCGGATGAGCGTCTTTTTACTATTTCTTCATCTCCTACCCCCTGGTTTGCCGATCTGGCCAATTATCTTGTGGCCCGGGTCCTCCCAAAAGAATACTCCACTCACCAAAAGAAGAAATTCTTTTCGGAGTTGAAGTATTATTTTTGGGAAGACCCATTTTTATTTCGCATTTGTGCGGACCAGGTGGTTAGGAGATGTGTTTCGCGGGAAGAGGGTCACCTAATTTTAAAACATGTTCATGAAGGTCCGACTGGAGGGCACTATCAAGCTAACCGCACCGCACACAAAGTACTTAGTGCTGGCTTCTATTGGCCAAGCATATTTAAAGATGCACAAATCTTTGTGGGCGGGTGCGATCGATGCCAGCGGACTGGAAATCTCTAAAATAAAAATGAAATGGAACAAAACTACTTTCTCGAATGCGAAGTTTTTGATCTATGGGGCATAGACTTTGTCGGCCCATTTCCCTCCAGCTTAGGAAATAAATATATTCTAGTCGCAGTCGATTATGTTTCTAGGTGGGCAGAGGCCCAAGCTCTACCAACTAATGATGCTCGCGTTGTTGTCAAATTTTTAAAAAAATTATTTTCTCGCTTTGGTTTTCCTCGAGCGATCGTTAGTGATAGGGGAAGTCATTTTTGCAACGCTCAACTCACTAAGGCTTTAGCCAAATATGGCGTTACGCATAAATTATCCACTGCTTATCACCCCCAAACTAACGGTCAGGTCGAGGTAGTCAATCGCGAACTTAAACGAATTTTGGAAAAAAATGTTTCTACTTCTCGTAAGGATTGGTCTTTAAAATTGGACGATGCTCTGTGGGCCTATCGGACAGCGTACAAGACCGCCATCGGTTGTACTCCTTTCCGATTAGTTTATGGAAAATCGTGTCATCTTCCGGTAGAAGTAGAACACCGTGCGTACTGGGCGTTAAAGTTTTTCAATTTCGATCCGCACTCGGTCGGCGAGCATAGAAAAAACCAACTAAATGAGCTTGACGAGTGGCGAGCGTACGCATATGAAAATAATAAAATTTATAAAGAACGAACGAAATTGTATCACGATAAGAACCTCCGCCACCCTAAAATTTTTAAACCAGGCGATCACGTTCTTCTTTTTAATTCACGTTTACGACTCTTCCCGGGAAAGCTTAAATCTAGATGGTCCGGACCGTTCACGGTCAAGGATGTTTTTCCTTACGGCACTGTGCTACTTTCACACCCCGATAAGGGGGACTTTAAAGTTAATGGTCATAGACTTAAACTCTATTTCTCTAATGATTCTGTGACTCCTGCAAAGGAGAATCTTCTTTTTGATTCTTAGTTTTTATCTTGGACATTTTATTTTTGGACTTATTATTATTCTGAGACTCTTTTATTCGGACTTTAACTGTTGTAATAAAAAAAAAACATTATCGGGCATCTGCCCATGGACTCTATCTATTTTTTGCTTTTATTTTGCTCTTCCTACCGGAGGCCAATCAAGTCCATGTTCGTGGTCGCCGCTCCGTCGTTGCTGATATCAGATGGATCAAGTCATACCTGCTGACGATCAAGTACTCTAAAAAGCAAGCATGGGGGAGCGACATCCGCCTTCATCTCACGAACCCGGGGAAGTCCTGTTCTTATTTATTTACTTTCCTGCATTTTTCTTTTTCTCTTCTTCTCGGTCCCCTTCTCTTTTTCTTTATGTTTTCTTCATTGAGGGCAATGAAGAATTTAAGCATGGGGGGGTCTAGTTTCTTTTGGTCTTTTCTTTTCTGTTCTTCTTCTCTCAAAAAGAAAAAAAATATTATGTTTTATATTAGTATAGTATAGTATGTTATGTCATCAAAATCCAAAAAATTTATAAAATATAAAACCCAAAAAAATTTAGAAAAACAAAAATCAAAAAAAATTGTGCTAAAATCTATTTGAAAAACAAAACCTAAAATTATTTTTATCTTTATTTTTATGTTTCTTCTAGTGATGTGTAGGCCCGTGCGGTTTCTTAGTTCTATTTAGATTTCTTTGAATTGGTTTTCTAAATTCATCAGTTTAACATAGCTTAGTTTACTAGTTTCTTTTTCTTAAATATTTGCATCCAATTTTTACGTTTTAAGTTAGCAATTTGTAGTTATGTCTTTTTATTCGGTTAGTTGCTTACGAATGGTTGCTAGGTAATGTTAGCTCTTTTTCATTTGCGAGGTAGTCTTTCTTGGTGTCTAGAACTTGTACCAAGCTACTCTCGAAGCATTTGCGCCGTTTTTACGTTCTTTAGAAATGATTTAGGCCACCATTTGAATAGTTTGAGCCTTTCTTGCCCACCAAAAACAAAACCCTTGCAAAACAATTTTGGGCCTTTTCCTTATGTTCTTTGTTTTTAGCTCCACCTTTCATTTCATTATGTTCACCAAAGCCAAATATCTTTCCTATTTTTGCACTATAAATTTGAGCTTAAAAATTATTTTTGTGGGAAGGATATTATTTTTGAAATGATTAGGAAATTCTCAAGCTCATTTTTTGGAGCTTTCTTATCAAATGTTATTCAAAAGGAAAAAATTGAGAAAGAGAAAAAATATATATCATTACAAAATCAAATCAAAAAAAAATCAAAAAAAAAAAATGAATGCAAAAAGTTTATGTTTGGCCAAGTTTATAAAAGAAAAAAATTCCATGGCCTTGTTTTGTAGTTTCATATTGGAAAAATGATATACTTGTTATTTCTCATTTTTCATTATGCTTTATTTATTTTTGAGCTCACCTTGGTTTAGTGCCTAAAACCTTCATGTTTATCTTTGATTCCACTTCCTAATCATTTACCTAAGCCAAGTTTTAATGCCTAGTAGAAGTCCTAATGATCTTAGAACTTAATTTCGCGTAGTGGAGAAAGTGTGAACGTACAAGCCTATGGCCACCATCATTGATGGATTTCTTTGGAGGTTATCTTGGAATGTCTTAGGGTTAATGTTTATCTAGCAACCTAGTAGTTTGTTAATGCGCCGTTTATTTAGAACCTCTACTTTTTGTTGTCCTTATTTTCATTTATTTTGGATGCCTTGTTTTTAAGATTTAGAAATGTGTAGACTTTTCTTATGTTCTAATGATATTTTTAGGTCTCCACTTTCAAGTTTTCTACTGTGCACTTCTCACCCCACTAGTTGTTAACATAGGAATTAGGATAGTTTAATTTTTCATGTTTTGTTTTTCTTAATTATGAAACCTAAATTAGCTTTGTTGATTTTCTATTTCCTACCCTAGTTTTTATTTCTATTTGCTTGAGGGCAAGCAAATGTCTAAGCATGGGGGAATTTGATGACTAGTTTTAGTCATCCTTTTGGGGGGTAATTTAGTTTTCAAAATGCCTAATTTTATTTATATTTTATGTTTGTTATTTCATGTTTTAATGTTTCTTTAAAATATTTTAATTCCTAGTGTTATTAGAGTTTTGATATAAAATTCTATATAGTCTTACTTTATGTGTTATGTTATTATATATTATGTTATGTTATGATACGTTTTAATTTTAAGGTTGTAATATTTTTATTGTGTTTAAAATCTTGTTTTAACTTTAACTTTGTTATGTTATGTTTTAAAATCTATATAGTGTTATGTTATGTTATGTTTTAACTTTGTTTTAATTTTGTTATGACTAATTCATGTCTTGTTTTGTTTTATTTTTAGGTCTAAAGTCCAAGCTTGGAGCAGCCCACAATTGGCATGGTCGGCCTCTTCCCAACTTCAAGGTGCAACCCACATTGGTGCAGCCCAAGCAGCTCTCCTGGCCAACCCGAGCCCCCAAAGCAGCCCCATGCAGCCCCTCCCTCAAGAGCAGCCCACCTAGCCTCTACCCGAGCCCCCTATGCAGCCCAAGCAGCCCACCTAGCCTCTACCCGAGCCCATGTAGCCCCCCCCCCTCTTTCATATTTTACCATGCATGAATTTTCATCCTACATGGCCGGCCACCTTTTAATGAATACATGCATGTTCTCTCTCTCTCTCCCTTCCATTTATTGCATGCATGCATTCATTTTCTTCATGCTTGGCCGGCCCCTCCCCTCTCTCCCCCTTTTATTATTTTATCTTCCATTTATTCCTCATGCATCCCCCTCTCTTTCCTTTATTCTCTTGCCACCTTTCAATCCATGCATGCATCATAATATTTTCTCTCCCTTTCTTTAATTCTTATTCATTCCCCCTTTGCTATTTTACATTTTCCAACTCATTCCCTTTAAATCCATGCATTGAACCACCTCCTTCTTCACACCTCATTTAATACAATGCATGCATCTTCTCCATCCTACATGGCCGGCCACCCCCCTTGCCCCCCTCTTCTTCTTTCCATTCTAGAATCTTCCCTCCTCATCTATAAAAAGGCACCATGGTCTCATGCTTTGGGGAGTTGGATTTTGGAGAGCAAGTGAAGTACTAGTTCAAGAGAGAGTCTTTCTTTTATGTTGCTTACATGTTGTTAAGTCTTCATTAGTGTAACCTTTGCTTTTGATAGTATAATCTTTTCTTCGTTAGCATAATCTTGTCTCTTTATTATTTTGTACTTCTCCGTTTTTACATATCAATGAAAATGAATTTCTTTTATCTTTCCGTGCTTTCTTTCTCAACTATGCGTAGCTAATCTTCTTTTAGCATTTGATCATGAGGATCCATGATTTGAGATAGGAATTATTTTTACTTCGAAATTCTATTTTTGCTAACTTTCGCTCGATCCCTCTTTGATTTATTTCGAGCCGACTCCGTATTTCCGGTATACGGTAGTAGGCCTTTGATCTCATTTCATAATAGTCGAGAGACTTATTGATTTGAAAGATCACTCAAAGAGGGAAGGAGTTGAACGCAATCCTAGAGATAGGACGACGTAAATCCTCCGGATTGGAGTCAAATCCAATAGTGCGGATCATCTCGATAATGCAACTTTAGGCCCCTTTGATTTGTAAAGAGATTTCGATCAAAGCGTCTATAAGTTAGGAGACTTAATGCTCTAGCGAGATTTTGTCTTATTTTCGGATCCGTCACGGTCGAGTGAAGTCGCAATTATAAAATATTATTTTCATTTCTCCTATCTCTTTTCATGGTGAATCATCGATCAAGTGCTATCTTTTAATCCATAGTTCCGTTTCAGATTTCGTTTCAGTTTGATTTTAAAATTCTCAAATCCCATTAGTTTTCCGGTAGGATAATAGTTAGAGCGCGAGTAGAAGTAATTGACAGCCCCGTGTTTAAATACGACCTTGGTACTACGATTCGACAGGTACGCTTGCCTGTTCGGGTTTTGGCCCACCAGTCGGCGCGTGCATCAATACCTACTACCCGGGGGAACTCGGCGTCCCCGTCTCGCATTTCGAGGCGGGGTTGCGGCTCCCCCTTTGGCCTGAGGTAAAACAGGTCTTCAAATACTTTGGCGTCGTCCCGGCGCAGTTCAACCCTAATGCCATCTCGGTGTTGATCGCCTTCGCTTGCTATATGCGCCAGGAGCGCATTGAATTCAGCTTGACGGCCTTCCGCAAACTCTTTATCTACCATGCCAACGCTGATGGCGTCTCGTACTTTACTGGGCAGGGGCTTAAGGTATGCGAGACGCCCAACAAGAACCACCATTGGCTCACTCGATTCGTCTTCATCCGGGGAGACCGTGCTGATTTCGGCGGCATCCTTCTCGCACTGGTGTCTCCTCCAGAGAGCTTCTACGCCACCCCCCAAGTTAGTGGCCCAGAGAAGCTGTTGTGCGAATACTTAGTCGGCAAGAATTTCGAGGTCAACTTCTTGCGGCGAGGTCTCGACTTGCTTCTCCCAGTGCTACCGGGCGAAGGTATTCTTATCCTTTCATTCATCGCATCTCGCTATTTGCCATCTCGCCGTTCAATAATCCTTGCTTGCCTTTAGGTGAGCGAATTGTTCCAGCCCTCCCCCCTTACAAGAGCAACATCCACCCCGCGAAGGGTCTTGATCTCACCAACGCAGCGGCAGAGGCGGCGAGAGAGTCCCAGGCGGCCATCCCGCCGAAGAGGCCCGCAGACGATACGGTCCCTTCTCGCTCCAGCCCTCCCAAGAAAAAGATGAAAAAGGCTGTAGTTATTTCTAAGGAAAGGAAGAAAGCTCCCCAAGGGAGCCCTATTTTTATAGGGGAAACTCCACCGCCCCTCTCGCCTAACCACCAGGCTGTCTCGCCTACCCGTGGGATGGTACTCTCTGATCAACCTGTCGCCGCCTCTAACATGCCTGCTACGGCGTCCAACCCGCGAGCTGCTGCTCCTGAACAGGCGGCTGCCACCTCCTCTCGTGAAGGCGACTCCTCTGGCCGTCCCGCCCCCTCCTCCCATATGAATTACAACCTGGGTCCCGTGGTTCATGATGCCGTCGGCGACCCGGTTCTGTTGTGGGGGCGGGACGCCAACCGTGTGTCCATCTCCACCCTCCTTCCATCTTGGAAGGAGCAAGAGGCCCCTACTAGCCATGCCTTCGCCGTAGGGTACGGCCTCTATGGCGGCCTTGATGCCGTTTCGCCTGAAAGCGAGTCCACCAAGGATCTTGTGCTGAAAACTTCCCATCACCGAATGCGGGCCTTGGAGTTCTCGCACCGATCCTCTCGCCGCCTCATTTATATCAATTCAAAGTGGAAGGCCAGCGAGGAAAATCTGGAGGCGGAGCGGGAGAAGTCCATCGGTCTAGCGAGAAGGTTATCTGATGCCGAGTCCCTTCTCGCGAAGGCCCAAGGCGGCGTGGTAAGCCATAACGTTTTCATTGGGTCTTTTTCTTTTTCCATCATTCTCAGCTAATTGCTAGGTCGTCCCGCAGGATGCCGAGACGGCGGAACAACTGCGCTCGTGCGTGGCGACCTTGGAGGAGGAGGTCCGGGTATTGACAGCTGAGAACGCGCGTCTTCAGGCTGATGCTGCGTCGTCATCTCGCCGCGAGCCCTTCCGGACACCTCCACCTCATTACTCTCATGAGGAAGTCGAGGAGCAGTGCCGAGATGCTAGTGTCCGTGCGGCAGAGCTGGTGCTACAAATGATGAAGGATCTGGGGGTTGTGAAGGATGACTCCGAGACTGTGACTGCTCGCGACCTGGCCCCTGAACTTTATAGCGAGGAGAGCAATGATTCTTCATCTGGCGAGGAGGACTGACGTGCCGCTTCTAAGATTTAGAATCACTCTCTCCTCCTCTTATTGTTGTAAAACTTTAAACCATATTTTTTTTGTGATATCTGTCAAATATCGAGCGAATGCTCGTTTTTACTCTGTCTCTATTTTTTGTTCCCTATTTTGTGAAGTTAATCCCTGGCTCGTTTCGGTCTGCGGGACGGTGCTACCGCTCCGTCTCGCCGCGTAAGCCTTCCTGTATTCACCTCTTTTTTTTTACGCGAGACGGCTTCTCGACGCGCTTACGGCCGCGAGTTGACGCAATACCTTGCCTTACGAGTGTCCCTTCGCTATCGACGAGACGGTCCTCAAAAACCGTCCGCTGCAAGTGCCGCCACCTGCCTTACTCCACACCCCTTTTTCCTTAGTTCATTTTTGTTCCCTAGGACTAAGCTGAGATACTAAGGTGTAATGTCGCTTAAGGAGACTTTCCACCCTATTCTGCCAAAGTGAATTCACTGTCCGGTTGGGCTCTCCTCTTAAACCAAAACCTATCCCCCACAGGCGAGCCTTCGGACCTGCCAGCTAGATGAGAGCCTGCGCAGCGGGTCTACCTGGGGCCGAGCCGAGCTCGCGGTGCCGATGAAGATTTCAAACCAAAACCTATCCCCCACAGGCGAGCCTTCGGACCTGCCAGCTAGATGAGAGCCTGCGCTGCGGGTCTACCTGGGGCCGAGCCGAGCTCGGGGTGCCGATGAAGATCTCAAACCAAAACCTATCCCCCACAGGCGAGCCTTCAGACCTGCCAGCAAGATGAGAGCCTGCACAACGGGTCTACCTGGGGTCGAGTAGAGCTCGGGGTGCCGATGAAGATCTCAAACCGAAACCTATCCCCCACAGGCGAGCCTTCGGACCTGCCAGCTAGATGAGAGCCTGCGAAGCGGGTCTACCTGGGAACGAGCCGAGCTCGGGGTGCCGATGAAGATCTCAAACCAAATCCTATCCCCCACAGGCGAGCCTTCAGACCTGCCAGCTAGATGAGATCCTGCGCAATGGGTCTACCTGGGGCCGAGCCGAGATCGGGGTGCCGATGAAGATCTCAAACCAAAACCTATCCCCCACAGGTGAGCATTCAGACCTGCCAGCTAGATGAGAGCCTGCGCAGCGGGTCTACCTGGGGCCGAACCAAGCTCGGGGTGTCGATGAAGATCTCAAACCAAAACCTATCCCCCACAGGCGAGTCTTCGGACCTGCCAGCTAGATGAGAGCATGCGCAGCGGGTCTACCTGTGGCCGAGCCGAGCTCGGGGTGTCGATGAAGAACTCAAACCAAAACCTATCCCACACAGGAGAGCCTTCGGACCTGCCAGCTAGATGAGAGCCTGCGCAGCGGGTCTACCTGGGGCAGAGCCGAGCTCGGGGTGCCGATAAAGATCTCAAACCAAAACCTATCCCCCACAGGCGAGCCTTCAGACCTGCCAGCTAGATGAGAGCCTGCGCAGCGGGTCTACCTGGAGCCGAGCCGAGCTCGGGGTGTTGATGAAGATCTCAAACCAAAACCTATCCCCCACAAGCGAGCCTTCGGACCTGCCAGCGAGATGAGAGCCTGCGCAGCGGGTCTACCTGGGGCCGAGCCGAGCTCAGGGTGTTGATGAAGATCTCAAACCAAAACCTATCCCCCACAGGCACGCCTTCGGACCTGCCAGCTAGATGAGAGCCTGCGTAGCGAGTCTACCTGGGGCCGAGCCGAGCTAGGGGTGCCGATGAAGATCTCAAACCAAAACCTATCCCCCACAGGCGAGCCTTTGGACCTGTCAGCTAGATGAGAGCCTGCGCAGCAGGTCTACCTGGGGCTGAGCCTTGCTCGGGGTGCCGATGAAGATCTCAAACCAAAACCTATCCCCCACAGGCGAGCCTTCGGACCTGCCAGCTAGATGAGAGTCTGCGCAGCGGGTCTACCTGGGGCCGAGCCGAGCTCGGGGTGCCGATGAAGATCTCAAACCAAAACCTATCCCCCACAGGCGAGCCTTCGGACCTGCCAGCTAGATGAGAGCCTGCGCAGCGGGTCTACCTGGGGCCGAGCCGAGCTCGGGGTGCCGATGAAGATCTCAAACCAAAACCTATCCCCCACAGGCGATCCTTCGGACCTGCCAGCTAGATGAGAGCCTGCGCAGCGGGTCTACCTGGGGCCGAGCCGAGCTCGGGGTGCCGATGAAGATCTCAAACCAAAACCTATCCCCCACAGGCAAGCCTTCGGACCTGCCAGCTAGATGAGAGCCTACGCAGCGGGTATACCTGGGGCCGAGCCGAGCTCGGGGCGCTGATGACGTTCCCTCTTCCTGTCATCGGGACTTCTTAATAAACAAGAAATAATTCGAGAAGTATGTTATATTGACCATGCTTTGAGTACATATATACCGCTCTCCCTTCTCATAGGTAGAAGCGTTTTAAGTCATCCCCACTCCAGGAGCGGTTCAAGGTCCTACCCTCCACATCCTGGAGGTAGTAGCCTCCTGCTTTTAACACTCTCTCTACAATATAAGGTCCCTCCCAATTTGGATTGAGCTTTCCCACCGGGGCGGACCTCCCTGCCGCATCAACCTTTTTTAGCACCAGATCTCCCTCCGTGAATTGATTTATTCTGATATGCTTATCGAAGTGTTTTGTCATTCGACGCTTGATCTCCTCTTATCTGATGGCTGCTACGTCTCGCATTTCCTCTGCCAGGTCAAGCGAGAGGCGCAGGCCTTCTTCATTTTCCATCCTCCACGCCTCGTACCCATCACCTACAGCCGCAACTCGTGGGGATCGGACCTCGAACTCCACCGGTAGTACTGCCTCACATCCAGGGGAAAGCTTGAAAGGAGTCTCGCCAGTGGCCGTGTTTGGGGTTGTCCTCAGAGCCCACAGGACCGAGGGGAGCTGCTCTACCCAATTCCCTCTCAGATTCTCCACCTTCTTCTTTAGCAAGTTAATGATAATCTTGTTTGCCGCTTCCACCTGACCGTTGCTCCTGGGGTGGTAGACGGAGGCAAACCTGAGGTCGATGCCCAGCCGAGTGCAGAAGCTGATGAATTCTTCACTAGCAAACTGAGGACTGTTATCCGTGACGATGGCCTGAGGCAACCCGTGCCTGCAGATGATCTCTCCCCAGACAAAGTTCCTGATGACTTGGGATGTTACCTTTGCCAGCACCTTAACCTCCAGCCACTTGGAGAAGTAATCTATCATAACCAGGAGAAATCTTCTTTGTCCACTAGCTGGAGGGAAAGTGTTGGAACACCCTATTACTAATTTGGGTCAGGATCACTATGTCTCTAGGAAACAAATGTTTGACCTCATGTATAGCTCAAAAGGTCAATTAGAATTGAGTCTAAGGGTTAGAAGTCTAAGTTTGGAAGCTGCCCTCAAGACCAAGACTTTTTCAGTTTGAGACCAAGTCATATCGTCGAGCTCAGCACGACGATTCGTCGAACTCCGATCGACGATTGTCTAGCTCAACTTCGACAGATCGTCGAACTCCATTCGACGATCGCTGAGCTCAACTTAATCATATCGTCGAACTCCATTCGACGATCGGTGAGCTTAGTTCGACGATCTTGACTCAGCTTTGGATCTCTATCTCTGAGCTCAGTTCGACGATCTTTGAGCTCAGATCGACGATATTTTGTTGCAGTATAAATCCATATCGCTGAGCTCAGTTCGACAATAGCAGAGCTCAGTTCGACGTTTTCAGATAACTTCAAGGATGTTTCTAGATTCAAATTCAAATCAGTTAAGGAGTTATTCTGCAATTAATTCAGAAGATTTTCTAGCCGTTTTCATTTATTTCTGTACCGAGTTTCAAGGGATTTTCAAGGAATGTTTCTATGGACTTTCCTCCAGAAGATATTTTGCAATTAAGGATGCAATTAATGCAGGCCAACGACTATTCTTGACAGAGAATGTTTTTCTATTCAGTACCAGAGAATAAAAGAGAAGAATTTTTGAATCTCATATAGATTATAGATACAGAGACACACATAGACAGACATCAGTAATCTTCGGAACAAGAACAAAAATATTCTGTCTCAAAGAATTCTCAAGAACACACATCCAAGGAGATCAAATTTTTCTGAAATCTTCAGATCTCTCTAGTTTCAAGTGTTCAAGGCCAACATCTTTCAAGGCTCCAGACATCCAACATTTCAGCTGTTGCTGAAATCATCTTTTGCTGGAGCTCAACTTGTGAAGGCCTATCACCCTACAGCAAAGCTTCTTTTCCTGAAGATCTCAAGGACTCAGGGGGAGCTTTGACACCATCAATCCACATAGTCTTCTCAGCTGTTGAGAAAGAGAAGACTTCCATCACTCTCTCACCCCCATCTCTGTAAAGGGTTTCTCAAACTCCCTTCAAAAGTTTGAGTTTGGTTTTTGAGCACCTTGTCAAAAGCTCATTGGTGGCAAGACACCTGATCAAAAAATCTGATTTGATTTTTGAGCACCTTATCAAAAGCTCATTGGTGCCCAGGACACCCGATCAACTCATCCTGCAGTGGATTCCTACCTAGGGTGGTAGAAGAGTGGATGTACCCAAGTTTAGGGGAACCACTATATTTCCTTGTGTCATCTGGTTTTGCTTGTCTTTATTTTTGTTTCTGGCTGTGATTGTTCTGTGTTTAGTTTGTAATTAGTTTAATTCTGTGATTATATTTATTAACTGCTTCCCTGCTCACTCACATTACAACAATTGTTGTAAAAAGTTTTCAAGCACCATATACTCTATTCACCCCCCCCCCCTCTAGAGTATATCAGATCTAGCTGCACTTTCAATTGGTATCAGAGGGAGGTTGGTTAAACATACCACACCTTGGTGGTTGCACAGGCTAACACCTGAACCCAAAGATCCCTAGTTAGATCTGTTTTCTTTTGTAATTTAGTATTAGATTTTGTTCTCACAAATCATGGCCCAAAATAAAGATTATGCTAGCACCAGACCTCCAGTGTGCAATCTATCCAAGTTTGCACTTTGGAAAGCAAGGATCAGACTATACATGAATTCTATTGACGAGGACATTTTTAACTCTGTTTTGACAGTGTGTCCAAGACCTCCAGAGAACTCAAGTACAAATGCTGTTCCACCTCCATCAAGAACAGATGCTGACATCAAGAAATGGAAGGTAGCTGATGCCAAGGCTATGAACATCTTAGCCCAGACAATGTCTGATGACATATTTCAAAAGGTGGCTGAATGCAATTCAGCAAAGGAAATTTGGGACAAACTCTCTGAAATAGTCTCAGGCTCAGCTGATGAGAGAAAAGACAGAAGATCCCACCTCATATCTCAATATGAGAATTTCAAGAAGGGAGAAACTGAGTCAGTGGGAGATATGTACAACAGGCTCAGTCTAATTGTCAGTGAACTCAGGACATTGGATAAAGAGATCTCACTAACTGAACTAAATGACAAAATTCTAATGTGCTTCGCTAGCACTTGGGATTCAAGAATCTGGCCAATTAAGGATGCCAGAAGTCTGAATGAGATCACCACTGAAGCTCTATTGGGTAAGCTCAAATCTTATGAGCTACTTATCAAAAATAGAGAAGAAGAACAGAAGGTTGCCTCACCAGCCACAAGAAAGAGAAGACCATAGCCTTCAAGGCAACTGAAGATCAACCTGAAGACAAAGTCACAGGCAACGATGAACTACTCAGTCTGTTGGCCAAAATATTTTACAAGATGGCCAGAAAGGACTTCAGAAGGAGATCATACAAGGAGCATGATAAGCCAAGGTATGACAAGTCAATTAATAATAAAGAAATTGTTTGCTTTGGTTGCAGGAAACCAGGGCACATAGTTCCTGACTGTCCAGAAAACAAAAACAAGGACAGAAGGGACAAGAAAGAAAGAAGAAAGGAGAAAAACTCCAAGAGGAATGGCAATGGCAAACCCTCATCAAGCAAAAACAAACATACAAGAAAGGGGTTTGTTGCTGAATCCTGGAGTGAGACTGAAGAGGAGTCAGAAGCCTCATCCAGCTCCAGTGATGATGAGGATGATGCAGAAGAAAAAGAGTTCTGCATGATGGCAATCAATGCCTCACAACATAATTCAGAAGAAGAGGAGTCAGAGTCAGACTCAGAGACTCAACCTGAAGAAGATTAGGTAATTGGTTCTTTTGATTTTAATTCAGAGGACTTTAAATCTGAATTTAAAGCATTGTGTTTAGATCTGCTAAAATCTGAGAAAGAAATTATCTCTCTCAGAAATCATTTATCAGAACATAATACTTTAAAGTCAGAAAACCTCAAACTCTCTCAGGAGTTGGAGTGTTGTAGGGAGCAGATAGCTTCACTGAAAAGTGAGCTCTCTGAGACCAAGAAGCTTGAAGAATCCCTTAATGTGAGAAGCATCAAGCTGATGGACATCACAAGCACAGTGAACTCCAGATTCAATAGTACACTGGGCTTGGGTGCTTCATCCAGCCAACCCATAGTTCTAATAACTCCAATCAAATTCATTTTTGACAAAAGAAAGGGAGTTGTAGAGATAGCTAGGAAAAATTCTGATCTGCCCCAGAAAACCAAGTTCCAGCAGAAATCATCGAACGGAGATCAATGATCGCCAAACGGAGATCGACGACCGTCGAACGTAGATCAACAATCTCAGGCAAAATCATCGAACTCAGGTCGACGATCTCAAGTCCCTGAACTCTGCTATAGTCGACCGTCGAACGGAGCTCGATGATCTGACCCAAGATCGTCGAACGCAACTCCAAGATCGTCAAACAGAGGTCAGAGCTCTGGAAATTTTTTCAAGGGCAAATCAAAATTCAATCCTAAGGGTCCTTCATCCCAAATCTTTAACCCTTATACTGAATGGATTATACCTCCAAGGAGATATCATCATGAAGGATATAAGAGTCAACCTGGGATGTCTTTTATTTCATAATTTAAAGGTTATCAACCTAGGCCCAAGGTAAACTGGGTCAAAAACAAATGAATTATCTTATGTGCAGGTGAAGACCTATCCAACATCTGACCAGCAATGGTACTTGGATAGTGGGTGCTCTAAGCACATGACAGGGAACAAGGACAACCTCACTTCCTTTAGAGCCAAGCTTGGACCCAAAGTTATCTTTGGTGATTCAAACTTTGGACAGACTAAAGGACATGGTGCAGTCCAGATTGGATCAATAACATTCAAGAAGGTAGCTTATGTGGAAGGACTGAAGCACAACTTAATAAGCATCAGTCAGCTGTGTGATGAAGGCTACCAGGTGACCTTCAGTAAAGCTTTATGCAAAATCAAGTCAGAGGACAACACAACTGTGTTGATAGGTAAAAGGAAAGGTAACATCTATCTAGTAGATTTTCTTTCAACTGATGTAGATATTTGCCTGTTTAATTCTGTCTGTAGACCAAATATTTTATGGCATAAGAGACTAGGACACCTAAACCTTAGAACTTTTGCTAGGCTATCCAAGGACAACCTTGTTAGAGGACTGCCTTCTGGCCCCTACAAGAAGGAAGGACTCTGTAGGGCTTGTCAATTAGGCAAGCAAACTAAAAACAGCTTTAAGTCACTTAATAAGAGTGATTCACCTAGGATATTGTATCTGTTACACATGGATCTTTTTGGACCCATCATAGTACAAAGCCTAGGAGGGAAATCTTACACTTTAGTAGTTGTAGATGACTTCTCTAGATTCACTTGGGTGTTCTTTCTCAGGAAGAAGTCTGATAACTTTAAGTGTCTGACAGAGTTTCTCAAATGTATACAGATTGAGTTCAATACTCACATTGCCCTGATCAGAAGTGATCATGGGACAGAGTTTGATTCTCTTCTTATGCAAGAGTTATGTTAGAGTGAAGGGATCAGGCACACTTCCTCAGCTCCTAGAACTCCTCAACAAAATGGGGTAGCTGAAAGGAAAAATAGAACCCTTATTGAATCTGTCACTACATTGTTGTCAGATGCTCACCTTCCTATATCCTTTTGGGCAGAGACAGTGAACACCTCCAACTATGTGCTGAATAGAAGTTTGATACATAAACTAAAGGGAAAGACTCCCTATGAATTACTCAAATGGAAGAAACCTAAAGTTGATTATTTTAGATTTTTTGGTTGTATTTGCTACATACATAATAATGACAAGAAATACTTAGCAAAATTTCAAGCTAAAGCTGATGAAGGAGTGTTTCTGGGATACTCCATGATCAGCAAGGCTTACAGGGTTTATAGTAAATTATCTCTAAAAATTGAGGAATCTGTTCATATATCATTTGATGAATCTAACATGTCTTTCAAGGAGAAGATCCCTTCTACCATAGAACCTTTGCAGGAACATTCTCTTATTGAAGACTTGAACAAGTTACAGGTTACTCAAAGGGATGAAAGCAGTGAAGATGAAGAAAGTGCTCACCATATTGAAGAATAACTTGAAGAGCCAGTTGTTGTACTACAAGAGGAAACAACAACACAGGTTGGTGAACAATCAACACCCCCTGTTGATTTAGTAACATCAAGAGATCATCCAATTTCCCAAATAATTGGAGACATATCAGCTGGTGTGCAAACCAGAAATCAGGTCAACCAAAACCTGTTGCACACCTGCTTCCTATATCAAATTGAACCTCAGTCCATTCAAGATGCAGAGCAAGATCCACACTGGATCATTGTAATGCAAGAGGAGTTGCATCAATTTGAAAGGAACAAAGTGTGGGAACTAGTGCCAAGGCCTAAGGATCACTCCATTGTTGGAACAAAGTGGGTATTCAGAAACAAACTGGATGATCAAGGAGTAATTGTAAGGAACAAGGCAAGGCTAGTTGCTCAGGGATACTCTCAAGAAGAAGGAATAGACTACGACCAGACTTTTGCACCAGTTGCAAGATTGGAAGCCATCAGAATATTTTTAGCTTATGCAGCACATGAAGGCTTCAAGGTATATCAGATGGATGTCAAAAGTGCATTTGTAAATGGAGACATCAAAGAGGAAGTATATGTCAGACAACCTCTAGGTTTTATCTCTCCAACTTATCCTGATTATGTTTTTAGATTGAACAAAGCATTATATGGTCTCAAGCAAGCTCCTAGAGCATGGTATGAGACCCTAGCATGCTTTCTTTTGGAAAATGGATTTATAATGGGTAGAGTAGACCAAATTCTTTTCATTAGAACCCATAAGTCTCATACCCTACTAGTACAGATTTATGTAGACGATATTATTTTTGGTTCTACTGACTCCAAATTGTGCAGAAGGTTTTCCAACCTAATGCACTCTAAATTTGAAATGAGTAGCATGGGTGAGCTATCCTTCTTCCTAGGATTGCAAGTCAAACAACATGCTGAAGGCATCTTCATTTCTCAAACCAAGTATGCAAATGAATTGGTTAAGAAATTTGGCATGTCTGAAGCATCTTGTATGAAAACACCTATGCCTACTAATGCTGTATTGGATGCTGATGCACATGGGAAACCTGTTGATCAGACAACATATAGAGCAATGATTGGCTCTTTACTGTACCTTACATCTAGTAGACCAGATATAATGTTTGCTACATGTATATGTGTTAGGTTCCAAGTAAGCCCTAGAGAGTCACACCTAACACTAGTAAAGAGGATTCTCAGGTATGTTAAAAGTTGTCCAAATCTAGGTCTCTAGTATCCAAAAGACTCAGCATTTGATTTAACTGGATTTTCTGATGCTGACTATACTGGATGCAGAATTGACAGGAAAAGCACCAGTGGAACTTGTCAGTTCCTTGTTGACAGACTTGTCTCCTGGTTTTGTAAGAAACAAACTTCTGTGTCAACTTCAACTGCTGAAGCTGAATATATGGCTACAGGCAGTTGTTGTTCACAAATCTTGTGGATTCAAAACCAACTCCTAGACTATGGCTACAACTTAGAGAAGTCTAAAATCTTTTGTGATAATACCAGTGCTATTTCTATAGCTCAAAATCCAGTCCTCCATAGTAGGACAAAACACATAGAGATTAGGCATTATTTCTTAAGGGATAATGTTGAAAAGAATAAAATTGAACTACAATATATCTCAACTGACTTACAAAGGGGAGATATTTTCACCAAGCCCTTGGATGAAAATAAACACACCTTCTTCCTAAATCAGTTAGAAATGTTAGATGGAGGAAGTCTAAAATAATATCCAAGATCTTAAAAGCTTAAAAATTGACCAAGACTAGGCAAACATCTTGATTTTTTTCTTAGTATCTAGAGTTTTTCTGTTCTCTAAACTGCGCTCGACGATTTTCCCCCAGATCGTCGAACGGAGATCGACGATTTCCGAAATCATCGACCTGAGTTCAGCGTTTCTCAGATAGTATGAACTATCTCTTCCGGTCAACGATCGTCGAACGGCCCTCGACGATTTTGTTCTCTGAACGATCGTCGAACAGAGCTCGACGCTCTCCAATATCGTCGAACGGAGATCGACGATGTTGAAGACTCTTCAGATTCCTTTAGAAGCCTCGATCGTCGAACTGAGTTCAACGATCTTTCCAATTCTGCGTCGAACCCTAATATAAAATTCATTTTTCATCGTCGTTCTCCTTTGCGCTTTCGATTTCTCTACAAGAACTTTCTTTCCCTCCAAACACTTCTGCACTTGGTCGTTTTGTTTGTTGAATTTTTGCAGGTAACTATGGTTGTGTCTGTTGATGTTCTCGCCGCCATGAAGTTTGATGCTGGCTTCGACATCGATATGGAATCCTTCAGCATAACAGACCAGGTCTTTCAGGACATCATAGAGCTATTCAAAGAGCAGAAACTTACTGCAATCATGACTACAAGGATTAAGCTTGCCTCTTATGAGATTAAGGAATGGGTCTACACTGCCCACAATCAGGACAACAACACCATTGTTGGATCAATCTCTGGCACACAGGTACCTCTAACCCCAGTAATTTTAACAGAGGTTTTTGAGTTAAGAACTGGTGGAGATACTGCTGACTTGTTTGGAGAAAAATATGGTGACTTTCTTGCCAGAATGGGTCATTCTGAGGCTAACCCTAGCAAGCTATTGAAAAAGAATCTTTCTGTGGAATACAGATTCCTGGCTGATGTAGTTGGGAAAGTCCTACTGGCTAAGCACTCTGCTCATGATACAATTTCCAGGTATCAGCTCTGCCTAATGGGAGCCCTAGTAGACAGGAAGAATCTGAATTGGGGAGAGGTATTCTTTGATCTCGTTAAGAAGAAGATCAACAAAAGTTTTGTGAACTTTGGAAGAATTATAGGGGTGTTTCTGCAGCATAGGTGCCCTGCATTGCTGGTCTCCTCTGGAACCCACATTAATGCATCCAAGAGACTGTCTTGTGCCCTTTTTGGTAAATGGGACAGACAAATCATCAAGCCCAGCAGGCCCTCCTCCAACACTCCTTCAGGCACCAGGACTCTCAGAGTCACTTCCCCACAGGTCTCTGCCCCTAAAGATGACCTGTCTGCTGATGCTTCTCCTCCTCCTCCTCCAATTCCATCTCTTCCCATTCCATCTACAATTCAGACTCCATCCACCATCATCATCTCCAGCCCCTCTCCAACATCTACACCATCTCCAGTCCCTACTCTTCCAACCACAGAAGACCACTTCCATCCATTATTCTCCTACCCTCAACCAGATATCACTTCATCACCCTCCATTCCCTCCTTCACCCTTATTGATGATTCCTTTATGGATGATTCACCATCCTCTCCTCCTGAGCTACCCTCATCCTCAACATCCTATCAAGCTCTTCTGCAAGACATCATTGACCAACCCACCTTCACCCCATCTATCTCCATCCCACTGTCCTCCATATCCATCTTACCCACACCTCAGCCATCTCTTCCCCCATTCACTAGCTCTCCACTACCATCACCAATAGCTACACCTCCATCCTCTACCTCTGCTCCAGTCACTACTGAGAAAGTAGACATTCCAGCCCTTGCTGACAGGCTGTATGAATTGCTAGCCCCCAGACTATCTCTTCTTTTGGAGACCTCCTTGGCTCCATTACTCCTGTCAGTGGCAGCCCTTTCTGCCAGGCTCTCCTCTCTATTCCCTCAGGCAGCCCCTACAGCAGTGTGCCTTAATCTAGCCATGTCTGAATCTAGGCAGGGGGAGATGCCCTATGAAGTGAGTCTGCCTGCTGCTGCTGCTGCTGTTGTTGATGTTTCAGTGAGCCTGCCTGCTGCTGTTTCTTCAGTTCTTGAATCTGCTACTGCTCCTGCTGCTGTGTCTCAAGATCCTGCTGCAGTCTTTGCAATAGACCTCAGGTCTTTGCTCTCAGCATTTGACTCTATATATTTCAGATGTCTGCCAGAGACAAATGCTATCCAGCCCCCAGAGGATCTGACCAAGACCCTTGTGCCATTCTCTTGTTGTGACCCCAGCATCATCACCTCATTTGTCCACTCAATATATGTTGTTGCTACTTCTGCTGAAAGCATTGCTGTTGTTTCTGATGTTGCTTCCCCTCCTGCTGCTGAAAGTTTTGATACTACTGCTGATACTTCTGTTACTGCTGATGAGCCAATTTCTAAGGAGATCCTTGTGACAGAGGCACATGAGTTTGAGCCTTCTGAATTTTCTGCTAATATTTCTACTACTGATATTGCTGTTAGTGAATCTGTTGCTGCTGCTGTTGTTACTTCTCCAGAACCTGTAGTATCTGCTGCTGTTGTTACTGTTTCTACTTCAATTGCAACAACTTCTGTATCTGCTGTTGTCACTACTGCTACTGCTTCAACCTCTGCTGCTACACCCTCTGCTGGCTCATCTGCTTCTATACAGCTCAAGAATGATCTGATGAAGAAGATTTATGCCCTGTATGATGATCAGAGTTCTGAAAGTGATGAGTTCAGAACAGACTCTGATGATTCTTCTGCTACCATTGCCAGGAAAAGAAAGGCAAGGAGCAAAGTCATGAAGAGAGTACCTCCTGCCAAGGTCAAAGATAACAATGATATACCATACTATATTCTTCATGATTGCCCCATCACTGAGCACTGGATACAGTACTCAAAGAACCAACTCAAGGCAATGAAAAAGAAAAGGAAATATGAAAAGGGCTCTTCTCAATTCCAACATTCTCATCCTCCTCCACCACCTCCTCCTGATGCAGGTGCAGGTGGAAGTTCTGCTGCTCAACCCCCTGCTAGAAGTCAAGCTCCCTATCAGCCACATGCTAGATCCTACCATAGGGGAAGCCAATCCAGGGGTTCTCAATCCAGGAGAGGAGGATACAGAGGCAATCAAAGAGAAGTCCAGGTCTACTCTAAAGGATACTCAAGGAAACATCCATACTCCAGGGAAGGACAAATTTCATCTGACATCACATCTGGTCCTTTTCCCTATAAGCTGAAGGAAACTATTTCATCCAGGCCTCCTCAAGACAATCCTTCTAATAGATATGAGCCACCAGTACCTTTTGAAGACCCTGAGAACAATCCAGCTTCTTGGACTGCAAGAATGAAAGAACTTGCTGCACTGGATCAGATCAAGAAAGCTAAAGATCAAGGAAGGGATTCCTCCAACATCTCCACAATGTCTGAACAGAGAAAGAAAGAGCTAGAAAGATATGCATCAAGCAAATTTTTTGATTCAGATAGATACATGGAACTGCATCCTGAAGCTGTAGTTCTCAGGCCCAAACAGCAAACCACTTTAGGTGCAGCAGATGATACTAGATCAAAGAAAGAAGCCCTCAACCCCAACAGATAAATCAAACTTGTTAAGGGCAAGGAAAGAAATGATTATGTAAGGTGACAATCTCTCTGACTTCTGGTTATTATCTGGGATGATATATATATATATATATATATATATATATATATATATATATATATATATATATATATATATATATATATATATATATATATATATATCTATGGTTCTGCATGACCAGCTTTTCTTTTTGTTTCTCTGTATTACTGTTTGTATGTTATTTAATTTTTTTCCAAACCCTGTAAATAGTAATCCTAACCCAAATAGGGGGTGATTGTTGGAACATCCTATTACTAATTTAGGTCAGGATCACTATGTCTCTAGGAAATAAATGTTTGACCTCCTGTATAGCTCAAAAGGTCAATTAGAATTGAGTCTAAGGGTTAGAAGTCTAAGTTTGGAAGCTGACCTCAAGACTAAGACTTTTTCAGTTTGAGACCAAGTCATATCGTCGAGCTCAGCACGACGATTCGTCGAACTCGGATCGACGATCGTCTAGCTCAACTTCGACAGATCGTCGAACTCCATTCGACGATTGCTGAGCTCAACTTCATCATATCGTCGAACTCCATTCGATGATCGGTGAGCTCAGTTCGACGATCTTGACTCAGCTTTGGATCTCTATCTCTGAGCTCAGTTCGACGATCTTTGAGCTCAGATCGACGATATTTTGTTGCAGTATAAATCCATATCGCTGAGCTCAGTTCGACGATAGCAGAGCTCAGTTCGACGTTTTCAGATAATTTCAAGGATGTTTCTAGATTCAAATTCAAATCAGTTAAGGAGTTATTCTGCAATTAATTCAGAAGATTTTCTAGCCATTTTCATTTATTTCTGGACCAAGTTTCAAGGGATTTTCAAGGAATATTTCTATGGACTTTCCTCCAGAAGATATTTTGCAATTAAGGATGCAATTAATGCAGGCCAACGGCTATTCTTGACAGAGGATGTTTTTCTATTCAGTACGAGAGAATAAAAGAGAAGAATTTTTGAATCTCATATAGATTACAGATATAGAGACACACACAGACAGACATCAGTAATCTTCAGAACAAGAACAAAAATATTTTGTCTCAAAGAATTCTCAAGAACACACATCCAAGGAGATCAAATTTTTCTGAAATCTTCAGATCTCTCTAGTTTCAAGTGTTCAAGGCCAACATCTTTCAAGGCTCCAGACATCCAACATTTCAGTTGTTGCTGAAATCATCTTTTGCTGGAGCTCAACTTGTGAAGGCCTATCACCCTACAACAAAGCTTCTTTTCCTGAAGATCTCAAGGACTCAGGGGGAGCTTTGACACCATTAATCCACATAGTCTTCTCAGCTATTTGAGAAAGAGAAGACTTCCATCACTCTCTCACCCCCAGCTCTGTAAAGGGTTTCTCAAACTCCCTTCAAAAGTTTGAGTTTGGTTTTTGAGCACCTTGTCAAAAGCTCATTGGTGGCAAGACACCTGATCAAAAAATCTGATTTGGTTTTTGAGCACCTTATCAAAAGCTCATTGGTGCCCAGGACACCTGATCAACTCATCCTGCAGTGGATTCCTACCTAGGGTGGTAGAAGAGTGGATGTACCCAAGTTTAGGGGAACCACTATATTTCCTTGTGTCATCTGGTTTTGCTTGTCTTTATTTTTGTTTCTGGCTGTGATTGTTCTGTGTTTAGTTTGTAATTAGTTTAGTTCTGTGATTATATTTATTAACTGCTTTCCTGCTCACTCACATTACAATAATTGTTGTAAAAAGTTTTCAAGCACCATATACTCTATTCACCCCCCTCTGGAGTATATCAGATCTAGCTGCACTTTCAGAAAGGCCCAACTAAATCCATCCCCTAAATGGCGAAGGGCCATGGTGTTGTAATGCTTCGGAGCCTTTGAGCCGGCAAGATCTGGAGGTGGGCGTAGAGCTGGCATTTTCGGCACTTCCTCGCAAACTCTGTCGCGTCCTTCCTCAGGGTGGGCCAGAAGTACGCCTGTCTGACCACCCTTGCTTCCAACGTCCTCCCTCCAGAATGACTACCACATTCCCCGGAGTGCACCTCCTCCAAAACGTGTCTGGTCTCCTCCTCCATCACGCATCGAGCTAGGAGACCCGAAAGCATCCTCCGGTGCAATCCTCCTTCATGCATGAGATAATGAGCCGCCTTATGGCGGAAGTTTCTTGCCTCCTTGACCCCCTCAGGGAGGGTTCCTGTCAGAAACAAGGTAACGAAAGGATCTACCCACGAGGGTCGCCAATCCACCTCCATTAGCTCCCCCTCTTCGATCGCTGGATGGAATAAATCAGTCAGGGCACCCCCTTTCCAAGGTCCGAACTTAGCCAATCGATCGGCAGCAGTGTTCTCTTCCCTGGGGACGTGCTGGATGGAGAACGTCCGGAACCCCCCGATGATTTTCCTCACCCTGGACAAATATTTCACAAGGGTGGGCTCCCGAGCCTCGAACTCTCCACGTATCTGAGATGCCACTACCAATGAATCTGCGAAAACCTCAACGTCCTTAATCTCGAGCTCCTTAGCCAAGCGAAGGCCGGCTATCACTGCCTCGTACTCTGCTTGGTTGTTGGTTGTGGGGAAATGCAAGGAGACCGCTTATTTTATGGTTACCCCCTGAGGACTTGTTAGCACCACCCCTGCTCCAAGGGAGTGCTTTCCCGAGGCCCCGTCGACCATTATCTTCCATGCTTCCGGTGGCCGCGGCTCCTCAGCCCCGACCTCCACGACGTAGTCTGCCAAAAAGTCGGCCACCACCTGTGCCTTAATGGAGAGCCTTGGTACGAACGAAATGTTGAATTCACTCAACTCGATAGACCATTTGGCCAGCCTACCCGAATGCTCTACTCCTTCAAAAATCTTTCGGAGAGGATGGTCCGTCACCACCCTAATCGAATGTGCTTGGAAATATGGCCAGAGCTTCCTGGCTGAAACAATCAAGGCGTATGCCAACTTTTCTAGGATAGGGTAACGAAGCTCTGCCTTCCTTAGGATCCTGCTAACATAATAAATGGGCAGCTGTTTTTTTCCCTCTTCTCTGACTAGGACGGAGCTCACCGCCTCTGCTCCCACTCTTAGGTACAAGGTCAGATCTTCCCCCTCTTTTGGGCTTTGAAGCAGAGGAGCCAGGGAGAGTTGCTCCTTCAGCTTTTGAAAAGCTTCTTCGCACTCCGCGGTCCATTCAAATCTCTGATTCCCTCGTAGCACTTTAAAGAAAGGTGAGCACTTCTCCCCTGACCTGGAGAGGAATCTGCTAAGGTCGGCCCGCTTTCCTGTCAAGCGCTGCACCTCCTTAGCGTTTCGCGATGATTCTAGATCAAGAATGGCTTTTACTTTATCAGGATTAGGTTCTACCCCTGCCGGGGTCAGAAGGTGCCCAAGGAATTTCCCACGACTTGCCCCGAAAATACATTTTAAGGGGTTCAACCTCATTTTGAACTTCCTCAAGGTGGCGAACGTCTCCTCCAGATCCTGGAGATGCGAGTTCACTCCCTTGCTCTTTACCATGAGATCATCAACGTAGACTTCTAGGTTCTGACCCCTCTGGCCCTGGAAAACTCGATCCATCATCCGTTGGTATGTCGCTCCCGCATTTTTTAACTCAAAGGGCATCATGTTATAACTAAAGCACCCTTCCCTTGTGATGAAGGAGACATCCTTGACGTCGGGAGGGTGCATCTGGATCTGATGGTAACCTGAAAAAGCATCCAAAAAACTCATAATAGAAAAACTGACGGCTGAATCAACCAGCGCGTCGATTTGAGGCAGGGGGAAGCAATCCTTAGGGCATGATTTATTTAACAAAGAAAAGTCGATACACATTCTCCATTTTCCACCCCCCCCCCCTTATTCACCATTACTACATTGGAGATCCAGCCTGGATACTGGATCTCTGAGATGAAGCCTGCCTTTAGGAGCTTCTTGACCTCCTCGCGTATTGGCTCCTCTAGCTTTGTTGTGATGGTCCTCATCTTCTGACGTATGGGGCGAGTCCGGGGGTCCAGATTTAGGCGGTGGCAGGCCACGTCCGCATCGATGCCCGGCATGTCTGCCGCGCTCCAAGCTAAGACGTCGACGTTACTTTGAATGCAGGCCCGCATCCGCTCCTGGTCTTCGGGGCTCAAGCCGCCGCTGATCCGCACCCTTTGTATCTGCCCCTGGCTGGTGTGGACCTCCATCTCCACCACTTCCTCGGCCACCTCTAGCCGCGACTGCTCCCAGTCGTCTCTTGCTTCTTCTTCCTGCTCCGGCTCTTCCTCCCCTCGTGCTCCCTCAACTTCCGTCACCTCGTCCTGCTGCATCTCAATTTCCATGCCCCTTTAGACTTCCTCCCCAGCCCCCTCTCCTTCCACTTCCTCCTGCCTTCCCTTTTGTGGTTCCAACTCCCCGCTCCTTCGGACCTCCTACACACCTCCTCCTCTCCGCTCCTCCTCACTCTCCATGGCCTCCTCCGGGCTCTCTTACTGCTGCTTGACCTCCACTCCCCCTGGGCCTCCTGCGCACCTCCTCCATGTTGCCTCTCAGTCTCCTCTCCCCTGACTTCCTCTTCGGCTCCTCTTGCTTTCTCTGGGCTCACCTCCCTTTCCCTGACAGCTTCTTCATGCGCTGCTATCTCTTTTTCCAACCTCTCTGCTTCTGCCATCCAAGATATGGTGTTGACCGCTGTGACGTAGTACTGTCTTGCCACTTTTGGATCCCCCCTGACCCTGACCTGCACCCCTCCATTGTTAAACTTGAGACATTAATGGAAAGAGGAGGGGACGCAGCGAAAGGCGCTGATGAGGGGACGCCCAAAGATGGCACTGTAGCTGCTCGGGGCGTCTACAATCACGAACCGGCAGTTCCGTGACACGCCCCCCAACCTCACGTGCAGCCCTACTCCCCCTTCTACTTCTTTTCTCTCCCCAGAGAATCCGAACAACGGTCCATCCGAGGCCAAGATCCTTTTGGCTTCCACCTGCATCTCATCGAAGGCCCTCTTGAAAATCACATTTACGGAGCTCCCATTATCCACCAGGATCTTGGAGACCGTAAAGTTTTCCACCGCTGTCTGGATCACCAAGGCGTCGCAGAACGGGTCCTCATACTCTGGCATATCCTCTGAAGAGAAGGTAATTTTTTCTAGCGGGGGTGGAGTTTGGGAGGTTGAGGCTACCCCCTTTCGGAACATAGTCTGGAGGCTCCCCTTCCGAGTGTCCTCGATCCCAATCCCCCCATGTATGGCCCCGATTCCCCCCCCCCCCCCCGGGTTCCCACATCCGCCCGGTCCTCGCACCTATCCTCTGCCTCCCCTTGCTGCACTTCCACGATCCTTACCCGCGGATCCTGCCTCCTCAATCCTCTGGCCTCTCTTATCTCCAAGAACTCTGGGCACATGGCTGTTGCATGACCTCCATCCTGATGGAAGTCACAGAAAGGCAACGCCGCCCCACCCCTTCTTCCTTCTCCTCTTCCTCTTCTTCCTCCTCCTCGATCTCCTCTTCCTCGACCGATCCCCATTGCCTCCTGCTGATGCTGAAAACGATCCCTCACTCCCTGTCTCCATGCCGGTTGATCGAACCTCCTTGGCTCCCGGAAGTTATCTCTTCCCTGGAAGCCTCCTCCTAACTCCTGAGGGCGACCCTCATGAGGCCTCCAACCTATCTGGTTGTTCAGCTCTCGGGCCCCCCGGTGATTCTATCCTTGGTGCCCCTGGCGTCGGGGTTCCTCCCCCCTTCTCTCTTCTCTCTGCTCCCTCTGCTCCTTTTGCTTTCCCACTCCTGGTTCCTTTGAGTCGTCCTCCGCCAACCTGGCTAACCTCCTTGCAAACGCCGGATTGGCCCTCTCAAAATCTGTCTCCTTCGCCGCCCTCTCCATAAGCTCCTCAAAAGAGAGGGGGTGCACCCTTTTCAACTCCATGCTAAAGAAGCCTGGCCTCAGTCCCAGGGTGAATGCAAGCATCAGCGTATACCCAGGGACCTCCTGGACCTGGAGGATCTCCTCCTGAAACCGATCCACGTAGTGTCCCAACGTTTCATCCTGGCTCTGCCTTACCGAGAATAAGCACTCCGCCTCCTTCTTACGCTTCTTCGATGTTGAAAACCTCAATAAGAAACCCCTTCGCAGATCCTCGAAACAATAGATCGACCTTACCGGTAACTGATGGAACCAGTCTCGCGCCTTCTCCTTCAAGGTGATGGCAAACAGTCGACACTTAAACGCATCTGTCATCTGTCTTATCGAAACCACATCTTCGAACCACTGCACATGCTGTACAGGATCATCCTTCCCCGAGTAGTAGGACATGTCGGGCTCCCAGAACCCTTCCGGCACCGGAGCCGAGATAACGAGTTCACTGAACGGGCTCTCGCCGACTGCTTGCATAGAGGGCACGTCTCGCGGCCTCGGCTGGCTGGCCTGATCTACGAGACCGTGCCCAGGGAAAAGCTCTCGCGCAGCTGCCTCCTTCTCGCCATCTTCTGCAGGGATCTCCTTCCCGGGACGCTGGCCTGGGAGGAGTTATCGCCCCGCCACGTCCCTCTCGCCAGCCTCCGCGGGGACCTCCTTCCCCGGGCGCTGACCAGGGGCGTTCTCGCCTAAGAGCGGGACCACCTCGATCGGGACCTGAGGCGTCACCCACTCGTTCCTTGCTGAGAAGGCCAAGCTTATGGTTTGCATGACCTCTCGCCTGAAGTCCTCCAGCATTTTCCTCGTCGCCTCTTCTACCTGGGAGGGGGAACCTCCATAACCAGATCCTTCTCCTTCACCTCCTGCTATAGGACCAAACTCAAACTTTTCTTGAACCGGCTACCTCCATGCTCACCGCACCAGAACTGTTGAAGCCAAAATTTGACTTCGACAAATGTTCGCAAAATAGGGGCGTAGCCGGCACCTACTTGGCCTAAGCTCCGACCTCCGACTGGTCGTGAAGGACTAAAAAACTGGCCCAAAGCCACAGTAGGGAGGTCCCACCGCTTACCCGAAAGGTTACAGAGAGCTTCCCCTCCAAAGCCAAAAGCTGGGCTTGGAGTTCCTCAGAAGACAGTGCCTATAATTCCACTTGGGAGTCCAAAAAAAAAGTCTTTCCTGAAGAACCCCTATGGGCTTATTTATAGATTTCAGAATCTGAACTACCAATAACAAAACTGTACCGGTCTGAAATTATCGGGGTACCCTTGGCTGGGTCTGCCAACAGCCAAACTCCGCTGTTCTGAGGAGCTATATGCAGTCCACTAAGGGTAAGAGGGTAAAAATACCCGAGGTAGAAGAGTAAAAAACTCCTGTTTGACAGGGAAATATAAAAAAGGCCTTTTCTCGCCCTAGCGAGTGGAAAAGCACCTGCCGGTGAGAGGGACCCCACTGCCCGTCTCGCCGGCGCCTCTCGCCCTTTGCTGCGAGGTATTCTCGCTGCTGGAGGCTCTCTCGCCCATGAAGGCCCTCTCGCCTCTGGGTGAGGTATATTGCCCATTGGAGAGTCAATCATCTCGCCGCTTGCGAGTGGGCCCCCCTGGTCCCATTTGCCCACCTCGACCTATTTGCTTCTTGAGGGCTCTTTGCGAGCCTGAGGTTGTACAACATCGCCAATCCAGACCAACATGTCCAGATGGGCTTCACATAACATGCCTATATCGTATTTTTATTCTGAATTCTATATGTAATTTCTACCCGGGATACTTTGTATCAACCCGTCAGAAATCCCTTCGCACTCCACCAATTACTAGGGGACTTCATGAAACTATACAAAATTAAGGACTTCACATGTCCAAGAAGGAAGATCATTACGCTTATCCATCGTTTAGAAGCCATGAGCATGCAACATAATCTAGATGGAAATGTCCATAGCGATTTCCTCTCTACGGATCTTGCTTCGGCTTTCGATCAGAAGAATGCCTCCAAACTCTTCTCTAAGTCTGATCAAGCTTCTCCTTCCTCTTCTTACTTCTCTTCTTCTCCCTTCTTCCTTCTTTTCTCAAAAAGCAAGAGAGAGAGAGAGAGAGATAGTCCTTTCTAAAAATGAAGGAGAGAGAATGTGAGGGAGAGAATGAGAAGTCTAAGCCCTTTCACAAGATCTTAGCAATCCAGGCTATATTCTTAGACACAGGATCTCCACCTCCTAAGGAGTGGATGGCTATGATTCATTGTGCTCACATTTTAAATAGCTACCGCCACTCAGTAACTAGCTATTATCGAGTGGTAGCTGAGGTAGTGGCGTGGTTTCATCCAGTACCACTTTGCCGCTTAATGACCACCTTAATACATCATGACACATGGCACACTACCTCCAGAGGTACCTCTACTGTCAGGCAATACCTTCTAGTGACAATAATATTTTAATTTGGTTGTCTACCGCTAGCGCTAGCTCTACCTCCTGGTGGTAACCACCAGTAATATAATGTTATTTTCATCATAGTAAATCTGGGGCATTACAATGGGTACGTCCATTGTCCCTCACAACACTACAGCAGATCCACTCCTGGATCCTACCTCTGGTCTTCAGGAATACCCTACCTTAGACTACAACAAGTCATACCTTAGGCTGTCCACAACCCTACCTGAAAGTGCAAGCACTCCTACCGCTTAGAGATCCAAATGATCTCTTTCCTAAGATTCATTCCTTGAATCCTATCTCAGATTCACAACAGTCCTACACTCAAGCCCTTTGTACAAACCCACACTCAGACTGACATCACAACACTACAACACAGATCTCAGAGAGATCTTACATAGTAAATGAGTTTTAAAATAAATCACATAAAATGACTCAAGTATAAATGTTACTTTGAAGCTTTGAGTCTTCGTGAGCTTTCTAGAGAGAAAACTTTCTCCTCAGCACCTGAATAAAATTTATTTGATCTTGGTAGCAGGTTCAAAGCTATATGGCTTGAATAAAAAGATAGCTTGATCTTCTTCTTCTTCTATAGCAAGAAGATGAGCTTCCTGTTGTGTTGTAATGTGAGTAAACTTTCACAATAATGATCACAAAGTTCTTTTGTATTAGCTTGATGTTGCTATCTTTTTTCTTGAAGGTGGCTATGAGTTTTGGGGCTTCTTACTTGTAGAGTTCTTCTTCCTACAGAGCCATTCTCTTGACTTTTTTAAGTTTGACTTCTCAAATGGTCCAAAACAATTCTAGTAATAAGTCAAAACATCTTTTCATAAGGTACTGATGTGACATTTGCTTTCGACACTACACAGATTTCAAATCCCGTCAATCCAGATAACAAGATTGTTGAAACCAGTAGCCTGACTTCACCTAGAGTTCGGACCTAAAGTTGCAGCTCACACCTACTCTTTCTGAACCCCCTTGTTTACATGAGTCTCAGAACTAGAAACAGACCATGGGCTTCAGCTTGGAGGTCCCACCTCTTACCCAGAAGAATTAGAAGTTCTTCCCCTCCCTAGACAGTGCTGAGCTAGCTGCCTCGGAGGAAAAAGAAGAAAGGGTTCAACAGCCTCTCTTCAAGGCACCTTATTGGTTTATTTATAGTCCTCTGAGTTTGACCTACCAATAACCAAACTGAACCGACCTGAAATTACCAAAATACCCTAGGCTGGGCTTGCCAACATCCAAACTACGCTGTTCTAAAGGTTTATATGTAGACCCAAAGGGCAAAAGGGTAAAATTACCTGGGGTAAAAGAGTAAAATCCCCTCTTGGGGCTAAGAAAGTAAAAACACCTTTTTCTCATATGGTGAGTGAGAAAATAACCGACGGGTGAGAGGAGCCTATCAGCTCGCCTAACGAGTCCCCTGTCTCGCGAGAGGCATCTCGCCACGAGAGGCCATCATACGCTGCGAGAGCCGTCTCGCCTGCTCTACTGCTCCAGTCTCGCCCAAAATGTTTTGCCTCTTTAAAGTACTGGCGAGTTGACCCTATGGTCCTACTCACCTATGCAATCTTCTCGCCCCTCTCCCCCCTAACTCAGCATTTCTCTTTAAGTTGCCTCCTTCGAGCCTGAGGTTGTACACAATCCCCGCTCTTTTTGAGGTTGCCTCAAGCTCGGAAAGAAAGTCCAACTAAGGCTCGCGGTGTCGAAATTCATTTATGAGAGAATCTTTTGCGGGGCCCTCCTCTAGGGCCTATAATTATATGACACTTATCCCAGTGTGGAGATTGCCCCCTCTCTCATCTCTTCCTTCATCTCTTTCATCGTCGCCATGTATCATAGTCAGAGTTTTCTCGAACGTCTTGCGATGGTCCGTAAACAAAACAAGGCTATTGTGGCTGCTCTAGCTCGCATTTTGGTTCGCACCCCTGCTCCTTTACCTTCGTCGTCTTGCCTGAAGAAGGTGAAAACTGTTGTCCCACCTTCTCGGCTGATGGGACCACTCCAGCATCCTTAGAGGTTAATGCACATCCTCCCGCATCCTCTGGGGAGATACAGGTGATTCTTGGCTCCTCCCCCTATATCTTTCCTTTTTCTTTTATCATCTCGCCTATTTACTTCGTGCTTTTTGAAGGAAATCTCGCCTATTCCCCCTAGCCTGTGAATCCACCTGATGTTACCGACATCCATCATCAGGACTCTAACTCGCCTTAGCGATCCACTCCTCCTGCTGTGAAGAATGACGACTTCTCGCGAGTTGCGGGGACCTCTCGCAACCCGGGTAAACGAACTAATCTTGCCTTTTCGCTTCATATAGACTTTCATTCCCCCACCAGGTGTACTCGAGATCACTGGACTAAACCTTCTATCTATACAGCTTACGGCTTCCAATCCTTCTAATGAGAACACCCCTGATCCTGATCCTTGGCTTTTCCTGCATAGGTACCCAGGTGGACTCGGAAGCAGAGGATTTCTCTAGGCTGCCCGCCTTCTCACCTCCTCCTCACCCAGACGAGATAGAAGACTATCTGGGCGATCCCATGGATCTGGTGGAGTTGAAGCGCAGGACAGACGATATGTTTCGAAAGTACACACATATCATCCATGAGATGGAAAGGGACAAGCATGCCATCGACTGGCACATTGACTGGCTAGAAATTGAATGCGCTCATCTCTCCTCTGTGGTCGATGCTGGAGTCGAGATAGATGATATCGACCCCTAAGCCATAATATGCGAGGTCGACCAGCACCTTCGTCTCGCGCGTCGAGGTCTTAAGTCATTCGCGCTTTTCATGTTTCCGGTCGGCCCCCATGTGCGGGGTCTGGCGTTGGAGGGTGTTAAAAATGACACAAGAACTGAAGACCCTCCACCTCGTCTAGCCTGTTTAATTATACCTTGTAATTCTGCTATTTTTATTAATTTGACGTCTTTTTTTAACTTGTTATTTAAACCTTGCGGACATGATGTCCTCCTCGTGTGGAATGAAACCATTATTAATAATGTTATCATGTTCACTTCTTTCATGTTGGGTTTACAAATTATAGTTATATTAATTGATTTTTGTCTCTCTTTTTTCTTTTGTTCTGCCTCGTTGGAAAAATCCTCGCAGGGCATCGTGCTTTGAGGTCAGGAGAGAGAGAATGAATCGTCAACCAACCTCTTCAACTTCCTCCTTCATATTTTTCCAGCCCATTTTCCATTTTCACTATCCGCTATAAATACCTCCCACTAGACCGAATTGATTTACACATGTGCTGCCCCCTCCTGCTGTGTCTTAAATCCAGACTTCTCGCCTCCTTTCTCTCGCGGTTTACTCTCACCAGTCCTTTTCACCTCCTCTCGCTCTTATCGTCTCGCTTATCATGGGAAATAAAAATACTGAGGAGGGTGAGGGATGCAGCCAGTGCGGCAGAAGATTTCCTGACCATGACTTTCCTCCCGACATGATCTCTGAGGAGGAATACAACCGCTTCACCCGCGATTTCATGGTGGAGGCGTTCAAGTCGCGGCCACCGAAGGTCGGCGAGTTGACCAACACATTCTACCCCAGCGAACTCGCCTTCCCCATATCACACTTTGAGTCGGGGATGATACTTCCCCTCTGGCCAGAGGTTAAATAGGTTTTGAAATACCTTGGAGCTGTCCCCGCATAAGTAAACCCGAACGCCATATCAGTTTTAGTTATGTTCGCCAGCTACATGCGCCGTGAGCGCATTGCATTCAACCTTAATGTCTTCCGCAAGCTATTCATCTACCACGCCAACCACGACAGCATCTCGTACTTCACGGGACAGGGTCTGAAGGTGTGCGAGATCCCCAACAAGAATCATCACCGGCTCACCAGCTTCGTCTCCATCCATGAAAATCTGGGAGGCGTTCCACTTGCCCCAGTGTCGCCCGCCGAAATATACTATGTGACTCCCAAGGTCAGAGGTGCGGATAAAGACCTCTGCGAGTTCTTCACGGGAAGGAATTTTGAGGTCAACTTCTTAAGGCAAGACCTCGACTCGCTCTCTCCTGTGTTTCCCGGTGAAGGTACACTCGCGCTTCTTTAGCCTTACGTTTATCGTCCTCTTATTTTGTCATTTCTAACCATTTACTTTTTCAGGAGAGAGGAATATTCCAGTCCATCCTCCTTATGTGAGCATCACTGGGCCGTCAAAATCTCTCGCATTCGCCAGCATGGCGGCCGAGGTAGCGAAAGATTCGTTGGACCCCTCCTCCAAGAAAAGATCCGGAGATGATATCGCTGCTCCTTGGCACATCCCCAAGAAGAAAATCTAGAAAGTTGTGACGTTCCCGATAGGAAAAAGAATACGTTGGAATGCCTTATTACTGATTTGGGCAAGGATCACTATGTCTTTTAGGAAATCTATTTTGACCTCCTTGTATAGATCTAAAGGTCAATTAGAATTGAGTCTAAGGGTTAGTATTTAGGTTTGGAAGCTGTCCTAAAGACCAAATATTTCAGTTCTGCAGACTAAGTCATTTCGTCGAGCTCAGGACGACGAATACTCGAACTCCATTCGACGATCGCTGAGCTCACTTCGACGAATCGTCGAACTCCATTCGACGATCTCTGAGCTCAACTTCAACGAGTCGTCGAACTCCATTCGACGATCTTGTCTCTAGTTTGTTTCTCTATATCTGAGCTCAGTTCGACGATAGTTGAGCTTAGATCGACCATCTCTGTTTCAGTCTAAGTCTAGTCTCTGAGCTCAGTTCAACGATAGTGGAGCTCAGGTCGACGTTTTTCTGAAGAGATCGACATTTTTCAAGATTCAAATTCAGACAGTTGTAGAATTATTCTCAGCATTTATGTCAAGGATCTTGTAGCCATTTTCAATTAATCTGGAGCAAGTTTAAAGGGATTTTCAAAGGAATGTTTTATTGGACTTTCCTCTAGAAGACAAAATGCAATTAAGGAAGTCATTTATGACAGGCTAATGGCTATCTTGAACAAAAAAATATTCTATTCAGATCTGAAGAATAAAAGATCAATGTTTTTTTAATTCCTGCTGATCATCATCATCAACAACAACTCTTACAACAATCAACAACAACAGAAAGAGAAAGAGTTGCAGACATTCTCAGTCTTAGAATTCATACAAGAACACCATCACAAAAGGAGATCAACATACTGAAATTTTCAGATCCCTCTTGATTCCAGTGTTCAAAGGCCATCATCATTCAAGACTCCAGACACCACACATTTCAGCTGTTGCTGAAATCATCTTTTGCTGGAGATCAAATCTTCTGAAGGCCTATCACCCTACTGCAAAGCTTCACTTCCTGAACAACTCAAGAACTCAGGGGGAGCTTTGACAACATCCATTATCTTCTCTCTGATTGTTGACAGAGAATATCATCTCATCCCTCTCTCTCTCTCTACTGTAAATGGTTTATCAAACTCCCTTCAAAAGTTTGTGCTGGTTTCTGAGACCTTGTCAAAACTCAGTGGTGGCAAGACACCTGATCAAAAAATCTAGTTTGGTTTTTGAGCACCTTATCAAAAGCTCATTGGTGCCCAGGACACCTGATCAACTCATCCTGCAATGGATTCCTACCTAGGGTGGTAGAAGAGTGGATGTACCCAGATTGATTGGGGACCACTATAGCTCCTTGTGTCTTCCGGTTGCTTACTTTCTTTTGTTTTCTGGCTGTGGTTTGTGATTGCTTTTTTATTAGGTAGTTGTTGTGTTTACTTTACGTTTTTAGCAAGCACCATACTCTATTCACCCCCCCCCCCCCCCCTCTAGAGTATATCAGATTTAACTTGCACTTTCAGAATATAGTCTGGAAAGAGAGGAAAGAGATGTCGGGAACCCTGATCCCCATCTCCGTAGAAGACTCACAATCTCCTCGCCCACAAGCTACCTCACTGTCTCACGAGACGTCATTATTTGACCGGCCCCCAACACTTCGGCTCAACCCACAGAATTTTCATCTCGCGAAGCACGTTCCTCCAGCCGCCTAGCTCCATCCTCGCATGAAAATTACAATATGGGGCCTGTGGTAAATGATGTTGTCGGCAACCTAGTCCTGTTGTGGGAAAAGGACACAAACCGGGTGTCGATATCTACCCTCCTTCCCTCATGGAATGAGCAGGACCCTCCCACCAGCCACGCCTTCTCCCTCGGCTATGGCCTCTATGGTGGTCCCGGGACGGATCCTTTCGACAAGGGCTCTTCGCGAGACCTTTTCTTGAAGATCGCTCAAGCTCAGCCTCGCGCCTTGGAGCTCTCGTAATGAGTCTCGCGCCGTCTTGTTTTTAACAACAAGAAATGGAACAATGTCGAGGTGGGCCTGGAGGCTGAGCGAGAGAAGTCGGATGGCTTTGAGAAGAGGCTGGCAGTTGCTAATAATCTTCTCGCAAAGGGCCAGGGAGGCTTGGTAAGCCTTTTAATTTTATCTTTAGCCAGTCTCTCTCTCGCGTATGCTTTTTGTTGATTGATGGGCTTCTCGCAGGATGCTGAGATGATGGATCGGATGCGCTCTCGCATAGCGGCTCTAGAAGAGTAGAATAAAAACTTAAACACCCAAAATACTCATCTCCTGGACAGCATTCTGCCTCCCTCTCGCCGGGAATCACTCCAAGCTCCCCAGCCCTCTCATTACTCATTTGACGAGGTCGATGAGATCTGCTGGGACGCCAACATTAAGACGACCGGGCTTGTTTTAAAGATGATGAAGGAGCTAGGGTTTGTCACGGCCTGTGACCTGGTGCCATACCTTTATTGCGAGGCGGACGAGGACTCAACTTCCAGCGAAGATGATTGAAGAGGCACCGACGAGACCCCAGACTTCTCCCCCCTCTTTTTTTGCTTCCATCCTTTACTTGTGTTTTTTTTGAGATATTGAAGTATTTCTTCATGGGAGAGTACTCCTCTTTCTTTTTTTTGTAATGAACAAGGAAATTTTTGTCATATCGTCTCGCTCTATGTTCCCTTAATTTTATTTTATTTTGCTATATTTACTACGGACGACCCTCTACACTGTTTCTATTCGAGAGGTAGATCTACTTGTCATCTTGCTTGAGAATTGGTTTAGGGCACGAGTCATTAGACTTCTCTTCGCCCATTACGTGCATGAGAATGTTTGGCTTCCTCCCCGTGTCTCGCCTTGAGACAAATCCAGTGCGAGTAGAACCTCGAGATTAACCCGCTCTTTCATTGGAAGTCGCCCGTCTTAAATTTTTTAGGCGAGACATTTCTTATGCCAGCGAGTGCCTACTCGCTACAGGCAAGACCCTCTTCGCCGGGCGTCGGTTGGAGATGCCCATCCTCATTTGTATTGCACCAACCTCTCCTTCGCATAGGAGTTTTTTTATTTTTTTTACAAACTTTCTTCGTTCCCTGATAAGTACAGGTATTTTTCTTTCTTCGGTGTCATGAGCTCCTAGCTGGCTAGAAAGAACCGCAACAGCTTTTCCTCCGTAAGGATGGCCTCGGAACTTAGCTTGGCACTCTCAAGCTCCACCAGCGAACATCCCCTCTTCCTCTTCCTCCTCCTTCCTCTCCCTTTCTCTCTCTAAGCTTTTAGAAAGATGAAGGCAATAACATAATGAGAATTCTTTCTCAGTTTTCGGCCTTAAGGAAGCAGGGAGGACTCTCAGCTATTAAATCCCAGCTGAAGAAAATGGACGGCCATGAAAAAGCCACAAAATCGCTTGTTGGGTCCGACATGACCTGTGACATGCCCGTGTCACAGGTCGTGTACTCTAAGCGGTGCACAAACCGCCTTATCCCGAAACAGGTCACGGACCAGGTATACGCCCGTGACGGCCCAGTCACGCCCGTGTCACGAGGCATATACTTGCACGCGACAATCGTCGAGAAAATTTCGTCGACCAAAGGGGGACACGCCATCCGACACGACCGTGTCGTAGGGTACATGCCCGTGTCACAGGAGTATTCCCTCTATCGACCACTTTCATCGACCAAAGACTCGAGTGTCGACACAAAGGAGTTTTCGACACAAAGGAGGTGTCGACACAAAGGAGGTGTCGACAAAAAGGAGGTGTCAACACAAAGGAGGACACGCCCTAGGTCACGCCCGTGTCACTGGGCGTGTCCCTCCCGAACACTTCGTCGAACGCATTTTCGTCGACCTCACGACTGCTATGCACCCGAGCAGGACACACCCTGGGACACACCTGTGTCCCAGGGCGTGTCACCCAAAATTTTCCCCTTTTGAAATTTGGGTTGTTACAACCCTTCCCTGCTACAAGAAATTTTGTCCTCAAAATTCATACACACTAAGGAAAACAACAAGCAAAATGTTATAACATCAAAATTTTATGTTACAACAAAAGTTGCACTATACAACCATTTTACAGAAACAGCTCGGGAAATTCAGTTCGCATGGTTTGCTCTCGCTCCCATGTTAGCTCCTCATGGGCGCAATTATCCCACCAGACTTTGACCATCCCAGTCGTCTTGTTCAGCAACTATTTCTCGGCTTGATCCTCGATTTGAATGGGCCTAACCTTTGTCGTTATCCCATACTCTACCGGCACATGATCATCCGCGATCACTTGAGCTGGATCTTTAACAGCTTTCCGCAGCACCGAGATGTGAAACACATCATGCAATCCACCCAAGTCGGCCGACAGAGCTAGCTGATAAGCAGCTTCTCTGATTCGCTCGACCACTTAAAATGTACTGAAATATCTTGGACTAAACTTTTTCAAACATCGAATCATGGATATGCCTTTGAAGGGCTTGATTTTCAAGTATACTCAATTACCTACCACGAACTCTACTTTCCGGTGCTTGCCGTTGTAGTACTTCGCTTGTCGATCTTGGGCTATGAGTAGTCTCTCTCGAATAGTGGGTATGGTCGAGTTTGCTTCATTGACTTCATTACGATTATAAACTCTAGATTCGCCCGCTTCTACCCAAGCTAAAGGAGTACGACACTTTCGACCATACAAAGCTTCATACGGTGTCATACCGATGCTCGCTTGGTAGCTGTTATTATAGGCAAACTCCACCATATAGAGATGATCTTCCCATTTCTTTCTAAAGTCTAGGGCGCACATCCGGAGCATATCCTCCATCGTCCTGTTGGTCCTTTCAGTTTGGCCATCAGTTTGGGGATGAAAGGCCGTACTGAATGTCAACTTCATGCCCAACAGTTGATGTACTAGTCTCCAGTCATTCGACATGAATCGCCCATCTCTATCACTTACGATGCTCCGAAGAACACCGTATAGCCACACAATCTGGTCAACATACAATTTTGCCAAACTTTCCACCGAATCATCCCGTCTGTTTGGCAGGAAGTGTGCCACTTTGGTTAGCCGGTCGACAATCACCCAAATTGAGTCATTTCCACGCTGAGATCTTGGCAACCCATGCACAAAATCCATTGAGATATTGTCAAACTTCCATTCCGGAATCGGCAACGACTTCAAGTAACCACCATGCTTCTGGCATTCTGCCTTCACCATAGCACAGGTTTGGCATTTGGCCACATAATGAGCAACATGTTTCTTCAACCCTGGCCACCAGAACTGCTTTTTCATGTCCCCGAACATCTTCGTGCTCCCTGGGTGGATTGAGTAATTCGTATAATACGCTTCATACATCTGTTCTTCCCTCAATTTACCCAAATTCGGGACGCACAAACGGCCCTCCTTCCACAGAAGACCGTCATCCCAGGAGAACTTGCCCTCTGGCCCATCTTTAACATAGCGTAGGAGATCTTCATCTAGCCCTGTTGCTCGTCGAATCCGGTCTGCAAGGTCACACTGCACCTCCGTCCAGTTCAAACATGCATTGGCGGTGGAATTCTTGTCAACATAAGAAATCTCCAACGCTTCTAGCTCCTGGATGAGATGTTCATCATGCCTCTGCAACCAACTCGCCCTTGTCGGAGCTCTCCGACTCAAGGCATCCGCGACTACATTGCCCTTTCAGGGCGTATAGTGAATCGCAAAGGTGTAGTCCCCAAGGAACTCCAACCACCTTCGTTGTCGTATATTCAAGTCTTTCTGCTCCAACAGATACTTTAGGCTCTTGTGATCTGTATAGATCTCCACTTTCACGCCATAAAGATAGTGTCGCCACAGCTTTAGTGGAAAAATTACCGCCACCAACTCTAAGTCGTGGACGGAATAGTTTCGCTCGTGCACCTTTAGCTGGCATGAGCCATACGCAATCACCTTCCCATTTTGCAGAAGAACACAGCCTAAGCCGCTCCCCGAGAAATCACTATATATTACAAATCCATCGGTACCACATGGCGATGACAATACAGGTGCCGTAATCAACCGAACCTTCAGCTCTTCAAAAGCTCACGCGCACTCTGGCGTCCAAACGAACTTCTGATCTTTTCTCGTCAGTGTAGGTAGCAGCAAGGCAATCCGCGAGAAGTTTTCAACAAATCTTCGATAGTAGCCCGCCAGTCCAAGGAAGCTCCTGACCTCGGCCACTGAAGACAACACCGGCCACTCCTGTATGGCCTTTATCTTCGCTGGATCCACTGCGATGCCCGCTCCACTCACCATATGGCCTAGAAAAGCCACCGACGATAGCCAAAACTCGCACTTCGAGAACTTGGCGTAGAGTTTATTCTGCCTCAACGTATTCAACACCAACCGCAAGTGGTTTTCATGATCAGTTTTAGATTTCGAGTACACCAGGATATCATCAATAAACACAATCACGAGCAAATCCAGGTACTCTTGGAATGTTCGGTGCATCAAGTCCATGAACACCGATGGCGCATTGTAGAGCACAAACGACATTACCGTGAACTCATAGTGCCTGTAACGTATTCTGAATACGGTCTTGGGAATGTCTCCTTCCCGAATCCTTAACTGGTAATAACCAGGCTTCAAGTCCAACTTCGAGTATACGGTCTATCCCACTAGATGATCGAACAACTCATCAATCCGCGGAATCAGATATTTGATCTTCTCTGTCAGCTTGTTCAGTTTGCGGTAATTAATACATAACTGTAAACTACCGTCTTTCTTTTCACAAAAAGCATAGGGGCACTCCAAGGTGACATGCATGGGAGTATATACCCCTACTCCAGTAATTCTTGCAGTTGGACTTTCAACTCCGCCATTTCCTTTGGCGCAACGTGATATGGCGAGCGGGCGACAGGTTTCACACCTAGCACCAACTCAATCGTGAAGTCAATCTCTTGCTGGGGTGGTAGCCCAGGGAGATCCTTGGGAAACAGATCTGTAAACTCTGATACAATCGGAACATCGCTCACACTAGCCTTAGGCTCCACAGCCAGAATTAGCGTGAAGTATAACTCTGCGCCCTTCTGAACAGCTTTGACAACTTGGAGTGCAGACATCAACGTCCCGCCAACTCCTTGCATACCCGCGAACATCATTTTCTGCTCGGTATTCTGGCCCAATGTGATCTCTTTGGACTGGCAATCAATCAAGGCATGCTGCTTCGCGAGCCAATCCATACCAAATATCACGTCGGATTCTGATATCGGCAATATAGATGCAGTTAAGCAGAAATCCCGACTTCCTATTTGCACTGCCACATCGCAAGCTTGATCCGCAAGCATCATACAACCATTTGGCAACACCACCCTGATGCTATCTGTCTTTACACGACTAAGTATTCCAAGTCGGGCTATGAACTCTTTAGACAAAAAAGAATGCGACGCACCCATATCAAATAGTGCTCGCACCGGCGTGTTCCGAATCATCACAAATCATGTGCCAATCACCACACAAACCGCATACGCATATGCAATAAACATAGCATGCAAGCAATACAATACTCAAAAACTAAACTCATACATGTGATGTCATCACTTTGCTTGATGGCCTCCTGCAGGCCAAGATTGTAGACCCGGGGCTGCGTTTGTGAGGCAGAAGACTCCACCACTGCCTTTCCTTTTTCCGCATACGACGCTCCCGCCTTCTTTTCACTCTTTGGCGGCACCCGACAATCACGGGCTATATGCTCCAACCATCCACAATTAAAGCACGTACGAGTATCTGGCCTTGAAGTGGCCCCCGACGTTGCTCCCGAGGCAACCAAAGATGGAGCTTGTCCAGCCATCTTGGACTTCTTGCCCCATCTCTTCTTAGAAAATGACTTCGCCGGTCGGGGCACCTTAAACTCCGGTTGTGTCATAGCTAAGGCCCGCTTTCCATGCACCCTCTTCATGTCTTTTTCCAGCGCGCACGCAGTGTCGACCAATGACTGGAAGCCTTGGTTCATCGAACTAGAAAGCAGGAACCTCAACTCGTCCTGCAGTCCTTCGTAGAACCTATTTGTCTTCCTCTGCTCATTAGCAAAAAATCAAACCCACATACCGCCCCAAGCGTGTAAACTCATGCAGGTAAGCTTCCACACTGCCATCACCTTGCATTAGCCTTTGGAATTCATTCCCCATGGCAATATGCTATGCCGTCGGGAGGTGCTTTGCCAGGAAGAGTCTAGATAATTCCTCCATGGACACTTGTGTTAACGGTCTCCCTGCCAAGTGATGTAGTTCCATCTCGTACCACCATAAACCCGCCTCGCCTTCCAACAAGAAGGTGGCTAAGGTGACTTTCTGATGTTCCTCTGATCCAATCGTCGTCATTATCTGCTTGACGCGCGACAACCAATCTTCTGCCTGCGCAGGAGATCCCACTCCCGAAAATGTAGGCGGATGAAAGCTCATAAATTGCTTCAACTGCTTCTCAGCTGCTCGAGGTTCTACAGCCGCTACAGGTTTTAGCTTCGCCTCCACCTGTTCTGGCCTTACTGTCGGCTGTGCTTGCCCAATCGGTTGGGCTTGCATCATGGCGAACAAAGCCTTAGCACCTAATCGCACAATTTCCGCAGATGGTGGAGGTGTAGACACCTCGGCTGGTGCCTTACTTTCATCAGAACGTTGGGGCTCCGACTGCCCAGCAACACTTCATGTCACCTATAGGTGAACAAGACTCACACATTAACGACAGTACACAAGCAAGAGCAACAAGGTAGGAACACGCAGGTTCCTCAAACACATGTATTTGCATTCCTATAGTGGACATTCAGGAGTTCAATCGTGTTAACTTGGTTCGCACAGACATGTGCACGCCACCCCACAAAAGAAGTTGAACACGACTTCGAAAGGGAAAGACCAAGACAGTTGATACCAAAAATTTAACAACCCCATCTGTTTACATAGGATATACTAGAAGGTCCGGCCGGGGCCCCACAGCATATACCACAAAACAGACGGTGAAGTTACGGTAAGATACCAGAGTAGCGCAGCGTACCCTAACACATTGCATTCTAGTGGAAGGCTAAACACTAAACTTGAACTCCACACCTGAATGTCCAACATATAAAAGCTCCTCATTTATATAGAACATAGGAATGTTTTACAAATACAAATAGTTGGCCTTATGACCTTACAGGGCTTTCACAACAGTGGCCTCAACATTGGCGCGCAGGCCGGCCACGTACAAATAAAACAAAGCATTTATAAGTTTATCCTTCAAGGGCTAGCGGCGGCAGCAGCAACACCAGTAGGGACTTCAGCCTTTATGCATCCCGCTTGGCTCTCCAACACCTACACAGGGACATTCCACCCAAAGGCGGCAAATAGGCAACTGTCAGCATTAAGGTGTCTAAATTATAACGACCCCACCCCTTTTCTCGGGGCGGTGGTATTCCTTCCCTGCAGGTATAGCATTTCACAAGCATATATATATCTCATATAATGTGCTTTCACGCACACATTCCACCACAACCGTCAGCCACTCGGCCCAACGATCCGTGCACTCAGGGCACATTCTTGGTGTACCGGCAAACCAGTTGCCCACTACCGTATCAAGGTTGCAACCCAACGGTAAAACATTGAGCATTTCACTCCATGGCGCGCAGCCGGAGTTCTAGTCGTAATGCATCGGGACTGGCCCGTAGCCCCCCATTGTGTCATGGCGCGCAGGCCTACGACTCTTGTTATGCGCTCCAACAGACCGCACTTTCAGGTCTCACATTGGACGGACATAATGCATGTTAGATCATCCACCCCCCGTTGCTCAAATCACCTTGCCATCACCGAGTATGGCGTACTCGCAGCTAATAAAAGGCACAGGCCGGTTTTACCAATCCTGTTCTTGCATTTAGGCATAGGTGCTTTCCTGGGCGCACCAGTACTTACTCTTACACCCATTTCATATCACACATCAGCGGGTCTTTCCTGGACATACCAGTGCTTCCTGCTACTCTCTTCAAAGGTATGACCCCGCAATTATCACAAATGTCAAGGGTATTTCCATGGCTTACCACGCCAGTACTTCCTGTTACTTCCTTTCACAGGTCCACCCATGAACATCTAGCATTACAAAGGGTATTTCCTGGATCTCTAATCCAGTACTTCCTGCTACTTCCTTTCGTAGGTACAACCCAATAGCACAGGAATCACAAGCATCACAAGGGTATTTTCCTGGACTACAACTCCAGTACTTCATGTTACTTCCGTTTACAGGTTTAACCCATCGACTCCTAAACTACACGTTTATCACGGAGTCTTCTCCGGTTCGGATATACAACATCACCAATCCAGACCAACCTGTCTAGATGGTCTTCACACAGCATGCCTATTACGTACTCTATTTCTGCATCTATATGCCCAATTGATTGGGGATTCCATGAATCAACCCAAAAGACTCCCATAATAAGCCACCCTCTGGTGGGGGAATCATATGCACATGCCAAAAAGGAAGCCTTCACATGGCTAGGAAGAAAAGTCATTACCCTCGAAGACCGCTTTGGTGTCATGAGCTCCTAGCTAGCTAGAAAGAACCGCAACTGCTTTTCCTCGGCAAGTATGGCCTCGGATCTTAGCTTGACACTCTCAAGCTCCACCAGCGATCAGCCCCTCTTCCTCTTCCTCCTTCTTCCTCTCCCTTTCTCTCTCTAAGCTTTTAGAAAGATGAAGGCAATAATATAATGAGAATTCTTTCTCAGTTTTCGGCCTTAAGGAAGCGGGGAGGACTCTCAACTGTTAGATCCCAGCTGAAGAAAATGCACGGTCACGAAAAAGCCGCAAAATCGCTTTTCGGGTCTGACACACCCTGTAACATGCCCGTGTCACAGGTCGTGTACTATAAGCGGTACACAAACCGCCTTATCCCGAAACAGGTCACAGATCGGGTACACGCCCGTGACGGCCCAGTCACGCCCGTGTCACGGGGTGTGTACTTGCACTCGATAATCGTCAAGAAAATTTCATCGACCAAAGGGGGACACGCCCTCCAACACGCCCGTGTCGGAGGGTACACGTTCGTGTCACAGGCGTGTTCCCTCTGTCGACCACTTTTGTCGACCAAAGACTCGAGTGTCGACACAATGCAGGTGTCGACACAAAGGAGGTGTCGATACAAAGGAGGTGTCGACACAAAGGAGGACATGCCCTAGGTCACTCCCGTGTCACTGGGCGTGTCCCTCCCGAACACTTCGTCGAACGCATTTTCATCGACCTCACGACTGCTACACACCCGAGCAGGACACGCCCTGGGACACACCCGTGTCCCAGGCCGTATCACCCAAAATTTTCCCCTTTTGAAATTTGATTTGTTACATGCGTTCTCCATTCCAAATTTCTTAATTAACTCCATGGTAAATTTCGTTTGAGTGTTAAAAATTCCATCTTAAGATTGTTTCACCGGAAGTCCTAAGAAATACTTCAGCTCTCCCATACTACTCATTTCAAACTTCCCTTGAATAAGTTTGGAAAACTTTTTGTAGAGGTTGTCGTCATTAGAGCCAAATATGATGTATTCGACATAGATTTGCACTAGCAAAATCTTGCCTTTTATTTCCCTAAGAAATAATGTCTTATCTATCTTTCCTCTTGTGAACTTGTTCTCAAGAAGAAAGTTAGACAGTGTCTCGTACCAAGCTCGAGGAGCTTGTTTCAAACCATATAATGCTTTAAATAAAAGATAAACATGATCAGGAAAGTTAGAATCAACGAAACATGGAGGTTGTTCCACATACACTTCTTCCTTTATGTCACCATTAAGGAAGGCAGACTTCACGTCCATCTGATAGACAGTGAAGCCCTTATGTGTAACATATGCTGGGAACAACCTGATTGCCTCCAGCCTTGCCACTAGAGCATATGTCTGGTCGAAGTCAATTCCTTCTTCTTGTCTGTATCCTTTGGCGATGAGTCTGGCCCTGTTCTTTATTATTGTCCCATCCTCATCCATCTTGTTCCTGTAGACCCATTTTGTCCCGATTATATTCTTACCTTTGGGTCTTGGAACAAGATTCAAGTTTTGGCAACGCTTGAACAGATTCAATTCTTCTTCCATTGCCATTATTGAAAGATATTATACCTACTCACCTAGAGGGGGGTGAGTAGGTGACTTAAATCTTTTTAACTTTTTAGGCAGAATTCAGAGTTTATCACAGAATTATAACACAACAATTAACCAGCAATCACAGCAATCAATCTAGCACACAGTGAACACACAAATTTATAGTGGTTCCCCAAGATTTGGGTACATCCACTTTCCCCCTTCGCCTATCTAGCAGTGTACTAGATTCGGCCAAACTCCTCCACTATCTCAGATCCTCAGATCTTACACTCAGAACCCCAAAACAGGTTCCTACAGCTCAGGCCCAAGGCCCTACAACTCAGCTTCTTCACAAAGCCTACACTCAGCTTCTTCACAAAGCCTACACTTAGCCACCAAGGCCTACACTCAGCCACAACAGGCCTACACTCAGAGATACAAATCTCCTACACTCAGGCACACAGGCCCTACACTCAGCCTTTATAATTATAGGCTTACAAACTCAGATCCCTAAGGATCCTACAAGATAATATGAATACAAAATGTAAACCCTACAACTCAAAGAAAAGAGAGAAGAGTTGAGAGTATCTTGATGAGTTCTTGGATGAACTCTGTTGAGATCAATCTGACTTGGCTTTCTTCAAAGCTTCTTGAATGTAGAACACAATAGGATTGATCTCCTCTGCAGTTGATCCTTGATCTCTACTACTTAAGATTCAGAACAAAATCTGAACCCTTCTTCTCAGCCTGGTTCCAACGGCTGACTTCTTGGATGGAGCTCTCTCTCTCCAACTACTTAGATCTTCACTTGATTCTTCAATGAATAGCTAGATCTTCTTCTTGTTAATGAACTGTTAATCATCTCTTTTTGTAGACAGTATAAGCCTATATATAGGCCATCTTCATGGTAACCGGCTGGTCCGGTTCATAACTGATTTCTGACAACTCTGACAGGTGCAGTAGACCGGCTGGAATGGCAGCTGTCAAGTCATCCAGTCAGTTCTTGAAAAATCTATAACTGTCTGAAAGTGTCGAGACTGTCTGTCTTCAAGTGTCGACACTTATAAACTAAGTGTCGACACAAGTTGACTAAGTGTCGACACTAGCCTACAAGGTGTCGACACAACTCCTTGTGTTGTAGAATTCACTTCTCGACACAGCTTCTTCTTCATGTGTTGACACTGATATTGTGTGTCGACACAACTCCTTGTTCTTCAGTATTTTGCTTAATTCTTGTAAGTGTCGACACAACTCCTTTGTGTCGACACATCTTCATGTGTTGAACTTGTTCAGTGTCGACACATCTTCTTGGTGTCGACACATGCCTTCTGTGTTGATACTTGCTGAGTGTCGACACAGCTCCTTGTGTCGACACATCTTCATCTGTTGAGATTCTGGCTGAGTGTCGACACTTCTCCTTTGTGTCGACACTTGTACTTAGAATATTGTTGAACTTTGCTAAGTGTCGACATAGCTCCTTGTGTCTACACTTTCTTCAAGTGTTGAGTCTTCTGCTGAGTGTCGGCACATTCTTTCTCGTGTCGACACATTCTTCAAGTGTTGAGTCTTCTGCTGAGTGTCGACATATTCTTTCTTGTGTCGACACTTATACTTAGACTCTGCTGAATTTTGCTGAGTGTCGACACAGCCTCCAAGTGTCGACACTTTCTGATGTAGACACAGTTTCACTGGGTGTCGACACAACTGCTAAGTATCGGCAATGCTTCATTGGACTTTCCTTCCTTGAGTGTCGACACAGCTCCTTGTGTCGACACTTTCTGTCTGGTGTCGACTCTGCATCCCTGGTGTCGACACAAATACTCCAAGTGTCGACACTGCTTGCCTGGGTGTCGACACAAGTCTTCTTAAGTGTCGACACTTTGCTCCTGGGTGTCGACACATGGACTTAGAAACTTTTTCATCTTTCCTGTAGATACTTAACCTGCACAAGGCAACTCAAAAATACATCAAATACATTTTGATGTATATCATTGAGTGGGGTGAGGCTTCTTCAAATCAGGTACATTAGAACCAATGTACCCAACAATCTCCCCCTATTTGGAGAAGTCATAACCCTTAGTCAATGATATACACCATACAGAATAAAATCATAGCATGATGTAAAGCAGGATTATATATCAGGGCAAACATAAACATGTATCAATCAAACATGTATACATAGACATTATCTCAGAACAATTATGAAATAACTTTATCACACAGCAAATTTATCACATAGCACACTATTCTAACAGCTTTGTCATATTCATTTTTCAAAAGTTTACAAGGTGTTTAAAATCAAAAGATTACAATTGTAAACTGAAGAAAATTCTATTCTATTTTTGTTCAGCCTCCTTGATCATTATTCCTTTTCCAGATTGTATTTTGGCTTGTACAGGGGCTTCAGTAACTTCAGTATCAGCAGGCTTCTTGCCTTTTAGATCCTTTTTCTTTTGTTCTTCAGCTTTAATCTTTTGCCTCTCAAAGTAGTGATAAGGCTTGGGAAAGTACTTGCTAGGCTCCTGGGCAGTAGGAGGTAGCTTTCCCATCTTTGCCTTTCTCATGTATTGCACTATGGCTTCTTGCCTTGTCTCATGCTTTCTCCACTCCATTTCATAAAACCATTTGTTTCTATCTTGAATATTATCTTTTACAGCTTTCCATGTAGTTAAGATAATATTTCTTGAAGTGGGGCTCCACTGCTCAAAATCTGGTCTTTGTTCAGCTTGCTCTCTGAACCTCTTTTTAGATAATCTGGCTTCTTGTTCTTTCAGTAAAGCTTCTTGCATAGCCTCAGATACTGGCTGAACCACCTTCTCTATGATGACATTTTGCTGTCCCCCAGGTGGGCTATACATTGATTGTATATCAGCTTGAACCATATCAAAATCTGGAGGAGGGTAGATGACTTGAGCCACTTCAGGTTGCTCCCCTCCTAGATATGCAGGATGTATCCCAGATTCTGCTACATTGTCATCATCACATAAAGGAGGATATCCAAGAGTAGCTCTGATAGAATTAGAAATCCACTTGGCATGATCAGAGCTGGCTTTGACTAACACCCTCTCCCCCTTTATGACTTCTCTTTCCATGTGATCTCTTAGATCATCCTTTTGAAATCTGACTTGGTTATCCAAATAATTGACTCCATCTTTAAAGAAAGGTTTCAACCTTTGGAGTTTGTTAGTTATCAACGTCTGAGAGTCTTAAATTGCAGTTGTAACATCAGATAAACTCTTTTGCAAGGTTTTATCAAACTCTGCCTTAGCAGTAGCATTAGAAGTAGTTAGTCCAGTAGCTATGTTCTTCATCTTTGTGACAATAGCATTGTGGGAAGCTGTTAAGTTGTCATTCATTCTGATCTGGTTCTCAAGAACATACCCTTGCTTCAGTGCAATGTCATCCACTTGAGCTTTAATTTTCTCTTGATGTGTAGCCAAGTAAACTACTGCATTCCCTCCCTTGTGGAAGCAGTCAGTCATTTCCTTCTTATTTAGATTCATTTCAAATCTTATAGACTTAATATCCTGGGCCAGATCAAATTGTAAAGACTTATGCCCCTCATCCATATATGTTTCTAAAGCCTTCCTTTGTTCATCAAGCTTGATTTGCATAGCAAACATCATGGAGCTGAAATCTACAGTTGGTGCTGGCTGTAGTGCAGGCTGTGGTGCTATAGTTTGCAATGCCTTCTTATAAGTTTGGCTCCTTCTCTTGAAAACTTGGAATTTCCTTTTCTTTGCTCTAGCAGCTTCTTCATCTTCAGATGCTGATGTACTAGCAATATCTACCCTCTCCTTAGGAAGCTCCTCAACTTCTTTTGGCTTTTCAGGCTCTTGCCTTGCAGGTTCTTCAACAAGTACTACTTGCTCCCCCTCAACTGGAGCAGTCTCCCCCTCAGCAGCAGCACTGTCTTTCTCAAGGTCTGCTTGATCCAGATTAAGGAAGAGATCTTCCATTGTATATTCTTGTGGAGAATGAGCTAGAGAAACTCTTGGCTCATCTACCACTGGATCAGATACTATTTGAACTGTGACAGATGTGTCCTCCATGACAACATCTGGAAGTTGGCTATCAATCTGAGTTTGCTGATTAACATTATTTAAGGAATCAGACAAAACATTATCCTCTATAAGGAAATCTAAAGCATTAAGCTCAGTGATTACCTCAAGGATGATGTGGGTGGCTCTTTCACTTTCAAGAGGAGTTGGTTCTTCCACCACTTGAGGCTCCCCATGGACTGAATCCTGGTGTAAGGGGCTAGCTGATGGTAGCTCCCCCTGCCTCTCTGCAGCATCTTGTTGAGCTGGAGACTTTCCAGCATTTCCTTCTACATCCTCATCAGGAGTAAAGACAACTTGCTCTTCACTACCAGAGCTGCTAGATGAATCCGGAGCCAATGGGGCAGTTTTCTTCTTCTTCTTTTGAGGAGTAATTTTCTCTGGTGTGGGCATTTCCTTGGATAAGACTCTGTCCCATCTTGAGAATATCCTCATGTTCATCTTTCTCATATGATTGATTTTAGTGCCTGTAGCTTGACTCATAACTTCTGGTATACTACCAGCAAGGTACAGACTAAGAATCCTACCCAAATTGGGTTTCTTCAGACTTTCTTTAATCTTATCAAAGACAATAACAGACCAATCTGTTTTCAATGTGAAGATTATCCTTGTCATAATGATGAACATATGGGCTGATACCCTATCATGCCCTCCAGGCTTACTTAAGATTACCTTGCCAACAATTTCAGAAAGAAATTTCCCCTGGCTGTTCATCCCCTTTCTATTAAAGACAGAACCAATTTTCATCTTTGCATCCAGTCCACACCATGTTAATGCTACTCTAGTCTTAGAAGCAATAATCTCATCCTCTTCTTTTGTCATTGGTAGATTTAGGACTTTTCTCAAACTTTTAGGTGATACCTTCAACCTTTTCACCATGAACCCTAGACTTGATCTTGAGTCCAGATTCATCTACTTTAGCTCCATTCAGGAATTCTAAGACTTCTTTCTTCCAGATCTTAGTTGGCTCGGAAACAAGAAATTCTAACCCCGAGTCTGCAACTAGGGTTACCACACTCTTGATCTCCGGGTCTGCATCATCAAACGCATGTCGCACCAGTTCGTAGCCTTCATTGACGTTCTCCTTGAGCTTTTGCGCCATTAGGGTTTGAAGAATTTGACTGGAGAGAAGAGAGGTGTCGACACACAAGTTTGGTCTCGAAACTTTTGTGAGCGTGTCTACAGACAATGGCGAAATCCTATTTATACCTTTCTAGGTTTGAAGATGAAAAGGTGGGTTAACTAACTTAAATTGTGTCGACACTGTTGAAAAGTGTCGACACAGACTTATAATGTCTCGACACCAATGTGTCGACACAAGTTTAGTCAACAGAATATATGTGTCGACACTTGTTTATGTGTCGACACCACTCAACTCGACATTTAGTCGAGACTTTACTTAGATAATCCTGAGTAAAGCTTAAGTGTCGACACCACCTTGGATGTGTCAACACCTACTTATCATGTGTCGACACTAATTTTCTGAAGTGTCGACACCAACTTCCTAGATGTGTCGACACCTTTTCCCTGAAGTGTCGACACCACTTTTCTGTGTCGACACAGATATCTCTGTGTGTCGACACCATTTTACTTAGCCATTTCTATAAACTTATTCTAAGTTTATCATACCTAGTTCAATTTTAAACCTATTGAACTTTGATTCTTCTAAAGGCTTAGTATACATATCAGCTAGTTGATTATCTGTTTTAACATATTCCAGTAAAATATCTTCTTTTTCTACATGTTCGCTAAGAAAATGATATTTTATTTCAATATGTTTAGTTCTACTATGGGAAATAGGATTGTTTGCAATTGATATAGCACTAGTAGAATCACAAAACAGTGGTGTTCTACTTACCTGAATTCCATAGTCCTCAAGCTGATGTTGTATCCATAGAAGTTGAGCACAGCAACTTCCTTCAGCCACATATTCTGACTCTGTAGTGGAGATAGCCACACTTGTTTGCTTCTTGCTACTCCATGAAATCAGTCTTCCACCTAGGAATTGACAGGTTCCAGTTGTGCTTTTTCTGTCTTCTTTGCATCCTGCAAAGTCTGCATCTGAATAACCTGTTGGTTCAAAAACCCCATTCCTAGGGTACCAGAGGCCTAGATAAGGAGTGCCCTTTAGATATCTCAGTATCCTTTTGACTGCTGTCAAATGAGACTCCGTAGGGCATGCTTGATACCTAGCACAGACACATGTAGCATACATGATATCTGGTCTACTTGCAGTCAAATAGAGTAGGGAGCCAACTATCCCTCTATACAAAGTCTCATCTACAGGTTTCCCTGCATCATCTTTGCTAAGAGACATACTGGACCCCATAGGAGTCTTCATGGTACTAGATGAATCCATACCATACTTCCTTATGAGTTCTAGGGTGAACTTAGACTGGCATATGGATAATCCATTCTCAGTCTGTCTAACTTGGAGACCCAAGAAGAACTTAAGTTCCCCCATACTACTCATCTCAAATTGCCCTTGCATAAGTTTTGCAAACTTTTTGCAAAGACTACTTTCAGTAGACCAAAATATTATGTCATCTACATATATTTGGACTAGTATTACTTTGCCTCTAGATTCCCTAAGGAATAGAGTCTTGTCTATTTTTCCCCTTGTGAATTTATTCTCAATGAGGAAACTAGACAGGGTTTCATACCAAGCCCTAGGGGCTTGCTTTAACCCATACAATGCTTTCCTAAGTCTATAGACATGATTAGGTTGAGTTGAATCAACAAAACTTGATGGCTGTTCCACATAGACTTCCTCTTTTAGATTACCATTCAGAAAGGCTGACTTTACATCCATTTGGTAAACTTTAAATCCTTGAAAGGTTGCATAGGCCAGGAACATCCTTATGGCTTCCAGTCTGGCTACTGGAGCAAAGGTTTGATCAAAGTCAATACCTTCTTCCTGCCTATATCCTTTAGCAACCAATCTTACTTTGTTCTTAATGATGACTCCATGTTCATCCATCTTGTTCCTAAAGATCCACTTGGTCTCAATTATGTTGTGGTCTTTAGGTTTAGGAACAAGTTCCCAGACCTTGCACCTCTTGAACTGATTCAGCTCTTCTTGCATTGCCTCAATCCAATGAGGGTCTAGGATGGCTTCTTCAAACTTCTTTGGCTCAACTTGGGATAGAAAACTGGAGTAGAGTGCTGCATTCAGATTTCTGCTCCTTATTTGTACCCCTTGTCTTAGATCACCAATGATTTGATCTGCTGGATGATCTCTAAGATGCCTATTAGCTGGAGGCATCCTGGCTTCAGGTTGAAATTCTTCAGTTTCTTCATCTTGTTGCACTCCTTGAACTTCATCTGCATTAGGTACATGTAGTACTCCCCCTGGACAGCAGCCACTATCTTCTACTTGTTGTCTTGCAGTAGGTTCTTCTTCTATAGTGAACTTGTCCATCTTCTTTGTTATACCTGTGGAGCTGCATATACTACTAGACAACTCATTTTTAATAAGTCTAGTTTCATCAAATCCTACATGTACAGACTCTTCTACAACTTGAGTAGACAAGTTGTAGACTCTATAAGCCTTACTATTGTTGTTGTACCCAACAAAGATCCCCTCTTGGGACTTGGCAGCAAACTTAGTCAAGTAATACTTTCCATTGTTAAGTATAAAGAACTTACAACCAAAGATCCTGAAGTAGGATAGGTTTAGTTTTCTGTCTTTCACAACCTCATAGGGGGGCTTGTTGTGGCTTTTAGTAATGGTAGCCCTATTAATAACATGGCATGCATTATTAACTGCCTCAGCCCAGAAATATTCTGGTAGTGATGTGTCACTTAATAGGGTCCTACCAGCCTCAATCAAGGTTCTATTTTTTCTCTCAATAATGTCATTTTGCTGAGGTGTTCTTGGTGAAGAAAACTCTTGAAATATCCCAAATTATTCATATAGTTTGGCCATACTATCAGACTGAAATTCAGTACCATGGTCACTACTTATCTTGACCACTGTACTGTCTAGTTCATTCTGAATTTGTTTCATAAAGCTATAGAAGACACTAGGTGTTTCAGATTTCTGTCTAAGGAAGAACACCCAGGAAAACCTTGAGTAGTCATCTACAACTACAAAGGTGTAGACCTTCCTACCTAGGCTGTGAACTGGCATAGGACCAAAGAGATCCATATGCAAGAGGTATAAACACCTCACAGCATCTTTGTTTTCAATGCCACTAAAGGTGGATCTAGTCTGCTTGCCCTTTTGACAAGCTGAGCATATTCCATATTTAATACACTTAACTTGAGGACCATTCCTCACTAACTCTTTGCTAAAGAGTTGTCCAATTATCTTGTAGTTGAGATGAGCTAGCCTCTTGTGCCATTTGACACAATGAGAGACTTTCTCATTAGCTACAAGACACACTGGAGAACCATTGTTCTCACACATAATGTCTAGGCAATAGACATTTCTTTTTCTATAACCAGTCAAAATGATCTCTTGATCATTTGACCTCCTGATATGACAACCATTTTTAACAAATGAGATATCATATCCCACATCACTCAATTGACTTATACTAATAAGGTTATGTTTCAAACCTTTGACATAAGCCACTTGAGTAATAGTAATATGGGTGCTAGAAATGTTACCAAAACCCTTGATGATTCCTTTTTCAGAACCACCAAAGGTGACTTTAGGACCATCCTTGATGGGTGTGTAGTCCTTTAGCAATCCCCTTGTTCTAGTCATGTGTCTGGAACATCCACTGTCCAAGTACCATATAGGGGCATGGCCGCTTGGACTCACCTGCAAAACAGATTAGTGAACCTTAGAACCCAAAGAATTCTTGGGTCCTTGGTACTGGTTAGTTTGCTTCCTAACAAAGCTACCTGCAGGTTTTCCAACAGGCAGTTTGCTACTCACTTTGGCACTTGCATTGTGCCAACAGTCCATGGCAAAGTGGCCTACCTTGCCACAGCACCAACACTCAAACCTATTGTACCTTTGCTCAGGTACATTTTTAGTTGTTTTATCTACAGCTGGCTTGTTGAGAGCTGGGGCTTTGCCCTTGGACTTGGACTGAACAGTCCTAGCAGGTTTAGTAAACCCCAGTCCAGCTTTACCTTTTTGATGAACAAATTCATCGATTAAGGGTAGAACTAACTTTGGTTTAGAAACCCTAGCAACTAAATCTCTCTCCTTCTAAAGACTAATCTCCAGACTTTTGATTTGATCATTCTTAAATGATATAGTCCCCATCTGAATCACAGTTATGTGCTTCAGTCTGGCTATCTCATTAAGTTTTTGATCAAACAACTTCTCATAATCAGTTGCAGCCACTTTGAGACTTGCAATCTCCTTAGCTTGACTCTTGGACAAGGATTTGCATTTCTTAAATGCTTACAACAGAACTTTATATTCATCTATCAATTGATGAATATCCTCTTCAGACTCAGATGAACTCTCATCACTTGATGATGAATCTGATTCTGAACTAGCACAAGAAATTGAACTGAAAGAACAATTTTGTACCTTACTAGGTCCAGGCTGCTCCTGGATTTTGTCACTTTCTGTCAATGCCATTAGTCCTTGGCACTGACTGTCCTCTTGTTCAAATATAGAGTTCATGATCTGGATGAACTTTTATTCTTCTTCCTCAGCAAACAGTCCTATATATGATTCAGCATCTGACTCAGTTTCTGATGAAGAAATGTCTGACAGGCTCTTATCCTTTTTGGCAACAAAACACTTTTCCTTTTTGCCCTTGAATTGAGTCTTTTTCTTATCATTAGACTCCTTCCTTTTCTCTGGACAATTTGCAATAACATGTCCTTGTCTATTATAGCAATAGCATACTATTTTTGATAGAGTTGTTTTGCTTGACTTTGTCTTTTTCCTGTCTTTCTTTGAAGACTTTTTATTCTGATAATAGTCTTCTTTACACTGTGAAGTAGATGGCTTTGTCCTCCACTGTTTCTTCTTTAAGAACTTCTGAAAATGTCTTGTGAAGGCAGCAAAGTGCTCATCACTTTCACTGCTTTCAGACTTTCTGCTTGCTGACTCATCTGACCCAGTTTCAGCTACTTTTGGTGGTGGAGTTGGTGACTTACTTCTGTACTTTCTGGGGGCTTCTGTTTTAAATGCCACTATCCTTTCTTTATGTTCACTTCTTGTAGATTTCTCCTCTTCTTTCCTCACCATCAACTGCATTTCATAGGACAGCAGTTTTCCAAACAGTGTTGGTGGAGGAATTTCTGCTAACTTTGCCATTTCCCTAATGGCACAGATCTTGGTGTCCCAATCTTTTGTAAGGGACCTTAAGAACTTATCATTAAGCTCATAGTTACTGAACTCTCTTCCATAGGACATTAGCTCATTCACAATCCTATAGAACTTCTTATAGCATTCAGTTATGCTATCAGCCTTACCTTGCCTAAAGCTTTCATATTCTTGGTTTAATAAGGACTTTCTGTCCTGCCTCACTTCTTCAGAACCCTCCATATACACTATCAAGGTATCCCACATCTCCTTAGATGTCTTGCAGTGTATCAAATTCTGAAAGGTAGCATCATCTATAGCACTCACAATGATATTCTGAGCCCTCTTGTCCATTGTGGCTAGAACTATCTCATCCTTTGTCATTTCAGAGAAATCATTAGGTGTTCTCTGATTTGCATCTAAGACTGAAACCTTCATAGGCACATATGGCCCTTCTTTAACTGTGATGTATATCCTAGGGTCTGAGGCTTCCATAAATAGTCTCACCCTTTCCTTCCAGATGCCAAATATTTCTTTTCTGCAAATGGGTAGCTTCATGGATCCCAATTCCTTATGATTCTCAGTGGAACCCATGGTTCTTGATTTTCTTGATTCTGTAATTTTACTTAGACTGAATCTGCCAACAGGATCTACTCAGACAGTTATGTCCTTTTTTAAGTAACCTGGCTCTGATACCACTTGAAAGATATTGTACCTACTCACCTAGAGGGGGGGTGAATCGGTAACTTAAATCTTTTTAACTTTTTAGGCAGAATTCAGAGTTTATCACAGAATTATAACACAGCAATTAACCAGCAATCACAGCAATCAATCCAGCACACAATGAACACACAAATTTATAGTGGTTCCCCAAGATTTGGGTACATCCACTTTCCCCCTTCGCCTATCTAGCAGTGTACTAGGTTCGGCCAAACTCCTCCACTATCTCAGATCCTCAGATCTTACACTCAGAACCACAAAACAGGTTCCTACAGCTCAGGCCCAAGGCCCTACAACTCAGCTTCTTCACAAAGCCTACACTCAGCTTCTTCACAAAGCCTACACTCAGCCACCAAGTCCTACACTCAGCCACAACAGGCCTACACTCAGAGATACAAATCTCCTACACTCAGGCACACAGGCCCTACACACAGCCTTTATAATTACAGACTTACAAACTCAGATCCCTAAGCATCCTACAAGATAATATGAATACAAAATGTAAACCCTACAACTCAAAGAAAAGAGAGAAGAGTTGAGAGTATCTTGATGAGTTCTTGGATGAACTCTGCTGAGATCAATCTGACTTGGCTTTCTTCAAAGCTTCTTGAATGTAGAACACAATAGGATTGATCTCCTCTGCAGTTGATCCTTGATCTCTGCTACTTAAGATTCAAAACAAAATCTGAACCCTTCTTCTCAGCCTGGTTCCAACGACTGACTTCTTGGATGGAGCTCTCTCTCCAACTACTTAGATCTTCACTTGATTCTTCAATGAATAGCTAGATCTTCTTCTTGTTAATGAACTGTTAATCATCTCTTTCTGTAGACAGTATAAGCCTATATATAGGCCTTCTTCATGGTAACCGGCTGGTCCGGTTCATAACTGATTTCTGACAACTCTGATAGGTGCAGTAGACCGGCTGGAATGGCATCTGTCAAGTCATCCAGTCAGTTCTTGAAAAATCTGTAACTGTCTGAAAGTGTCGAGACTGTCTGTCTTCAAGTGTCGACACTTATAGACCAAGTGTCGACACAAGTTGACTAAGTGTCGACACTAGCCTACAAGGTGTCGACACAACTCCTTGTGTTGTAGAATTCACTTCTCGACACAGCTTCTTCTTCATGTGTCGACACTGATATTGTGTGTCGACACAACTCCTTGTTCTTTAGTATTTTGCTGAATTCTTGTAAGTGTCGACACAACTCCTTTGTGTCGACACATCTTCATGTGTTGAACTTGTTCAGTGTCGACACATCTTCTTGGTGTCGACACATGCCTTCTGTGTTGATACTTGCTGAGTGTCGACACAGCTCCTTGTGTCGACACATCTTCATCTGTTGAGATTCTGGCTGAGTGTCGACACTTCTCCTTTGTGTCGACACCTGTACTTAGAATATTGTTGAACTTTGCTAAGTGTCGACACAGCTCCTTGTGTCGACACTTTCTTCAAGTGTTTAGTCTTCTACTGAGTGTCGATACATTCTTTCTTGTGTCGACACATTCTTCAAGTGTTGAGTCTTCTGCTGAGTGTCGACACATTCTTTCTTTTGTCGACACTTATACTTAGTTTCTGCTGACTTTTGCTAAGTGTCGACACAGCCTCCAAGTGTCGACACTTTCTGATGTAGACACAGTTTCACTGGGTGTCGACACAACTGCTAAGTGTCGACACTGCTTCACTGGACTTTCCTTCATTGAGTGTCGACACAGCTCCTTGTGTCGACACTTTCTGTCTGGTGTTGACTCTGCATCCCTGGTGTCGGTACAAATACTCCAAGTGTCAACACTGCTTGCCTGGGTGTTGACACAAGTCTTCTTAAGTGTCGACACTTTGCTCCTGGGTGTCGACACATGTACTTAGAAACTTTTTCATCTTTCCTGTAAATACTTAACCTGCACAAGGCAACTCAAAAATACATCAAATACATTTTGATGTATATCATTGAGTGGGGTGAGGCTTCTTCAAATCAGGTACATTAGAACTAATGTACCCAATAATTATCCATGATGGCTTTGAGTTTGCTTCCACAAACTTCTTCGGTTCAAACTCTGATAGAAAACTCAAATATAAATTCTCATTAGTTGTACCTCTACAAGTTCTGACACCATCCCGGGGATCTCCTATTATTTGTTCCATTGGGTGATCCTTCAAGTGTCTGAGCTCTAAGGTCCTTGCATCTGGAGCTTCTTCAACCACAGGAGTGACTTCATCAACTTAAATGGTTTCTTCCTCTTGATAATCAACCTCTCCTACTGGGGTTGGAGTGGTGATCTTGATGAACTTTTCACCTTTTTCTTCAGTAGGCTCATCCAAGTTTAATTCTTTTAGCTTTGAACCTGCATCTTCAATAAACACACAAGAAGAGTTGTCTTGCAGTAAGCTCGTCTCATCAAATACAACATGAATAGATTCTTCTACCACCAGGGTTTTCTTATTAAAAATCTTATATGTCTTACTATGGCTACTATACCCTACAAAATACCTTCAAAACTCTTTTCTCTAAATTTGGTAGTGTGATACTTGTCATTATTTAGGATGAAGTACTTACAGTCAAAGATTCTAAAATATGAGATAGTCGGCTTCTTGCGCTTTAGTAGTTCGTAAGGAGTCTTATTATGGTTTTTGTTTATGAGTGCTCAATTTTACACGTGGCATGCAGTGTTGACGGCATCAGCCCAGAAGTATTCCGGTAGTGTGGCATCACTCAATATGGTCATGCATGCCTCTATGAGTGTTCTATTCCTTCCCTCAGCTACTCTATTCTGTTGAGGAGTGTGAGGAGAGGAAAACTCATGAAAGATACCTAGGCTTTCACAAAATTCTATCATGGCGTCAAACTTGAACTCTGTTCCATTTTCACTTCTGATTTTGACTACGGAAGAGTTGTATTCATTTTGGACCTGCCTGACAAAACTAGTAAAGATATCAAAAGTATATGACTTGTGTTTTAGAAAGAACACCCACGCAAAGCGCGAGTAATGATCAATAATAACCAATATATAGTCCTTACCTACCAAACTTGTAACTTGTAGTGGACCGAATAAGTCCATATTGTAATACCCAAAATCCCAATTTGGGTTCAGGTTGGGCAACACGGCCTGGGACACGAGCGTGTCCCAGGGCGTGTCCTGCTCGAGTTGAGCAGCCCCTCGAGTGTTCGACGAAATGCACTCGAGAAGTTCTCGAGAGGGAACACGCCCTGCGACACAGGCGTGTCAGAGGGCGTGTCCTCCTCTAGTCGACGAACTGCGCTCGACGATCGTCGAGCGGCAAGTCAAGTTGAGTACACGGCCTGTGATACGGGCATGTTACAGGGTCGTGTCCTTCTCTAGATCAGCAAGGGATGTGTGCTGGTGGACACGGGTGTGTCTTGGGGTACACGGCCTGGGACAAGGGCGTGTCCCATGGAAGTGTACCGCTCGGGTTGAGTTAGTGGTGTGCTGCCTGAGGGACACGCCATGCCACACGGGCGTGTACTATGTGACACGGGCGTGTCAACTATGTAACACGGGCGTGTCACATGGCCATGTCCTATTCTGGATAAGGCAGTTCGTGCACCGCTTAAGGGACAGGGCCTATGAAACGGGCATGTCACAAGGCATGTCAGACCAAAAATGGATATCTCTGGGCAAATCGTGGCAGTTTTTTTCCTTCATCTTGGATCCAACAGTCCAGACCCTTCCCTGCTATTATAAGGCTAAGAGTGGATGGATCACTCTCATTCCATCTTAGCCATTCTCTTTCTAAAAAGCTAGGGAGAGAGGAAAGCAAGGAAGGAAGAAGAAGAAGGGAGACGGCTGCCGGAGAAACTTCAGTGTGCTAAATCGTGAGCCGAGTGTGGATTCGTGGAGGCAAGGCCGTGGCGGTGCTTCCCATCCAGCTAGTTCATGGCTCCAAAGCGATCGTCAAGGGTAACGATATCCTTCTTGGACAAGCGAAGTCCTTTCTTTATGCATATGCATGGAATCCTCCACCAAGCGGTGGAAAGCGTACGTGATTCAAGGTTAAGTTTGCATTTAGAGCCGAAAATTGGTAGTACGGCATATGCATGCTATGTGAAGCCCATCCGGACCGTTAGTTTGGATTGGTGATGGTTTGTTGTGAACCGGAGAAGACTCCATATATTATATGGATGCTTGTGAATTGTGAATACCTAGAAAGCTCGGGATGAACTCTTGGCTTGTATGTGCTGACTTGGTAATCGGCTCTTCGAGAGCTGTGTGCGGAGCAGGAAAGGGAAGGCCGACCCGCGTCAAGATCTGCGCTATTGATGAATTGAGCAACGGGAAAAGGCTGACCTGGACCTATGGTGTTAGATCGATTGGTGGCAATGCATGGTCGGATGCGGCCCCGACCCGGCTTGCTGCACCACAATGGTGGGTCAATCTAGATGCGATTTAAATGCTCAAGTTTGTCGTGAGGTTAGCACCTCTGAGTGGGATGGGCGGAATGTCGCCAGCATGTGTGTTGGTGGACTAGGACCGACCAACCAACATGTTAAAAACCTCTACTTGGTGGTGGTGCCAAGGAGTCTGGCCCACCGTAATGTGCCCTGAGTGCATGGAGCGTCTGGCTGAGGTCGGCGTTTGTGATACTACTGTGATACTTGTTGTGTTAGACATATGTTATGATTGCAATACATACAGGGAAGGAACCACTGCCCCAGGTAAGGGGTAGGGTCGTTATAATTGGTCAGCTAATGCTGATCATTGCTTTGTTTAAAACTCTAGGGTGGATGTCTAAGTACAGGTTTTGACGGGTTGATTGGATTGAGCAGATTGAAGCCTTGCTGCTTAAAGGTCCTTGAAGGCCTTGCGAAGAATTCTTGGATTTCATGTGTGGCCAACATGCGTGCCGATGTATGAAGCTATGTGTTTGTAAAGAGTAACTTATAAGGTCATAAGCATTATGTATTTGTATAAATTCCTGAACCTATATAAATGTATGGTTTATATTTATTTAGTGGACATTCACTGTGATGAGTTCTTACAACAGTAAAATGTTGCGCTAGAATGCTGTGAGTTAGGCTTCGAGTAGAACGTGATTTTGATATTCATACATAATTCTGTCGTTTGTCTATGAAATATGGCATGGGGCCCCGACCGGACTCACTGTTATATTCCATGTGATGAATGGAGGCGTTACAAAGTGGTATCAGAGTCAGGGTTGAGATTTTTGGGAGGTAGAACATGATTGAACTCAAGAATGTCCACTAGGAATGTAATACATGCACGTGAGGAGCGTGTGCGTGTAGTCAATGTATGTTTGTCCTTATGGAATGGACGTAACTGGTGTTTTGTACATTGATAGATGATGCAGAGTGGTGCTGGGCAGTCGGAGCACCTGCGGTCTGATGAGAGTGCGGCACCAGCTCAGGCGCCTACACCTCCATCGGCGGAAACCATACGTGTTGTTACGGAGACGGTGCTCGCAGTGTTACATGCATAACCTATTGGGCAGGCAAGGCCTGCAGGGGTTCCAGCACGGCTTGGTGCAAGGCAAGAGCATGTTAAAGCTATGGTGGAGGAGCAAGCAGCTGACAAGCAGTTGAAATGGTTTATGGAGTTTCATCTACCTATGTTTGGAGGAACGGGTTCCCCAATGCAGGCTGAAGATTGGTTCGCAAGAGTGAAGAGGATCCTGACAACAATCAGGACTATGGAGGGGCAGAAAGTTACTTTAGCGACTTTTTTATTGGAAGAAGATGCAAGGTTTTGGTGGGACGAAGTGGAATTGCACCACTTGGCAAGTCGAGGCTTGGAAGAGATGTCGATCGACGAATTCTCACAATTATTTCTGGGCAAGTATTTGCCAATATCGCAGCGAATTGCTATAGAAAATGAGTTCCAATGTCTGGTGCAGGGGTAGAGTAGTGTTGATACTTACCTTCATGAGTTTAATAGACTGGGGTGCTATGCGGGGTCTACTTTCGCTGAGGAGGCGCGGAAGACTAATAGATTCTATGAGGGATTGCGTGATTTATTGATGTTGGCACTCCCGAGTTCGGTGAACCAAGGCTTCCAAGCATTAGTATATACAGCCCGTGCCCTGGAGAAAGATTTGAAACGGGTGCAGGATAAGAAGAGCCTGGCGGTGGAGAAGCCGGAATTCAAAGTTCCACAGTCAAAACAATCAGAGTTTAGAAGACGAGACAAGAAGAGGTTCAGGCCTGCTGAACCAACTCCTTCGACTGTTTCTTCGGGAGCAACATATGGGCAAGGACGTGTTGACACACGGACATGTTTTCATTCCGGGAAGCAGGGACATATAGCCCGTGATTGTTGGAGTGGCCCTCCAAGGAGTGAGAAAAAGACAGATGCATCTTATGAAGAAAAGGGTAAAGTAGTGGCCGAGTCATCTGCATTTCGGACGCAGCCTCGAGTGTATAATATTGAATTGCAGGAGGCTCAAAGCTCAACTAGTGAAGTAGAACAACCTCGAGTGTTTAGTTTGGAAGTCCAAGAGTCCATAAAATGACTTATGAAAGATGCGGATGAGCTGAAGTAAAATGAAAGAGTGAATTGTATTACTTTGGTGGTGTAAATAGATGTTGTATTTAGGAATGAACAATGAGATGTTTGTATCCACCTTATTTTATCCAGGTGATCAGTTGATCAAGGTGTAATAAAGGAATGGTTCTGTTGGTGTATGTATAGCTGGGGTAAATGATATGAGTATGGTGTGTATGTGTGTATGTATGACATGTTACTGACTGTTTTGTGTGATGCCGTGTGGTGAGAAAATCTACGACCTCTGAGCTCGGACCCGGATCGTTTTACTAAGGAATGGCGTGGTTATGTTGATGTCAACAGCTGGGCTAAATTTTGGGATGAAATTTGTTGTAAGGCGGGTAGGGTTGTAACACCCCAAATCCCAATTTGGGTTCAGGTTGGGCGACACGGCCTAGACACGGGCTTGTCCCAGGGCGTGTCCTGCTCGGGTTGAGCAGCCTTTCGAGTGTTCGACAAAATGCACTCGAGAAGTTCTCGAGAGAGAACATGCCCTGTGACACGGGCGTGTCAGAGGGCATGTCCTCCTCTGGTGGACGAACTGCGCTCGACGATCGTGCGGCAAGTAAAGTTGACTACACAGCCTATGACACGGGCGTGTCACAGGGCCGCATCCTTCTCTGGATCAGCCAGGGATGTGTGCTGGTAGACATGGGTGTGTCTTGGGTTACATGGTTTGGGACACGGGCGTGTCCCATGGCCGTGTCCCGCACAGGTTGAGTTAGTGGTGTGTTGCCTGAGGGACACGCCATGCCACATGGGCATGTACTATGTGACACGGGCATGTCACATGGCCGTGTCCTATTCTGGATAAAGCAGTTCGTGCGCTGCTTAAGTGACGCGGCCTGTGACACGGGTGTGTCACAGGGCGTGTCAGCCCAAAAATTGATATCTCTGGGCAAATCGTGGTCGTTCTTTTACTTCAACTTGGATTTAAGGGTCCAGGCCCTTCCCTGCTATTATAAGGCTGAGAGTGGATGGATCACTCTCATTCTATCTTAGCCATTCTCTTTCTAAAAAGCTAGGGAGAGAGGAGAGCAATGAATGAAGAATAAGAAGGGAGACGTCTGCCGGAGAAGCTTCAGGATGCTGAATCGTGAGCCGAGTGCGGATTCGTGGAGGCAATGTCGTGGCGGTGCTTTCCATCCGGATATTTCATGGCTCCAAAGCGATCGCCAATGGTAACGATGAAAGTGCAAGGTGGATCTGATATACTCTAGAGGGGGGTGAATAGAGTATTGTGCTCTCTTAAAAAATCTTTACAACTTTTGTTGTATTCCTAAGTGAACAAGTCAGCAAACAAAATAAATAAGCACAGCAAACTAAGCAATCACAGAGCACAACGAAAACACAAGAAAAGGGCAACCAGACGACACAAGAAATTTTATAGTGGTTCCCCAACCTGGGTACATCCACTCTTCTACCACCCTGGTAGGAATCCACTCAGGTTTTTGATCAGGTGCCTGACACCAATGTGCTTTTGTTCAGGTGCTCAAAAACCAAAACCTCAAGTCTTTTGGAAGGAGACTTGCAGCCAGAATAATTTTGAAGGGAATTAAAACCCTGTACAGGAATTGGAAAAGAGGGTGATGAGATCTTCTCTTTCTCAATAACAACTTAAGAAGACTTGTGGATTGATGTTAGTAGATTTGCTCCCCCTGAGATCTTGAATTAATCAGGAATGTTGGAGCACTGCCTCAGGGTGATAGGTCTTTAAAGACCTAGAGTGCCTGGACCATAGATGCTTCAGGAACTTCTTTGACAGATTGAAATTTGTTGTCCTTTGAAGTTGTCCTGAGAATTGAAGGAAGAAGACTCTTGATAGTAATTGGTTTTTCTTCTTCTTCTTGAAGATGTGTTCTCTGGTTAGGCTGATTGCAGTAGAACTTTAGATTTCTGAATGATTGTTCTTCTGTGTAATCTGAGTGTGTGTCTGATTGTCTGTCTGTATCACTGTATTGCTTGTTGTTTTTTGTGTGACTGTATGACTGATTGAAAACTTGTCTAAATGAATATCTCACACTGATTAAGTCCTTTCTTTTCTTCTCTTTTTTTACTGACTGAGGAGCATTCGAAATTTGAATGTTTAGCAGTAATTGCAGACGGCCTTGGAAGGAAGCAACAATCAATGATTTCCCCAACTGTCCCATGGAAAAACGGCATGTAATCGTCCATAGTCAATGCGCGTTCTAACGGTAACATTCCGAGAAGATCTGGCATTAATAACTCCGGAATCATCGCCAAGAAACGGGACGGGAAACTGGAGAAGACCTAGTCTGGAATCGTCGAACGAAGAACACAATTCGTCGAGCTGAGTTTGAGTTCGTCGAGCTGAGTTGAGGAGTTCGTCGACCAGATAAAAGAAATAGTCTTCAAGTCAATACTGCTACAACCTTCGTCGAACAGACAATCTACATTCGTCGAGCTGAGAACCAAAATCGTCGAGCAGATAACTATCACTATCAGACAGTATTCGTCGAACTAAGATCCAAATTCGTCGAGCGAAAAAAGATTGTGGACTTAGCCAAATATTCTGCATCTGCTGATATTCAGTGTCGACATAAGCTGCTGTCGACTGATTGATCTTGGTGTCGACTCAAATCTTCTGGTGTCGACATAAATTGGTGTTGACTGAAATCCTGGTGTCGACACAAATCTTCTGATGTTAACATAAATTATCTGTTGTCGACACATGCCCTAAGTGTCGACACAAATCCTCTGAATTCAGAATTCGTCGAGTAGAGTACTGCATTCGTCGACCTGAGAAGCTGAGAACTTGAGGTCCAAGTTCGTCGAGCTCAGAATCTAATTCGTCGACCAAAGCTTGAAGCTGGACTTAGAAAAATTCTGAAGCTGTCCTGACTTTAGCTTGATGTAGAAGCTCAGTCTTCGTCGAACAGAGAAATAAGATCGTCGAGCTCAGCACCAAGAATTGTCTCACGATCGTCGAGCGTAGAACACCTTTCGTCGAGCTGAGTTCGACGTACGTCGAACTCACTTTACTTAGTCTTGAAAACTTCTAAATCTGGAGTCTCTGATGGTCTTGTTGATAGCTGGTACATCTGAAATTGAACCTAAGGACTTGTCCTAGACTCTAGAACACAACTTTGACCCTGGCTATACATGATGGGTCACATCCTAAGCTAGTGAACCTAGCCCAAATCAACTAGGGATGCAACAATCTCCCCCTATTTGGGTGAGGTCACTAATAGAGACTCAAAATAGAAACAAACAGAAAAACAAAGCAGGAAAAGAAATATATCTGGCAGAGAATTACCAACACATGCAGCAGATATATACATACACAGCTTTGTTTAAACAAATAGCACATATTGAAAAACAAAAACAGACAGAAATTGAAACAACATGAAAATTACTTCTTTGGGTTATTCTGCTTGGACTTGTCTTCAGTTGGTTTCTCTCCTGGCTTCTTAAAGATGATTTCTCTCTTGGGATCTGAAGCCTGAGCCTTTGTCATAGTCATATCAGCTGCCCCTATAATGTTCAATGATGTTGCTCTGGGGACAACTGCTTCTAGATGAAGTTTCATATAGTCATCAACATTAAACAATTTATTGCCTTTGTCAAATCTTTTCAACTCTTCTTTTCTGTACTTAGACATAGTTGTAAGTACTGATGTATCTTTGCCTTCAGCCTTGGCTTTATTGATCAAGGATAGTCCAATTAGCTCCAGGTACCTGGCCATTTTTGCAGTATTTGCAGTTTCAGGATCTTCAAAAGGGATTGGAGGAGAGTATGGCCTTTTTGGACTTTCAGCTTTTTGTACTTCAGAGGTATGTTGCTGCTGCTGCTGATGTTGTTGACTTTGACTTCCTGAGGATGGCTGCCTCTGCTGGCTGCTTCTAGATGATCTCCCTGACTGTCTCTGATATGTTTGCATGGGGGCAGATCTCTGAGAGCTAGAGGAGCCAGAGGCACCAGCTGCTGGAGGAGGAGGAGGATCCTTCCTATATCTGTGCACTGGAGGGGGGGAATATCTCCTACTTCTCTTTCTTTCCTTCTTCTGGTTCTTTGACAACCACATCCATGCAGGCATTCCCTTGTATGGAGTGACATTGTGCAGAATATAGTAAGGGGTGTCAGCATTTGGATTTGGCTTAGGAGCTGGAGGAGGAGGAGCCTTCCTTTTCTTTGATAGCATCTTCTTTTTCTTGTTGGTAGCATCTTCATCTGAGTCATCATCATCATCTTCTTCTTCAGAATCAGAAGCCTGAGGGATGTCATAAAGAGCATCCAAAGCTTTCAAAGCTTTATCAGAAATAATAGCTTTTTCTAGAGGAGGGGCAGAAGATTCAGGAACTGGAATATCAGCAACAGAAGAGGAGGAGACTGTAAAGGAATCAGAAATAGTTGAGACAGAGCTTTCAGCTGCTGTCTTATTCTCCTCTTCTATATCAGCCTGGATAAGCTCATCCAAATCAGGCAAAGGAGAGTCATCCATGACAAAACTTGGTACTGAAATAACTTCTGGAATAACTGAAGATGATGGAGCAACAAATGGAGGAGCAAAACTGTCACAGAGTTGCTTAGCAACTGCTGGAAGAGCTGGAGAGGTATAGGGTACAATAGCCAAACTTGGCTTAGTAAAAGCTGTTGGAAGAAACTGCATAAATACTGTATCAAAACTTCTTAACAAAACAGACAAATTTACTGTGGGATTTAAATGGAAATCACCAACAGGTTTTATTTGCTCAACTGACTCATCTAAATCAATGTCAGTATCCATAAACTGAATCAATTCAATCATCTTAGATTCAAAATCTTGCAAACTATCTGCATCTGTATCTGAAACTTCTACTGTAGAGGGGGCTGCTACTGTATCTGTTGCTGCTGCTGCATCTGCTGCTGCTTCTTCATAGAGCATCTCCCCCTGCCTGGGTTCAGGAATACCTGGAGCCAGGCCCCTAAATGAAGAGGGGGCAGCATATAGGGTAGAAATCTGGGCAGATAAAGAATTGATGGAGGTCACAAGATGTGTAATGGCCTCTTGGATGAGAGATTTGATGAGGGGAGTGAGCAAGGAGATGATGGTTGATGGATCAAATGGGGAAGGGGAAGAGGATGGAATGGAGGATGGAATAACAGATGGAATGGAGGCATCTGGCATGACAGAGTCTGTGGGTATGGTGTAAGATGGAATGGAGGACAAATGAGGGGGAAGAGGTGACTGAGGTGGTGTAGGAATAGATGTCTCATGAGGTGAAGCAGGGGGTGTAGGAATGTTTGTGATGTCAAGTGGTGGAGAGGGAGGAGGAGTAGGCACATGTGGAGGATGTTTTGGTGGAAGGGGTGCTGGAAGAGATGGTGGAGATGGAATGATCTCTTCAGCATGGAGGGGAGTGGCCTTTACAGCCCTGGTGCTCTCAGAAGTAGGGATGGAAGAGGAGGAAGCCTTGGAGGGCTTGGAGATAGTCCTATCCCATCTGCCAAACAAGGCGCAGGTGAGGCGCTTGCTGGCATTGATGAAAATGGTCGGGGAGACCATTAATTCACCAGCCTTTTCCTGGAGGAAGATCCCCAGGATTCGTCCGAAACAAACTTCCTTCTTGCTGTTCTTTTTCTTGATCAACTCAAAGAAAACTTTACTCCAATTCATAGAACGCTTATTCACCACAGCACACAGGATGAGAAATTGATGACGGGTAATGTATTCATACGCTGAGTGCTTGCACATCAGTATCTTTCCCACGATGTCCGCCAGAAACTGGTAGGCGGCGGACAGTTTCTTCTTCAACAGCTTGTTAGGGTTGCTTCCTGAAAACCCCACTAACTTCAGCATATCACCAAATTATTCAGAATCCATTTCCATGTTATCTTCTCCATTCACCAAACCAAAAATTTCAGAAAGAATTGCGGGAGATAACGGAACAGCAGTACTCCCGATATTTCCTGTCAGCACATCTTCCTCAGTAACCGACGATGTATACACCCATTCTCTGATTTCAGTTGAGTGCAGTTTAATCCTTCGGGTCTTAAAGTCCTTTAGATTAAGTTCTTCTAGCAGTTCCAATATATAGAGAAATATGGGGTCAGAATGTTGGAAAGAATCGAAGTCCATATCAAAACCAGTATCAAATTTCATTGTCGCCAAAGCTCCTGTGGGAATCGCCATTGATGACCTGCAAGAAAGACACAGAGAAAAACGACAATCAAGAGCAAAGGAACTGAAAGCGCGGGACGGAGGTCGAAGAAAACCTAGATATAAGATTTTTAGAATATGAATCGACAATCTCCGTTCCACAAAAAGAAACAGTTCTTCGAACTGAGCTCGACGAAATAAATTATAGACAAATAATTCGTCTATCTCATCCAGAAGAATCAAACACAGTTCGTCGAACTCCGTTCGACAAAACATCTTCTAAAGCAAAGTTCGTCGATCTACGATCAACGAAAATTGTTTCCACACAGAGAATTCGTCGATCTCCGGTCGACGAGAATCTCTCAAACTTTCCCTAATTCGTCGAACTCCGTTCGACGAACTCTGGAAAATTCGTCGAATGCAGACAGAAACTAATTTAACTCTTCTCCATTAATCATTCCCAGTTGATTTATAAAGAATAGATGAGTTTTCTCATCCAAGGGCTTGGTGAAAATGTCTGCTCTCTGTAGTTCAGTAGGAATATGGATTAAGTTAATTTCTTTTTGTCTACATTATCTCTAATGAAATGATGTCTTATTTCAATATGCTTAGTCCTAGAATGATGAACTGGATTCTGTGCTATAGCAATAGCACTAGTATTATCACAAAATAATGTTGAATTATTTAAGTTGACACCATAGTCTAGGAGTTTGTTTTGTATCCATAGCATTTGTGAATAGCAGCTGCCGGCAGCCATGTATTCTGCTTCTGCAGTTGATGTAGACACAGATGTCTGCTTTTTACAAAACCAAGAGACAAGTCTCATACCCAGGAACTGGCAAGTTCCAGAGGTACTCTTCCTGTCCACTTTACATCCAGCATAGTCAGCATCTGAGTATCCAGTTAACTCAAATTCTGACTCTGCAGGATACCAGAGTCCTAGATTAGGACAACTCTTTATATATCTCAAAATTCTTTTTAGGAAAATAAGGTGAGATTCTTTAGGGTTCACTTGGAACCTAGCACAAAGGCATGTGGCAAACATTATATCAGGTCTGCTAGCTGTTAGGTATAATAGGGATCCAACAATTGCCCTATAATTTTTCTGATATACAAGTTTCCCTACTGCATCAGAATCCACAACAGCATTGGTAGCCATAGGGGTTTTCATTCCTGAAGCATCACCCATCCCAAACTTCTTAATAAGCTCTTTAGCATACTTAGCTTGGGAGAGGAAGATACCATAAGGGAGCTGCTTCACGTGGAGACCAAGGAAGTAGGAAAGCTCACCCATGCTACTCATCTCAAATTTAGAATGCATGAGGTCAGCAAACCTCTTGCACAATTTGGGATCAGTAGACCCAAAGATGATGTCATCCACATATATTTGTACTAACAAAATTTGGTCCTTATGACTTCTAGTGAAAAGAGTTTTATCTATGGTTCCTTTTGTAAATTTATGCTCTAAAAGAAAGCTTGTTAAGGTCTCATACCAAGCTCTTGGAGCTTGCTTTAAACCATAGAGAGTTTTATCCAATTTAAATACAAAAGAGGGTTGAGTTGGAGAGATAAAACTAGGAGGTTGCTCTACATAAACCTCTTCTTGAAGCACTCCATTCAATAATGCACTTTTGACATCCATTTGAAAGACTTTGAATCTCCTGTGAGCTGCATAGGCAAGGAATATTCTTATGGCCTCTAACCTTGCAACAGGGGCAAAGGTTTGGTCATAATCAATTCCTTCCTCTTGCCTGTAGCCTTGAGCAACAAGCCTAGCCTTGTTTCTCACTATGTTCCCTTGAGCATCCAACTTGTTCCTGTAGACCCATTTAGTTCTAATAACTGGGTAGTTATGGGGTCTTGGTGTAACGCCCCGAAACTCAAAAGAGCGACGGGTGGCATTTTGGGCCAAATCTGGAATCTGGCAGGAGGCACATGGCCTGGTACATGGGCGTGTACCAGGGCATGCCAGACTGGAGTCGACGACTTGGCCGCGAAGTCGACGAATTTCGGTCGACACTGTGTCGAGACAGGGCACACGGCCTGAGACACGGGCTTGTCTCAGGGCGTGTCGAGCCCGTGTCGACAATGGTCCCGGGGTGTCGACGATTTTCGCTCGACGAAGTGTCGAGACGGGGTATACGGCCTGAGACATGGGCATGTCTCAGGGCGTGTCGAGCCCATGTCAACAACAGGCCCGGGGTGTCGACATTTTCGCTCGACGATGTGTCGAGACAAGGCACACGGCCTAGGACACGTGTGTGTCCAAGGCCGTGTCGGGTGGTCAACGAACTTCGCTCGATGAATTGTCGAGACCATGAACACGGCTTGGAGCCCAGGCGTGTTGAGGTAGACACAGGCAAGGAAACGGACGTGTCCAGTACCCGTGTAGTTCTCGTGTTGTTTTCGGGCTAAATCGATGGGGGCACACGGCCATGTCAGTTGGAACACGGGCGTGTCAGATCGAACACGGGCGTGTCAGATGCCCGTGTGTTGTTCCAGGCGCGTCGAGTTTGACGGCGAATGAGGGATATGGCCCTAGACACGGGCGTGTGCCAGGCCGTGTTCGGTCCAGATTCTGCATTTTAGATCTGGATCGTCGCTGTTCGTTTCTTTAATTCGGGATCCGACGGCTGGGGGCTGTTAGTACTTGGATATACACGGGATTGGACCCTAGAAACCCTCATTCTTACTTGAGTGGTTCTCTTTCTAAGTATAGAGAGAGGAGAGCCAAAGGAGGAAGAAGAAGCTAGATTCGGCCATTGGAGGAGCTTCGAAGCTCCAAATCGCGAGCCGACCTCGGATCTATGGAGGCAAAGAGAGTGCGGTGCTTTTCATCCGCTTACTTTTCCATGGCGCCAAGGAACAACGCTAGGGTAACGATTCTCTTTTTGAGCATGTGTAGCTCTCCTTCTTTGCATAGGAAGTCCGCTCTCGCGAGTTTGCGGTGAGTTGGAGGCGTTCCTTCGGGTAGATATGTAAAGTCCCCGTTGTTTAGAGTCCGTAAGCGAGAACGGACATAGGCATCATGTGTGAAGCCTACCCGGACATGTTGGTCTGGATCGGTGATGTTGCATTGCATAAATGCCAGAGAAGACTCTGTGCGATTGTTTGTTTTTCGGGTTTTCTACGTGGTAGATTGCAACAGGGAGCCTTGGGGATTAACCCAAAGGTGCACCGGAAAACTGGGCGGATGCGTGATCTTGCCAACTTGGTGGCCTGAGAGCCAACTAGAACATAACCGAGTTATGTGATTTTGTGATGGAAACGGGACTCGGGAGAAGTTTGACCTGCGCATATGGTTTAAATTACCGCTGCGATGTTAGCATGGGTTAGATGGAACCGTACTCGTTCTATGTCGTTTGGGTTCATAGAGACCTAAGGTTACGTGGCACTTGTCATTGGCATAGATGAGGGTCTTCGGCTGTCTATGGTTTTAATTACCGTGACCCATGTCGGGAAGACAAATTGCTCATTATTTTGCCATCCAAAGGGACCGTGGTGAGTCGACAGACTTAGACTGTGTTCACCGAGAATGTGCCCTGAGTGCACAGGGTGTGTGGTCGTGTGTGCCAACGCTTGTGATGAAATGAATATTTATACACTGCTCGCTTATGCTAATAAAATGCAGGGAAGGAGCATCGCCGCCCCGAGTTGGGGGCGGGATCATTATAATTTGGTCAGCATTGCTGACCGTTACTTTGTTTGCCACCGTGTGGTGGTTTCGTTGCTTGCAGGTGCTGCTGGACCAAGCGGTCAATAGCGGGCTAAAGCCCAAATTGCGAAGCCGGCCCTCAAAGGCCTAATTGGAGTGTTTACTGCTTTTATTCATGTATGACCGGCCTACGTGTCGTGGTTTGCAAATCATGTAATATTAAGTAAACAATTTTGTAAGGCCTTAAGGCCAGTACTGGTGTATGTACTACATTCCTATTTGGTATATTAGTGGACATTCGTGCTCTTTGTGCTGGGTTCTTAATTGCAACTTTTATAAACTACTTCCACTAGAATGCTCTGTGTAGGACGTTGGATTGGTTGGATGGTTTCCATTGAGTAACCACCCGGTCTGTCTGTAGTATATGGCGTCGGGCCCCGGCCGGACCTATTGCTATATGCTATGCGACGGATAGGGGTGTTACAATTTGGTATCAGACTACTGGTTTTGGTCGGGCTTAAATTGAATTCATGGATGAATTCTTTTTAAGGGGTGGTGAGCACATGTGTGTGCGTCATCGTTATAACACAAGAGAACCCATGAATGTCCACTTAGGAATTAAAATACACGTGTTTGGGGAACCTGCGTGTTCCTATAATTGCTGTTTGCAATTTTATTTGGTCGCTTAATGGTGTTTTGTACCACTATAGGAGACCGGAAGCGGTGCTGGACCGCCAGAATGTCCGATTTCTGAGGAGTTTAGTGCGCCCGTTGAGGTGTTTGATACCCCTCCTTCGTATGAAACCGTTAGAAGGGTCGTTGAAGCGGTGTTCGTTGTGACAGGTGCACAGTTTGGAAGAAATTTACAACCCTACTCCCCTATTGTGGCTTCAACGCCGGTTGGCGTGATGGAGCAGATGACCTTTAGTAGACCATCGGTGCAGCAGCTAAATATGCATTTAGTGCAGGGAGCGCACACAGTTGAGGAATATTTGCAAGCATTTCTTATGATAAGCCGCTACCCATGCTTCGAGTTGGATAATGAGCAAGCTACAGTCGATAGGTTTTATAATGTCCTGCGCGCCGAGTTACGAGTTCTACTGCTAGGACCAAAGTTATTGGGATTCCGAGCCTTGGTGGAATCAGCTAGATCTTTGGAGGCAGATTTGAGGAAGACTCTCCCGATGCCAGCGACCATGGTATCGAACTATGCGAGCCCCATAAGATTTGCATCCGGCGGAATGCTGGAGAAAGGGACTACGACATCGACTAGCAAAGCTACTTACACATGTTTTACTTGTGGAAATAAAGGGTATTTTGCCCGAGAATGTTGGAATGGTGCTTAGAAGACTAAGAAAGCTAGGTCAGGAGCAGTTGAGGACGTTACTGCAAAGGAAACGGCATTCAAAATGCTGAACACCTCAAAGTCTGGTTACCGTATGTGGTATAAGAAGGCTAGGACTTTGGGTCCAGCCCCCTGTGCTGGTGCTTCTGGGGTGACTATGGGTCGAACCCCGAGCGCATGTTCCACTTGTGGAAAATTGGGGCACTTTGCCCGAGACTGCTGGAGCGGACATCCCAAGTCCGAGAAGAAGCATGCTGTCGTGATGACAGGTATGGTTTAATGTTATAGCAGTTTAGCATTGAATATTTGTCGCCCTTGTGCATGTTAGCTTAGAACTACTTGCGCTAAGCTTTGTTCTGATTTTCGTTTATTCGGCGAGAGCACCGTTCGTGTAAACGAAGCTTCGCATTCCTTTATTTAGGAATTATTTTACGCGTCAGAGTACGTCCTTCGTTGGTAAAATACAAATTGGATGTGCAATGATCCAATGGCGCTCAATGCGCGCGGGTAGTATCTGTTGCGTTTAGGTGTGGTCAGGGAGCCAAGACTTTGACTTCCAAGTATCGTTACTACCGCTAGGGGAGTTCGATGTAATAGTTGGCATGGACTGGCTCTCGGAGCAGCAAGCCTATATCGATTGCGGTAGCAAAGAAGTCAAGCTGGGAGCTAGTCGTGAGACGACCTTTATGGGCTCGAAGGGGTCGAGCAAGACGTGGGTGTCTGCTCTTCAGGTGGTGAAGGCGGTTCCTATCGGCGGAGAACTGTTCTTTACACTAGTGGAGGTTGCAAAGCCTAAGCCCATGTTGGACAGTATTTCAGTGGTATCAGAATACCCTGATGTGTTCCCTAGAGATCTTCCTGGAGACCCGCCTCAACGGGAGATAGATTTTATGATAGGGCTCGTACCAGGTGCAAAGCCTGTGTCACACTCTCCGTATCAACTAGCGCCTAAGGAAATGGCGGAGTTGAAGGTTTAACTACAAAAGTTGTTGGAGCAAGGGTATGTGCGTCCAAGTTCTTCGCCTTGGAGCGCACCGGTCCTCTTTATTAAGAAGAAGGACGGAAGCTTGAGGCTATGTATTGATCAGCGGGAGCTCAACAAGTTGACGGAGAAGAACAAGTACCCGATCCCCGGATCGATGATCTTTGTGATCAGTTGGTTGGGTCGACAGTGTACTCGAAGTTGGATCTCAATTCTGGGTACTATCAGTGGAGGATAAGGGAGAGTGGTATCCCTAAGACAATGTTCAGTACAAGATACGGGCATTACGAGTTTACGGTCATGCTGTTTGGGCTGACTAATGCGTCGTTAGTGTTCATGGATTTGATGAACAGGACCTTCAGGGAGTACTTGGACCATTTTGTGATCATCTTCATCAACGACATTTTTGTGTACTTGCAGAGTGAGGAAGATCACTTCAAGCATCTTCATTTGGTTTTGGAGACGCTAAGGAGGAATCAGTTGTATGCCAAGTTCTCGAAGTGCGAGTTTTGGTCATCCTCAGTGGCGTTCCTCGGTCATATAGTGAGTGGGGAAGGTATTGCAGTGGATCCGGCGAAGATTGTTGTGATACGGGAGTGGCCTGAGCTTTCTACAGTAGCGGAAGTCCGGAGCTTTCTGGGGCTTGCCGGCTATTATAGGCGCTTCGTAGACAACTTCTCGCGGATAGCGTTACCTCTTACTACTTTGACGAGGAAGGAGCAGAAGTTCATTTGGACGCCGGAGTGCGCACGACCTTTTGAGGAGTGAAATGTCGGTTGACCATGACACTTGTGCTGAGTTCGCCAAGTGGGACCGAAGACTATGAGATTTATAGCGATACTTCGGGCAGCGGTTTGGGTTGCGTGCTACTGCAACACGGAAGTGTAATAACTTATGGCTCGAGACAGCAAAAAGTGCACGAGAGGAACTATCTGGTCCATGACTTGGTGTTAGCGGCCGTGATTTTTGCCTTGAAACTGTGGAGACATTATTTGTACGGTGTGAAGATGGATATCTACACCGGTCACAAGAGCGTGAAGTATCTGATTGATCAGAAAGATCTGACTATGCGGCAATGTAGATGGACGGAATTCCTAAGGGACTATACGTTCAAGATCCACTACGTGCCTGGTAAAGGTAATGCGGTTGCGGATGCGTTGAGTCGTCGGGCCCCAGCTCAAGCCAATTGGCTGTCGATCCATGACGAGCGGTTGGTTCGGGAGTTGGAGGCGTTGGAGATTGTTTGTGTGGATAAACAAGCAAGTGCTGAAGCAGTGATGAGTTGGACTGAAGTTCAATATGACATGGCTGATCAGATTCGGCAGGCTTTGGATTTGGGTGTCCATATGAAGCAGTTCATGGTAGAAGCTCTGGATGGGTCAAATTCCCAAATTTCGTTGTGGAGGACGGATTACTTTGGAAAGACGGTCGTCTGTGCTTCCCAAGTGTGGTCAATTTACGAGTGGAATTGTTGTACGAGGCACACCACACTAAATACTCGATTCACCCGGGAAGAACAGAGATGTACCGTGACGTTAAGAAATTGTTTTGGTGGCCGGGTATGAAGAAAGATGTGGCGCTCTACGTGGCGAAGTGCCAAATTTGCGCCTTGGTGAAGGCGGAATGTCAAAAGCCGGGAGGATTTCTGAAGTCCTTGCCTATTCCGGAGCGGAAATTCGACGACATCTCTATGGACTTTGTGCACGTGTTTCCAAGATCACAAAAGGGGAACGACGTCATCTGGGTGGTCGTAGATCGGCTAACGAAGGTGTCGCATTATATTCCGCATAGGAAGGATGATCCGGTGGAAAAGTTAGCAAAACTTTATATGGATAATATAGTACGGCTTCACGGTGTGCCCCGCAGCATCGTGAGTGACCGAGTTGGGCAGTTCACGTCCAATGATTGGAGGCTTGTGCAGCAAATGTTGGGAACAAAGTTAAAATTTAGAACAGCCTTTCATCCGCAAACGGATGGGCAGACCGAGAGGGTCAATAGGACTATGGAAGACATGCTCCGCATGTGTGTCTTGGACTTAGGAAAGCAATTGGAAGACCATCTTTATATGGTAGAAGATGTCGCACGTCGTTGTCCTGGCTGGAAACGGGTGAGTCAAAGTTGTATCAGCAATTAGAAGTGGAGGATGCTACTTCGTTGGTGCAAACCATTCAGGAGAGGTTGCTTATCACTCAAGACCGGCAAGCGAAGTACTATAATGTCAAGCACAGGAACGTGGAGTTTGCTGTGGGCGACTGGGTGTACTTAAAGATCAAGCCGTTCAAGGGTGTCTCACGGGTGCGGCGATTGGAAAAGCTAAGCCTGAGGTATCTTGGACCGTTTGAGGTTTTGGAGCGGGTTTGAGCTTTCGGTGGAGCTTAGTGGCCTACAAGATGTATTCCATATTTCGGTGCTACGGAAGGCGGTGCAAGAGCCTACGCAAGAGATCGCGGTCGATCAAGTGCCGATTGATAGTGGGTTGACGACAAATGTCAAGCCCATACGTATTGAAGACTCGGAAGTCAAGCGGCTACGCAATAAAGAGATCAGGATGGTCAAGGTCCAATGGGACAATTACGGTCGAGAGGAGCTCTCTTGGGAGCGAGAGCAGATTATGCTTGACGTACATCCGGAGTTCCGCTCAGGAACAATTTAATTTTTGGTACTTGTCTTTCCTTCATATAATTTTGTAGACGAAATTCTTTTAAGAGGGGGAGAGTTGTAATGCCCCGAAACTCAAAAGAGTGACGGGTGGCATTTTGGGCCAAATCTGGAATCTGGCAGGAGGCACACGGCCTAGGACATGGGCGTTTCCCAGGGCGTGTCAGACTGGATTCGACGACTTGGCCGCGAAGTCGACGAATTTCGGTCGACACTGTATCGAGACAGGGCACACGGGCGTGTCTCAGGGCGTGTCGAGCCCGTGTCGACGATCGGCCCGGGGTGTCAACGATTTTCGCTCGACGAAGTGTCGAGACGGGGCACACAGCCTGAGACACGGGCGTGTCTCAGGGCGTGTCGAGCCCGTGTCGACAACCGGCCCGGGGTGTCGACATTTTCGCTCGGCGATGTGTCGAGACAAGGCACACGGCCTAGGACACGGGCGTGTCCATGGTCGTGTCTGGTGGTCGACGAACTTCGCTCGACGAAGTGTCGAGACCGTGAACACGGCCTGGAGCCCAGGCTTGTTGAGTTAGACACGGGCAAGGACACGGGCGTGTCCAGTACCCGTGTAGTTCTCAGGTTGTTTTCGGGCTAAATCGATGGGGGCACACGGCCGACCACACGACCGTGTTAGTTGGAACACGGGCGTGTCAGATCGAACACGGCCGTGTCGGATGCCCGTGTGTTGTTCCAAGCACGTCAATTTTGACGGTGAATGAGGGACACGGCCCTGGACACGGGCATGTGTCAGGCCGTGTTCGATCCAGATTCTGCATTTTAGATCTGGATCGTGGCCGTTTGTTTCTTTAATTCGGGATCCGACGGCTGGAGGTTGTTAGTACTTGGATATACACGGGATTGGACCCTAGAAACCCTCATTCTTACTTGAGTGGTTCTCTTTCTAAGTATAGAGAGAGAGGAGAGCCAAAGGAGGAAGAAGAAGCTAGATTCGTCCATTGGAGGAGCTTCGAATCACCAAATTGCGAGCCAACCTCGGAACTACGGAGGCAAAGAGAGTGCGGTGCTTTTCATCCGCTTACTTTTCCATGGCGCCAAGGAACAATGCTAGGGTAACAATTCTCTTCTTGAGCATGTGTAGCTCTCCTTCTTTGCATAGGAAGCCTGCTCTCGCGAGTTTGCGGTGAGTTGGAGAAGTTCCTTCAGGTAGATATGTAAAGTCCCCGTTGTTTAGAGTCCGTAAGCGAGAACGGACATAGGCATGATGTGTGAAGCCTACCCGGACATGTTGGTCTGGATCGGTGATATTGCAGTGCATAAATGCCGAAAAAGACTCCGTGCGATTGTTTGTTTTTCGGGTTTTATACGTGGTAGATTGCAACAGGGAGCCTTGGCGATTAACCCAAAGGTGCAATCGGAAAACTGGGCGGATGCGTGATCTTGCCAACTTGGTGGCCTGAGAGCCAACTAGAACATAACCGAGTTATGTGATTTTGTGATGGAAACGGTACTCGGGAGAAGTTTGACCTGCGCATATGGTTTAAATTACCGCTGCGATGTGAGCACGAGTTAGATGGAACCGTACCCGTTCTATGTCGTTCGGGTTCAAAGAGACCTAAGGTTACGTGGCACTTGCCGTTGGCATAGATGAGGGTCTTCGGCGGTCTATGGTTTTAATTACCGTGACCCATGCTGGGAAGACAAATTGCTCATTTTTTTGTCGTCCAAAGGGATGGTGGTGAGTCAACAGACTTAGACTGTGTTCACCGAGAATGTGCCCTGAGTGCACGGGGTGTGTGGCCGTGTGTGCCTACGCCTGTGATGAAATGAATATTTATACACTGCTCGCTTATGCTAATAAAATGCAGGGAAGGAGCATCGCCACCCCGAGTTGGGGGCGGGATTGTTATAATTTGGTCAGCATTGCTGACCGTTACTTTGTTTGCCACCGTGCGGTGGTTTTGTTGCTTGCAGGTGCTGCTAGACCAAGCGGTCAATAGCGGGTTAAAGCCCAAATTACGAAGCCGGCCCTCGAAGGCCTAATTGGAGTGTTTACTGCTTTTATTCATGTATGACCGGCCTGCGTGCCGTGGTTTGCAAATCATGTAATATTAAGTAAACAATTTTGTAAGGCCTTAAGGCCAGTACTGGTGTATGTACTACATTCCTATTTGGTATATTAGTGGACATTCGTTCCCTTTGTGCTGGGTTCTTAATTGCAATTTTTATAAACTGCTTCCGCTAAAATGCTCTGTGTAGGACGTTGGATTGGTTGGATGGTTTCCATTGATTAACCACCCGGTTTGTCTGTAGTATATGGCGTCGGGCCCCGGCCGGACCTACTGCTATATGCTATGCGACGGATAGGGGGTGTTACACTTGGAACCAAATCCCAAACTCTACATCTCTCAAACTGATTTAGTTCCTCTTGCATTGCAATGATCCAGTGGGGATCTTGCTCTGCTTCATGGATAGTGAGAGGTTCAGTCTGAGAGAGAAAACAGGCATGCATCAAGTCTTGGTTGAGTTGATGCCTTGTCTGTACACTGATAACTCTAATTTTGTCCATATTTTTATATTATTTTTATTTAATAATTAATTAGTTTATAAGTATATTTTATAATTTTATTATTTAATTTTTCTAATTTCTTATTTCAGGACAATCTGGGCTGCAAATCTCAATTTGGAGTCTATAGGGTTGATCAGGAGACAAAACTGGAGAAAAGCAGGAAAATTTCAAAAGCACATGCCAACGTCACGGGCGTGACCGACAAGGTCACGGGTGTGACATCCTGACGTGAACCCGGCGTGTGGAAAGAGCTATCTGCCACGTCAATTAAAAGTACACGCCCTAAAGTCACGGGCGTGATAATGGTCACACTGGCGTGGCCACCAGGCGTGACATCCAGTGCTTGGTCCAGTCTTCCAGTCAACGGCAGTTTATATTTGCACAACACATCACGGGCATGACAAAGTTGTCACGGGCGTGACTAACCCCGTGACATCCCGGCATGCCGACTTAATGCTGTTGTTTCAAGCGCTGGGAGTTTCGCAAGACACGCCCAAGGTCACGGGCGTGACAATGGGCGTGACCCTTCCAACAACGGCCGCAGTTATTCCCGCCGTTTCTACTTCCCGCCTTTTTTCTGCAACCATCAAGACATGCCCAAGGTCACGGGCATGACCCAGGGGCGTGACCCGCCAATTAACGACTTTTGGCGGTTTTGCGCCAACGTTCAGAAGACTTGAAGAGGACGGTTCCGAGACCGACACGGCCTAGGTCACGGGCGTGACCTAGGGGCGTGGCCACCCAGCAACTTCTCCTATAAATTCCAGACAGCTTCAGATACTCAAGGGAGATTTTTGGGAGCTTAGTTCTGTTTTATTTTCTGTTTTTCTTGCATTCTAATTTCATATTGTACCTCTACTTTCAAGTCTTTCTTTAATCATGTCTTTCTTTATGCTTTCATGTAATTCTCCCATCATGATGAGTAGCTAATTTCCCAATTAGCACTTGATCATGATGAACTTTGGAATAGAATAAAATTCATATTTTTGTCTCAATTTCTCAAGCTTTCTAATTTAAGTACTTCAATTTATCTTTGAATTTTATTTCATCGAATTACAAATTTTGTGTATTTGATATTAAATCTGTATCCTAGATTTACCGAGAGGTTGTGGATACGAGTAGATCACTCAAGGATAAAGAGAGTTTCTTGCACCCCTCGAGAGAGGAACGCAAAATTCTTCCGCCTTGGAGTCAAATCCATTAGTGAGGTTCACCGCCTAAAGCAAGCTTAGGTCTTTCGACTGGCCGAGAGGTCTTAATCGATCTACCTAAGGTTAGTCGAGTGCGTATTCTCGAGAGAGGCGCTTCGTAGCTTTGGAACCTCCGCGGTCGAAGTTAATAATTTAGATGCTTGTGCACTTTAATTTCGTGGATTTTATTCTAGCCCAAAGGGATTCCAGATCAAGTGCTAGCATTTTATTCATCAAATTTCTCCTCTTAGTTTAACGTTTGTTTTCGTTTTCGCAAAACCAATTTTCCGATCGTTAAAATAATAACTCTTCCTTGTGAGTACAAATACTCAACGGTCCCCGAGTTTAAATACGATATTTCCTATACTAAATTTCGATAGGTGCACTTGCCTAGTTGAGAGTTTAGTTTGGATATTTTTCAAAACTTTATAAAATCTCCATCAAGTTTTTGGCGCCGTTGCTAGGGAGACTTTTTCTGTGTTGATATTTTGAAAGCAAGGATCTATTAGTTTTATCAATTTCTTTTTTGTTTTAAAAAGTTCAAAATCAAAAAAAAAATTTCATTTGGTCTTATTTTGGTGTATGACCCGAGGGATTCCATCACCTCTTTTTGATTTGGATCCGAAAATCGAGCGAACCCTTCGGCACCGCTTATGATTTCGAGTTCCGAATTTTCAAGATACGGAATCCTTAGGAGACACTCCTAATCCATCATTAATCCTCTCTCCGTCACCGCCTCCTTCTTCTCCTTCTTCATTTAGTTCTTCTTCCCATTCTCCTAGATCTCCTTCTTCTTCTTCTTCTTCCAATATGGGTGAGCCAAATGCGGTCGAACAAAGGACTATGTCCTATTATGCCCGTCCAAACTTGGACGAGGCTCAATCTAGTATTGTTCGCCCCGCTATTGCCCCCAATAATTTTGAGTTGAAGCCAAGCATCATCCAAATGGTACAACAATATGTATAATTTGATGGGCTTCAAGATGAAGATCCAAACGCGCATATTTCAAATTTCTTAGAAATATGCGATACTTTTAAAATTAATGGTGTATCTGATGATGCCATCTGGCTAAGGTTATTTCCATTTACATTGTGCACTAAAGCCAAGCAGTGGTTGGGTTCTCTACCAAGAGGATCCATCATAACATGGGCTCAAATGACAGAAAGATTTCTTACGAAATACCTTTCGCCGGCTAAAACGGCTAAATTGCGCAATGATATTACTTATTTGTACCAACTTGATTCGGAAACATTATATGATACTTGGGAGCGGTTCAAGGAATTGCTTCGTCGATGTCCTCATCATGCAATTCCGGATTGGTTACAAATCCAAACCTTCTATAACGGCCTAAATTCTCAAACTAGGCAACATATCGATGACGCCGCCGGTGGAATGCTTAATAATAAAACACCAGCGGCCGCCCAAGAGCTTATAGAAGGTATGGCATTGAATACCTACCAATGGAGTACACCTTGGTCTAAACCACCTAAACCGGCCGGGATGTATGAAATCGATACGGTTTCAAGTTTGTCTCTCCAGGTTGAGCAACTGCAAAAACAGATGAACGAGATGTCTGCTTCCTCGTCCAAATCTACCTGTGAGCCTCAATATTGGGAGCCTTCTACTATTGCTGAGCATGTGGATTACATGTGTAATCTGAATCAGCCACCTTATAATCCGGGTAATAATTTTGGCAATACCTATCACCCGGGTATAAGGAATCACCCCAACTTCTCTTGGAGTAATCCGGGGAACGCGGCGCACCCGCCGAACACGATTCCATCAGGCTATTTTCCACCGCAAGCTCCAAAAGCTCCAAATCTCGAGGAGTTGTTCACCAAATATACGACTACAAATGATGCCACCATCCGGAATCTCACCGGATCTCTTCGAAGTTTGGAGACACAAATTGGGAAAATCGCTAAAATGTTCTCCGATCGTCAACAAGGAGCGCTACCGGGCAATATAGAGCCCAACCCAAAGGAGCATGCCAAATCCATCACCCTATGGAGCGGGAAGGAGGTAACCACTTCTCCAAATCCGGTTGATACTTCTCCAATTCTGGCTGATACGGAGGTAATAATTTCTTCATCTTCTCCTCCGCCTAAGCCTTCTACTTTTAATAAACCAAAAGCTTATCAACCACCTCTTCCCTATCCATCTAGAATGCAAAACGATCGGGTGGATGAACATCACGGTAAATTTTTGGACATGTTTAAACAAATCCAAATAAATCTACCGTTTTGTGAAATAATAGCACAAATGCCGAAATACGCCAAGTACCTCAAGGATCTTTTATCCAATAAAAAGAAACTTGAGGATATCTCTACGGTTCAATTGAACGCGGAGTGTTCGGCAGTTTTACTTAATAAATTACCGAAGAAATTACCCGATCTGGGTAGTTTCTCTATTCTCTGTTTGTTTGGTGATTTATTAGTAAAACGTGCGTTAGCCGATCTAGGCGCCTCAATCAATTTAATGTCTTATTCTTTAGTTAAGAAGTTGGGATTAGGAGAACCTAAACCCACAAGAATGTGCATTCAATTGGCAGATTGGTCTGTCAAGCTCCCTATGGGGATCATAGAGGATGTGCTTGTCAAAGTTGACAAATTTATCTTTCCGGCAGATTTCGTCATCTTTGACATCGAAGAGAACACCGAGGTCCCACTCATTCTCGGTCGCCCTTTTCTTGCCACCTCGCGCGCAGTTATAGACGTTAGTAATGGGAAACTTCTCCTTAGAGTCGGAGATGAAGAAGTTACCTTTACTATTGACACGTCTATGAAAAACTCGCTCTCAAATGACGACTCATGTTATTATTTGGAGGCTTCTCCTGAAGAAGACTCTTTTCTTTTTTCTGAAAAATCATTATCTTCTATTGATCATGATGCCGATTTTGAAAATTTAGATTTAATTGCTCATGAAAATAGTGATAATCTCTCGATCACTCGCGCACCTATTTTTGAACTTTTAGAAATTGGTAGTGATCGTTTGAAAACTTCTTATGATGAACCTCTCGCGCTAGAACTAAAACAATTGCCTGATCATTTAGAGTATTTATTTTTAGCGGAGGATTCAAAACTTCCGGTTATTGTGTCGGCCTACTTGACCGATGAAGAAAAAATTAAATTATCTCATACTTTAAAACTTCATCGCCGCGCAATTGCGTGGAAGATCACGGATTTGAGAGGGATTAATCCCTCCTTTTGCACCCATAAAATTTTTTTAGAAGAACACGCTCACAAAGCCATTCAACCTCAACGCCGGCTAAATCCTAATATGAATGAGGTAGTCAAGGCCGAGGTAATAAAATTATTAGATGCGGGTATCATCTATCCAATTTCGGATAGCTCTTGGGTGAGCCCGGTCCAAGTGGTGCCCAAGAAAGGAGGGTTAACGGTAGTGGCTAATGATAAGAACGAGTTAGTTCCTACTCGAACCGTTACCGGATGGCGGGTGTGCATCGATTACCGTAAAATAAATGATGCAACCCGTAAGGATTATTTTCCTTTGCCGTTTATTGACCAAAAACTTCAACGGCTATCCGGGCACTCATTTTATTGTTTTCTTGATGGTCTCTCGGGATATTTTCAAATCCCAATCGCGCCCGAGGACCAAGAGAAAACAACCGTCACTTGTCCGTTTGACACCTTCGCTTATCGAAGGATGCCTTTTGGTTTGTGCAACGCGCCGACAACCTTCCAGAGGTGTATGCTAGCGATCTTTGACGAATTAGTGGAGGATATCATGGAGGTCTTCATGGATGATTTCTCCGTTTTTGGAGATTCATTTGATTTATGTTTGGCAAACCTTTCCCGTGTACTCCAAAGATGTGAGGACATGAAACTAGTTTTAAACTTGGAGAAGTGCCATTTTACGGTACGGGAGGGTTTGGTCTTAGGCCATAAAATTTCTAGTAAGGGCATAGAGGTAGATAAAGCAAAAATTGAAACTATAGAAAAGCTACCTCCCCCTTCAAATGTTAAGGCCGTTCGTAGTTTTTTGGGGCATGCCGGTTTCTATTGCCGGTTTATTAAAGATTTTTCTGAAATAACTAAGCCCATTACCCACTTGTTAGAAAAAGACGCGTCGTTCATTTTTGACGAAAATTGTTTGCGTGCTTTATCTCTTATTAAAGAAAAATTGATTAACGCTCCGATCATGATTGCTCCCAATTGGGAGCTTCCATTCGAGATAATGTGCGACGCTAGTAGTTTTGTCGTTGGTGCGGTCTTAGGACAACGCATAAATAAAAACTTTCATCCTATCTATTATGCAAGCAAAACATTAACCGCCGCACAGGAAAATCACACGACCACTGAAAAAGAATTATTAGCCGTAATTTTCGCATTTGATAAATTCCGCTCATATCTCACCTTGTCCAAAATTATCGTTTTTACTGATCATTCGGCTTTGAGATATTTACTAGCAAAAACAGATGCAAAGCCGCGATTGATTAGGTGGATCTTACTACTCCAAGAATTTGATTTGGAGATTCGCGACAAGAGAGGAGCGGAGAACTTGGCGGCTGATCATCTTTCGCGGTTGGAGAACCCCAATTCGTGGGAGCTCATGGAGGAGGACATTGACGACACTTTCCCCGAGGAGCACCTTCTCGCCATTCATAAGGTAATTACTCTCCCCACTCCTTGGTTCTCCAATTTCGTAAATTATCTTGTTGCGGGATTCCTCCCGAATGGTTTTTCTTATCAAGAAAAGAAGAAATTTTTTCTGATTTGAAAAATTATTTTTGGGAGGATCCCTTCCTTTTTCGTGTTTGCGCGGACCAAGTAGTGCGGAGGTGTGTTTCTCATGAGGAGGGTGCACAAATATTAAAGCATTGACATGAGGGACCCGCCGGTGGGCACTATAAAGCTAATCAGATGGCTCGGAAGGTACTTGAAGCAGGCTTCTATTGGCCAAGCATCTTCAAGGATGCTCACGCCCATGTAAGTCGTTGTGAACAATGCCAACGCTCAGGTAATATTTCCCGCCGTGATGAAATGCCATTAAATTCATTTCTAGAAATAGAAGTTTTTGATTTATGGGGGATCGACTTTGTTGGACCGCTACCAACATCCTATGGAAATAAATATATTTTGGTATCGGTCGACTATTTGTCACGGTGGGCGGAAGCGCAAGCCCTTCCCACTAATGATGCCCGAGTCGTGACCCGATTTCTCAAAAAACTATTTTCACGATTTGGAGCACCGCGGGAAATAGTTAGTGATAGGGGCACCCACTTTTGTAACGCACAATTCGCTAAAGTTTTATCTAAATATGGCGTTACACATAGGTTGGCCACCCCCTATCACCCTCAAACTAGTGGCCAAGTAGAAGTAGTAAATCGTGAACTTAAACGTATTTTAGAAAAAACGGTTTCTACAAATAAAAAGGATTGGTCGGCTAAGCTTGACAATGCACTTTGGGCTTATCGGACCGCGTACAAGACCGCTATCGGTTGTACGCCGTACCGATTGGTCTATGGGAAAGCATGTCACTTACCGTTTGAGCTTGAGCACCGCGCCTTTTGGGCGCTTAAATTTTTAAATCTACATGAAAATTTATCCTCCGAGCTTCGGAAATTCCAAATTAACGAGCTCGATGGTGGCGCTCCTTCGCCTATGAAAGTAATAAACTTTATAAGGAGCGCACAAAATTTTATCATGATAAAAAAATTAAGCACCCTAAAGATTTTAAACCGGGAGATCAAGTTCTCATCTATAATTCGCGCCTCCGACTTTTTCCGGGCAAACTCAAGTCCCGATGGTCCGGCCCTTTTATTGTAAAAGAGGTGTGGCCCTATGGGACAGTGCTTATCTCGCACCCGGAAAAAGGCGAATTTAAAGTGAATGGGCACCGACTGAAGATATTCCTCGCTGGCGATACTACTAATGAGTACCGGGAGGAAATTAACCTCCCGAACCCATAAATGAGTGCCCCGCTTTGGTCGAGCTCAACGACAATAAACAAAGCGCTTGTGGGAGGCACCTCATGTTTATCTTTTCTTTTTATTTTTAATTCTATTTAAATTTTTGCAGGTTTGAAGGACATCTTTATGGCATGACGATCGACGGAGTTGAGCGTCAAGTCAACGTGTTTCTTCAAGTCGGTAACTTTTGTTTTATTATCGTTTATTTGAATCTTAAAAAAAATAATTAAAGAAAAAAGTAAATAAAAAAATTTAAAAAAACAATAAATTTTTTTCTGTTCGTACATGCCTCTGTCACTGGCGTGACCTATGGGTCACGAGTGTGACAGAGACGTGTTTAGTTCGTCGAGCGAAACCCGAGAGTAGTTTCGTCAAGCGCAGTGTTTCGTTCGTCTTTCGGGACTGTCACGGGCATGACCATCAGTGGTCACGGGCGTGTCTAGCCCGGAACTTAGTTCGACGAAGTGAAGCTGGAAAACTTCTCTTCCTGCCCAGTCATGGCCGTAACAATTAGTGTCACGCCTGTTAGATGGCAGGTCACGGTCGTGACTCGCCCGGATTCAAAAAAAACATTTTTTTTATTCTCGTTTCAGATACACGCCCCAGGGTCACGGGCGTGACCCTGGGCCGTGTTATCGAATCCGAGGCGTGACCCCGGGTCAACGCCTGGGATTCCTTTCCCTTTTATATTTTTTTTATGAGACACACCCCAGGACACGGGCGTGCCCTGGGGCGTGGCCTTGGAATCCAATGCCAGCGCATTGAATTCCTGCATCGGATACCCCTTACAATCCCAGAGTCACGGGCGTGACTCTGGGGCGTGACCAGCGAATCCGAGGCTGGCAGCCTCGGATTACTCTTTTTTTTGTCCCGTGCTTGTCACGCCCCATGTCACGGGCATGACATGGGGCGTGACCAGCCCGAAAAAAATCCTATAAATAGGATTTCTTTCCTTCTTTTTTCCCCACACCATCCAACCCTTCTCTTCTCCCTTTGCTAACCCGAATCCCTCTCTTTTTCTTCAACAATGCCTCGCCACCACCCTCGCTCCACCGCTTCCTCCTCTGAGCACGCTTCGGATCCCGCCGCAGCGGAAGCCATGCTCCTATTTCAAAACCAAACCCAGCAGGAGCGCAGCGAGCGCCTACGTGCCAAACCCCTTGGCGTTTTCCGCATTTTAGATTGGGCGATCCTCGCCACATTTGGAGCGGCAGATTTGGTTAGGGAATTTTTATCCACCCTTGGATGGAGTTCCCTATTTTCCATCTCGGAGCATGCCTTCCTCGAGCTCACCGTCGAGTTCTTGGCCTCTTTTGAGTTTCGCTGGGCGGCGAATGACGACTTCATCATTTTTCACATAGGAGGGGTGATGCAACAGCTCACCATCCGCGAGCTCAATGTCGTCATGGGCTTCTGCTCGGAGGCTTTTTCCCAATCTCCCGCCTATCTCGGTTTAATTACTAATTTCCCTTCCGATGTCAACCTTCTCTCCTTTTGGGTGTAAATCAGTAATGACGCCGCTCCCTACACCCCAAAGAAATCCAAAGGCATCCAACTCATTTCTCCCGTCTTACGTATTCTCCACAACCTCCTTACCTTCACTATTTCTGGTCGCGGCGATAGCCACGGGGTGGTGACTCGGGCAGACTTACTATATTTATATAGTATGTTTTACAGGGTCCCCCTCAACCTTGGTTATCTGCTCGCAATTTTCTTTCGGCACCAGGCCGAAAATGCGAGATTGGGAGAGGTGCACGGCGGGAACTTCATCACTTTCCTCGCCAAGCAGCTCGGCCTTTGGGATACTCTTTCGCGACTGAGCTGCGTCCAGACGCCGCAGGTCATCCAGTTCCAGACCCTTCAGGACCTCGGCCTAGCGCGGCGACGTGATGGAGAGTTTGAGGCTATCCCCCCCCCCCCCCCCCCCCCCGCAGTCGGTGGTGGAGATCTTGACCTTGATTACGGTGCTGGTCCCAGTGGCACTATTCACTCTCCCCACATCCCTCCACCACCGCAGGACCCTTCTTCAGAGCCAGGCCCTCAAAACTATTGGGATCGTCAGTTTGCATCTCTTCACACACGCTTAGATATGATGCAGAACGATTTTGACGCTCGTTTTGTGAGTTTTGACAGTCGATTTACCACGCTAGCGGCAAATCAAGCCTCCTCCATGGCACGTATTGAGCGTGAGTTTTCAGACCTCCGGATGCAGTATCAGGAGCCGAGGCAGCATAGCGATGACGATTAGCCTGCTTTCTTTTTCTTTGGGATTGTAGTCCGCCCCCTTGTATCTTTTCTTTTTATCCTTTTAATTTCCCTTGTCATGTATCTTTTCTTTTTCTTAAAATAAAAAATATGTTTTGCTTCAGCTTTGTCTTTCAGGTACATTTTGCTGCTGCATGACCCGCTTCAGGGAAGTCTCCTATCTTTTATCTTTATTTATTTATTTTTCATTGGGGACAATGTCTTGTTTAAGTATGGGGGGATAGTTCTCAAGCAAAACATACAAAAGAAATCATACTAATTTTTTTTAAAAAAAGAATTTATTTCTTTTGTGCAATTTTGTTTTTACTTATTTTACAAAAATACAAAAATACAAAAACAAAATGCAATTTTCAAAAATCAAACACACAAAAAAATAGGATTACTTTTAAAATTAGGGAGATCTTTATTTCTCTATTTACTCACATGCGAAATTCTAGGTATTCAACTTTTACATAAGTTTAGAAAATTTTTGATGCTTTAATTGAATTTTGAATTTTGTAGTAGAACTGTTGGACATGCTGTGTTTCTAGTTAAGTGCACATGTTAGTAGAATTTAAGTAGAATTAAATATTCAGCATACAATTAGATTTTTCTTTTTCTGAATGCGTAGAAATAGTTTATTTTACTTCTACTTGGAAACTGGTGAAATCTAAAAATATTTTAGGAGAGAGTGTAGAAGTTTACTAGAGAAATATTTTGTGGATCAAGAAAGAGGTATTCTTTCTCGATGTCTAGAACTTGCCCTCTAGCTATTCTCAAGACTTTGCATAGGTTAAACTCATTAGCATTAAAAGGATTTAGGCATTTCTTTTGGCTAGTTTGAGCTTTTGCACCCTTACCTAACGTTTTACCCTTGCTAAGCCAATTTGAGCCTATACCCTTCCTTTTGTTGTAGCTCCACCAACACTTTACCAAAGCCTAAAAACCATCCTTATTACACACCTAAAACCAAGGTTGAAATTATAGATAAAACCAGTTTATGTGTGATTAGGAGCCATTTTATTTTGGTGGTTTTTTAAAAAAATATACAAGAGTTGTTCTATTTTTCATTTCTCCTCTAAAAATAAAAAAGAGAAGAAAAAAACAAATAAAAATAAAAAGAGGAAGTTGAAAAAAAAATGTTCAAAAAAAACAAAGGAATTGGCGGAGTTTTTCAATTTATTTCTTTTGTGCAAACTCTCATTAGGTTTTGGTGTGTCTACCCATCGATTTTATCTTTATTTTTCCAAAACAAAAACCTAAGCCTACATTCCAACCTACTTAAGTCCTACTAATTTGTGCTTATAAGTTAACCTAGTGTCGTGGCGAGAGTGTGAAAGGGAAAGCCTATGGCCATCGACATTGATGGATTTCTTTGGAGGGTATCCCAATCTTCGATTTGTGCAATGTTATCTTAGCAAACACGCTACTTTCTCCCTAAACGTGATTCGAAGATTTATCGTGTTTCCATCCTTGAAGTAAAAATAATAAGTGGAAACACATTTTAGAAAATTAAAAAACTAATTTGTATGCTGAGTAGGTTTTTCTACAATAATAACTACAAGCATAGGCATAAGACTTCGCATTCTACTTCTTATGTTCCATTTTCGTTTTTAGCGTTAAGATTTTTCTACTCTCCATGAAAAGTTGTTTGCTCGGGACGAGCAAACGAGTAAGTATGGGGGTATTTGATAACTCTAATTTTGTCCATGTTTTTATATTATTTTTATTTAATAATTAATTAGTTTATAAGTATATTTTATTATTTTATTATTTAATTTTTCTAATTTCTTATTTCAGGACAATCTAGGCTGCAAATCTCAATTTGGAGTCTATAGGGTTGATCAGGAGACAAAACTGGAGAAAAGCTGGAAAATTTCAAAAGCACACGCCAATGTCACGGGTGTGACTGACAAGGTCACGGGCGTGACATCCTGGCGTGAACCCGGCGCGTGGAAAGAGTTATCTACCACGTCAATTAAAAGTACACGCCCTAAAGTCACGGGCGTGACAATGGTCACACGGGCGTGGCCACCAGGCGTGACATCCAGTGCTTGGTCCAGTCTTCCAGTCAATGGCAGTTTATATTTGCACAACACGTCACGGGCGTGACTAACCCCATGACATCCCGGCGTGGCGACTTAATGCTACAGTTTCAAGCGCTGGGTGTTTCACCTGGTGGCCACGCCCATGTGACCATTGTCACGCCCGTGACTTTAGGGCGTGTACTTTTAATTGACGTGGCAGATAGCTCTTTCCATGCATCGGGTTCACGCCAGGATGTCACGCCCGTGACCTTGTCGGTCATGCCCGTGATGTTGGCGTGTGCTTTTGAAATTTTCCTGCTTTTCTCCAGTTTTGTCTCCTGATCAACCCTATAGACTCCAAATTGAGATTTGCAGACTCAAAAGAGCGACGAGTGGCATTTTGGGCCAAATCTAGAATATGGCAGGAGGCACACGGCATGGGACACGGGTGTGTCCCAGGGCGTGTCAAACTAGAGTCGATGACTTGGCCGCGAAGTCAACGAATTTCGGTCGACATTGTGTCAAGACAGGCCACACGGGCGTGTCTCAGTGCGTGTCGAGCCCGTGTCGACGATCGGCCTGGGGTGTCGACGATTTTCGCTCGACGAAGTCTCGAGACAGGGCACACGGCCTGAGATACAGGCGTGTCTCAGGGCGTGTCGAGCCCGTGTCAACAACCGGCCCGGGGTGTCGATATTTTCGCTCGACGATGTGTCGAGACAAGGCACACGGCCTAGGACACGGGCGTGTCCAAGGCCGTGTCTGGTGGTCGACGAACTTCTCTCGACGAAGTGTCGAGACCGTGAACACGGCCTGGAGCCCATGCGTGTTGAGGTAGACACGGGCAAGGACACGGGCGTGTCTAGTACCCGTGTAGTTCTCGGGTTATTTTCGGGCTAAATCGATGGGGGCACACGGCCGACCACACGGCCGTGTCAGTTGGAACACGGGCATGTTAGATCGAACACAGGCGTGTCGGATGCCCGTATGTTATTCCAAGCACGTTGATTTTGACGACGAATGAGGGACACGGCCCTGGACACGGGCGTGTGCCAAGCCGTGTTCGGTCCAGATTCTGCATTTTAGATCTGGATCGTGGCCGTTTGTTTCTTTAATTCGGGATCCGACGGCTGGGGGCTATTAGTACTTGGATATACACGAGATTGGACCCTAGAAACCCTCATTCTTACTTGAGTGGTTATCTTTCTAAGTATAGAGAGAGAGGAGAGCCAAAGGAGGAAGAAGAAGCTAGATTCGGCCATTGGAGGAGCTTCAAAGCTCCAAATCGCGAGCCGACCTCGGATCTATGGAGGCAAAGAGAGTGCGGTGCGTTTCATCCGCTTACTTTTCCATGGCGCCAAGGAACAATGCTAGGGTAACGATTCTCTTCTTGAGCATGTGTATCTCTCCTTCTTTGCATAGGAAGGCCGCTCTCGCGAGTTTGCGGTGAGTTGGAGGCGTTCCTTCGGGTAGATATGTAAAGTCCCCGTTGTTTAGAGTCCGTAAGCGAGAATGGACATAGGCATGATGCGTGAAGCCTACCTGTACATGTTGGTCTGGATCGGTGATGTTGCATTGCATAAATGCCGGAGAAGACTCCGTGCGATTGTTTGTTTTCGGGTTTTATACGTGGTAGATTGCAACAGGGAGCCTTGGCGATTAACCCAAAGGTGCACCCGGAAAACTGGGCGGATGCGTGATCTTGCCAACTTGGTGGCCTGAGAGCCAACACGAACATAACCGATTTATGTGATTTTGTGATGGAAACGGGACTCGGGAGAAGTTTGACCTGCGCATATGGTTTAAATTACCGCTGCGATGTGAGCATGGGTTAGATGGAACCGTACCTATTCTATGTTGTTCGGGTTCAAAGAGACCTAAGGTTACGTGGCACTTGTCGTTGGCATAGATGAGGGTCTTCGGCGGTCTATGGTTTTAATTACCATGACCCATGCCGGGAAGACAAATTGCTCATTATTTTGTCGTCCAAAGGGATGGTGGTGAGTCGACAGACTTAGACTGTGTTCACCGAGAATGTGCCCTGAGTGCACGGGGTGTGTGGCCGTGTGTGCCTACGCCTGTGATGAAATGAATATTTATACACTGTTCGCTTATGCTAATAAAATGCAGGGAAGGAGCATCGCCGCCCAGAGTTGGGGGCGGGATCGTTATAATTTGGTCAGCATTGCTGATAGTTACTTTGTTTGCCACCGTGCGGTGGTTTTGTTGCTTGCAGGTGCTGCTGGACCAAGCGGTCAATAGCGGGCTAAAGCCCAAATTGCGAAGCCGACCCTCGAAGGCCTAATTAGAGTGTTTACTACTTTTATTCATGTATGACCGGCCTACGTGCCGTGGTTTGCAAATCATGTAATATTAAGTAAACAATTTTGTAAGGCCTTAAGGCCAGTACTAGTGTATGTACTACATTCCTATTTGGTATATTAGTGGACATTCGTGCTCTTTGTGTTGGATTCTTAATTGCAACTTTTATAAACTGCTTCCACTAGAATGCTCTGTGTAGGACGTTGGATTGGTTGGATGGTTTCCATTGAGTAACCACCCGGTCTGTCTGTAGTATATGGCGTCGGGCCCCGGCCGGACCTACTGTTATATGTTATGCGACGGATAGGGGGTGTTACACTTGGAACCAAATCCCAAAATCTACATTTCTCAAACTGATTTAGTTCCTCTTGCATTGCAATGATCCAGTGGGGATCTTACTCTGCTTTATAGATAGTGAGATGTTCAGTCTGAGAGAGAAAATAGGCATGCATCAAGTCTTAGTTGAGTTGATGCCTTGTCTGTACACCTACTGAAATGTCTTCAATCACTTGAGATCTGGGGTGATCTCTAAGTGTGACAAGATTAGTTGGTGGAGTTTGTTGAGCAACAGCTTCTGTAATTATTTCCTCTTGTGGAATGGTACTAGCTATTGAGGGAAGTTCAGCCACTTCCACTTGAATCTCTTCTTCACTATCTTCAGCAACCTGTGGAGTAGGATGGGTTGATACCTCTTGGGTAAGGCTTAGTCCATCCATAAACTCACACAGTTGTGGAACCTGCAAAAAGCTATTGGTAGAAATCTCTTTCTCCTTATAAGACATGTTAGCTTCATCAAAAGATACATGAATAGATTCTCCAATTTTAAGGGTGGATTTATTAAAAACCCTATAGGCCTTGCTTACTTGGGAGTATCCTAGAAAAATCCCTTCTTCAGCCTTAGCCTCAAACTTTCTAATGTATCTTTTATTATTTGTGTGAATGTAACAAATGTAGCCAAAAACATTAAAGTATGTGACTTCTATTCAGGACATAGTTAGCAGTATTTACAGGCCTTGCTTATATAAAAGACTTCTATTCAGGACATAGTTAGCAGTATTTACAGCTTCTGCCCAAAAGGATAGAGGCATGTAAGCATCTGCTAATAATGTACCTGCAGATTCAATGAGTGTCCTATTTTTCCTTTCAGCAACCCCATTTTGTTGTGGAGTTCTAGGAGCTGAGAAGCATTGCCTGATACCTTCCTTCTCACAGAACTCATGCATAAGAAGAGACTAAAACTCTGTGCCATGATCACTTATGATCAATATAACATGAGTAGAGAACTCAATCTGTATGGTCATGAGAAAATCTGTAAGAACCTTGAATGTATCTGACTTAGCTCTCAGAAAGGCTACCCAACTGAATCTAGAGAAGTCATCAACAATCACTAAAGTATAAGACTTCCCACCTAGGCTTTGTACTGCAATGGGTCCAAATAGATCCACATGAAGCAAATACAAAATCCTAGGTGAATCACTTTTATTAATGGATTTGAAACTAGTTTTAGTTTGCTTGCCTAATTGACAAGCCCTGCATATGCTTTCCTTCTTGTAGGGGCCAGAAGGTAAACCTCTAACAAGGTTGTCTTTAGATAACCTAGATATATTCTTAAGGTTTATATGGCATAATCTTTTATGTCATAACTCATTTTGATTACTAGTGATATTAAGTAAACAAACATCAGTTTTGGCAAAAATAAAATCTACTAGATATATATTGTCTTGTCTAAGTCCAATTAAAACAGTTTGGTTTTCACTATTAATAATAGAGCAAGAGGTAGAGTTAAAGTGTACCTGATAACCTTCATCACATAATTGACTTATGGATATAAGGTTATGTTTAAGTCCTCTTACATATGTTACTTTCTTGAAAGTGACTGCTCCAATTTTCACTGCTCCATATCCTTCTGACTGGCCACTTTTTGAATCTCCAAAAATCACCTTTGGTCATAGCTTGGGCTTGTAATTGGATAGATTGCCCTTGCTGCCTGTCATATGCTTGGAGCAACCACTGTCCAAGTACCAGGTCTAACTCACCCTTGGACAGCTCTTCACATGTACATGTAATGAAAAACAAAGCTTAGTTGTTCTTGACTTAGGTTACCTTGGGTCCTTTATTTGGTTGAAATGAAAAGCTGGAAATAATTGATAAAGCAGGTTGAGATTTATAACCTAAGGGGTGATATCTCCTAGGTGGAATAACCCAATCAGCTACTGGATTAAATGTCTTATTAGCTGGTTTAAAATTTTTGTAAGAGAAATTGTTTAAGTTTGGTCCTTCTGGGTTCGACGAATTATTGTAAGTTCGTCGACCAGAGTTCGATGAATAGGGATGAGATCGTCGATCTCTGCTTAGAGAATGACAGTAGTCATTTTCTGCGCCCCAAGTTCGTCGACCTCTGCTCGACAAACCATACATAGTTCGTCAATCGCAGTTAGACGAATTGTTATTACTATAGTTTGCGTTCAGCATTCGTCGATCTGGGTTCAATGAACTGGACACATTTCGTCGATCTGCGTTCGACGAATGCTGCTGAACCTAATTTTTATTAACAGTTTTCTAATTTCTGTTTCTCTTGTCTATGGGTCTTGGATTGCTTTCTGATATTGGTTTGTCTATAATCTTTTCATTTCCCTTGGCAGAAATAAATTTAATAGGGGTTGTAAGTATATTTTTCTTAACTATGGGGGGTAAACTTGATGAAGCACCCAAGCCCAGCTTGCCATTTAATATGGCATTCACTGTGCTTGTAATGTCCATCAGCTTGATACTTCTCCCATTAAGAGATTGCTCAAGTTGTTTGGCCACGCATAATTCAGATTTTAATTTAATTATTTGTCCATTAGCTAAGGTTAGTTGATCTTGTAGTTTAATGTTTTCTGAGTTAACAGATTCAAGACTTCCTAGTCTTTCTCTAAGAGTTTTTATTTCTTTTTCTAAATTGATCAAGTCTAAGCACATAGTTTTGAATTCAGTTTTAAATAAGTCAGAATTAAAATCAAAACTAGAAAGAACCTGATCTGCCTCTGAGTCTGAGGTTGCTTCATCTTCAGATTCTCCTTCTGATCCAGAATTGCTCCTGGAGGCATCAATTGTCATTAGGCAAACCTCCTTGGATCTAGCTTCTTCATCTTCTTCACTTGAACTGGAGGAAGATGTTTCTTCTTCTGTGTCACTCCAAGTCTCAGCAACAAATCTCTTGTCTTTCTTTTTATATTTGCTGGAGGATGGTCTACTGCTGTGCTTTCTCCTGGAGTCCTTTTCTCTGCTCTTGTCCTTTTTCTGATTTTCTGGACATTCTGAGATGTAATGTCCAGGCTTTCTGCACCCATAGCACACAACCTCCTTGGTTGGTGTCTTGTCATACTTGGGCTTATCATCCTGTCTGGATGATTTCCTTCTGAAATCCTTTCTAGCCATCTTGTAGAACCTTTTGGCAAAGAGGCTCATGAGTTCTTCATTGGAAGTTGATGACTCACTTTCCTCAGATGCTTTGAAGGCTATACTATGATCCTTTCTAACTTGAGTTATTGCCTTCTGTTCTGCTGCTTCTCTTGATTTGATCAGCTGCTCATAGGATTTTAATTTGCCTAGTAGAGACTTAGTTGATATCTCATTGAGGCTTTTGGCTTCTTTAATAGGCCAGATTCTGGAATCCCAAGAGCTAGGGAAGCACATCAATATCTTGTCATTCACCTCTATCAAGGTGATGTCCTTATCCAGGGTTTTGAGCTCATTGATGATTGAACTCAGCCTATTGTACATCTCAGCCACTGATTCTGTCTCATCCTTTTTGAAGTTCTCATACAGGGAAATGAGATTGGATCTCCTGTCTTTTCTCTTATCTGCTGAGATAGCTACCATTTGGTTAAGGGAGTCCCAAATGGCCTTGGCTGAGGTGCACTCAGCCACCTTTTGAAATATGTCATCTGACATTGTCTGAGCCAAGATATTCATTGCCTTTGCATCAGCCATTTTGGCTTTCTTGTAGCCATCATTATTTTCAGGAGGGGGCACTGCAGTCATGTTGGTTGAAGTGTTGGTAGAAGCTGCAGGTGCTGGAGGTACACCCGTCAAGATAACAGAAAAGATATCCTCATCAATAGAGTTCATGTATAATCTGATTCTTGCCTTCCAGATGGAAAACTTGTTAAGATTGCATACTGGAGGTCCGATGCTTGCATAGTATTTATTTTGGGCCATTTCTGTGAAGGAATAAATCTAATAGCAAACACAAAACAATCAGATCTCACCAGAGGGATTTTTGTGGTTCAGGTGTTAGCCTGTACAACCAATTAAGGTGTGGTATGTTAACCAACCTCCCTCTGATACCAATTGAAAGTGCAAGGTGGATCTGATATACTCTAGAGGGGGGGTGAATAGAGTATTGTGCTCTCTTAAAAAATATTTACAACTTTTGTTGTATTCCTAAGTGAACAAGTCAGCAAACAAAATAAATAAGCACAGCAAACCTAGCAATCACATAGCACAGCCAAAACACAAGAAAAGGGCAACCAGACGACACAAGAAATTTTATAGTGGTTCTCCAACCTGGGTACATCCACTCTTCTACCGCCCTGGTAGGAATCCACTCAGGTTTTTGATCAGGTGTCTGACACCAATGAGCTTTTGTTCAGCTGCTCAAAAACCAAAACCTCAAGTCTTTTGGAAGGAGACTTGCAACCAGAATAATATTGAAGGGAATTAAAACCCTGTACAGGAATTGAAAAAGAGGGTGATGAGATCTTCTCTTTCTCAATAACAACTTGAGAAGACTTGTGGATTGATATTAGCATATTTGCTCCCCCTAAGATCATGAATTAATCAGGAATGCTGGAGCACTGCCTCAGGGTGATAGGTCTTCAAAGACCTAGAGTGCCTGGACCAGAGATACTTCAGGAACTTCTTTGACAGATTGAAATTTGTTGTCCTTTGAAGTTGTCCTGAGAATTGAAGGAAGAAGACTCTAGATAGTAATTGGTTGTTCTTCTTCTTCTTCTTGAAGATGTGTTCTCTGGTTAGGCTGATTGCAGTAGAACTTTATATTTCTGAATGATTGTTCTTCTGTGCAATCTGAGTGTGTGTCTGATTGTGTGTCTGTATCACTGTATTGCTTGTTGTTTTTTGTGTGACTGTATGACTGACTGAAAATGTGTCTAAATGAATATCTCACACTGATTAAGTCCTTTCTTTTCTTCTCTACTTTTTACTGACTGAGGAGCATTCGAAATTTGATTGTTGAGCAGTAATTGCAGTCGGCCTTGGAAGGAAGCGACAATCAATGATTTCCCCAACTGTCCCATGGAAAAACGGCATGTAATCGTTCATAGTCAATGCGCGTTCTAACGGTAACATTCCGAGAAGATCTGGCATTAATAACTCCGGAATCATCGCCAAGAAACGGGACGGGAAACTGGAGAAGACTAGTCTGGAATCGTCGAATGAAGAACACAATTCGTCGATCTGATTTTGAGTTCGTCGAGCTGAGTTGAGGAGTTCGTCGACCAGATAAAAGAAATAGTCTTCAAGTCAATACTGCTACAACCTTCATCGAACAGACAATCTACATTCGTCGAGCTGAGAACCAAAATCGTCGAGCAGATAACTATCACTGTCAGACAGTATTCGTCGAACTAAGATCCAAATTCATCGAGCGAAGAAAGATTGTGGACTTAGCCAAATATTCTGCATCTGCTGATATTCAGTGTCAACATAAGCTGGTGTCGACTGATTGATGTTGGTGTCGACTCAAATCTTCTGGTGTCGACATAAATTGGTGTTAACTAAAATCCTGGTGTCGACACAAATCTTCTGATGTCGACATAAATTGTCTGGTGTCGACACATGCCCTAAGTGTCGACACAAATCCTCTGAATTCAGAATTCGTCGAGTAGAGTACTGCATTCATTGACCTGAGAAGCTGAGAACTTGAGGTCCAAGTTCGTCAAGCTCAGAATCTAATTCGTCGACCAAAGCTTGAAGCTGGACTTAGAAAAATTCTGAAGCTGTCCTGACTTTAGCTTGATGTAGAAGCTCAGTCTTCGTCGAACAGAGAACTAAGATCGTCGAGCTCAGCACCAAGAATTGTCTCACAATCGTCGAGCGCAGAACACCTTTCGTCGAGATGAGTTCGACGAACGTCGTACTCACTTTACTTAGTCTTGAAAACTTCTAAATCTGGAGTCTCTGATGGTCTTGTTGATAGCTGGTCCATCTGAAATTGAACCTAAGGACTTGGCCTAGACTCTAGGACACAATATTGACCCTGGCTATACATGATGGGTCACATCCTAAGCTAGTGAACCTAGCCCAAATCAACTAGGGATCCAACAAACGATCTCCTTCTTGGACAAGCAAATTCCTTTCTTTATGCATATGCATGGAATCCTCCACCAAGCGGTGGAAGGCGTAAGTGATTCTAGGTTGAGTCTGCATTTATAGGAGGAAATAGGTAGTACGACATAGGCATGCTGTGTGAAGCCCATACGGACCGTTAGTTTGGATTGGTGATGTTTGTTGTGAACCGGGGAAGAGTCAGTGTATTCTATGGATGCTTGTGAATTGTGAATACCTAGAAAGCTTGGGATGAGCTCTTGGTTTGTGTGTGCTGACTTGGTAATCGGCTCTGCGAGAGCTGTGTGCGGAGCAAGAAAGGGAAGGACGACCCACGTCAAAATCTGCGCTATTGACGAATTGAGCAATGGGAAAAGGCTGACCTGGACCTGTAGTGTAAGATCGATTGGTGGCAATGCATGGGCGGATGTGGCCCTGACCCGGCTTGCTGCACCACAATGGTGGGTCGATCTAGATATGATTTAAATGCTCAAGTTTGCTCTGAGGTTAGCACCTCTGAGTGGGATGGGCGGAATATCACCAGCATGCGTGTTGGTGGACTAGGACCGGCCAACCAACATGTTAAAAACCTCTTCTTGGTGGTGGTGCCAAGTAGTCCGGCCCACCGTAATGTGCCCTGAGTGTACTGAGCGTCTGGCGAAGGCCGGTGTTTGTGATACTGCTGTGATACTTCTTGTGTTAGACATATGTTATGAATGCAATGCATACAGGGAAGGAACCACTGCCCCGGTTAATGGGTATGGTCGTTATAATTGGTCAGCTAATACTGACCGTAGCTTTGTTTACCGCTCTTGGGGTGGATGTCTAATTGTAGGTGTTGATGGGTTTATTGGATTGAGCGGATTGAATCCTTGCTGCTTAAAGGCCCTTGAAGGCCGTGCGAAGAATTCTTGGATTTCATGTGTGGCCGGCCTCCGTGCCGATGTATGAAGCTATGTGTTTGTAAAGAGTAACTTGCAAGGCCTTAAGGCCATGAGCATTGTGTATTTGTATACATTCCTGGACCTATATAAATGTATAGTTTATATATATTTAGTGGACATTCACTGTGATGAGTTCTTGCAACTATAAAAATGCTGTGTTATAATGCTCTGAGTTAGAGTGCGAGTAGAATTTGATTTTGATATTCATACGTAATTCCGCCGTTTGTCTGTGAAATATGGCGTGGGTCAACGGCCGGACCCACCGTTATATTCCATGTTATGAATGGAGACGTTACACATATGAAGTAGATGTAAACATCTATTAGTGTCTTTGCCAATAATGCTTTTAAAGATTGCCCTTGTTTGCTTGCCTTTTACACATGCACGATGTAACGCCTCCGTTCGTCTTATGGAATATAACGGTGGGTCCAGCCGGGGCCCCATGCCATATTTCACAAACAAACGGCGGAATTACGTGTGAATATAAAAAATCACATTCTACTCGCGTCCTAGCTCAGAGCATTCTAGCGAAAGCATTTTTTAGTTGTAAGAACTCATCACAGTTAATTTCCACTAAATATATATAAACCATACATTTATATAGGTCCAGGAATGTATACAAATACACACCTCTCATGGCCTTAAGGCCTTACAAGTTACTCTTTACAAATATACAGCTTCATACATCGGCACGCAGGACGGCCACACATGAAATCCAGGACTTCGCACGGCCTTCTAGGGCCTTTAAGCAGCAAGGGCTTCAACCTGCTCAATCCAATTCAACCCGTCAACACCTGCAGTTAGACATCCACCCCAAGAGCGGTAAACAAAGCAACGGTCAGCTTTAGCTGACCAATTATAATGACCCTACCCCTTACCCGTGGCAGTGGTTCCTTCCCTGTATGCATCACAATCACAACATATATATGGCTATATTATAGTAGGTGCTCTCACGCACCACATCGTCACAAATGTCGGCCTTCACGAGATGCTCCGTGCACTCAGGGCACATTTACGGTATACCGGACTCCTTGGCATCACCACCGATTAGAGGCTTTTAACATATTAGCTGGCCGGCCCTAGTCACCACAACACGCATGTTGGGGACATCCTGCCCATACCACTCAAAGGAACTAACCCCACGGCAAACTTAAGCATTTCCACTTCAGATCGACCCACCATTGTGGTGCAGCAAGTCGGGCTTGGCCCGCGGCCCCCTAGGCCTTCCAACCAATCGATCTCCCACAATACAGATCCAGGTCAGCCTTTCTCGTTGCTCAATTCATCAATAGCGCAGATCTTGATGCGGGTCGGCTTTCACTTTTCTGCTCCGCACACAGCCCTCGCAGATCCGCTTTCCAATTCATTTCTACACCCCAATCCAAGGTCTCATACAGTGCCACATAAATATACACAGTTCACAAGCATCCATATAACCTATCTATCATGGAGTCTTATCCACTTCACAACATCAACATCACCAATCTAGATTAACCGTCCAGATGGGCTTCACACAGCATGCCTATGTCATACTACACATTTTTGGCTCTAGATGCAGACTCAATCTGGAATCACTTATGTCGTCCATCGCTTGGTGGAGGATTCCATGCTTATGCATAAAGAAAGGACTTCTCTTGTCCAAGAAGGAGATCGTTACCCTTGACGATCGCTCTGGAGCCATGAACTATATGGATGGAAATCACCGCCAAGGCCTTGCCTCCACGAATTTGAACTCGAATCTCGATTCGGAACTCCGAAGCTCCTCCGGCAGCCGACTCCCTTCTTCTTCTTCCTCCTTGCTCTCACTTCTCTTTTTCTCTTTTAGAGAGAGAGTGGCCAAAGGTAAAATGAGATTGATCTTCTCCATTTCCGCCTTAAAGTAGCAAGGAGAAACCTGGGCCATCAGATCCCAGAGGAAGGAAACGGACGGCTAGAAAATTCCCTGAAAATGGATATTTCGGGGCTGACACGCCCTGTGACATGGCCTTGTCACAGGTCGTGTCCCTTAAGCAGTGCACAAACTGCCTTATCCAGAACTGGGCACAGCCATGTGACACGCCCGTGTCATATAGCTGACATGCCCGTATCACATGGCTGATACGCCCGTGTCTAGCTCTTGAGACCCACTCGAGAGAACCACTGGAGTACTTAGATGGGACACGCCCGTGTCACATGGCTGATACGCCTGTATCATACCCGTACTCGAGACATTTGCAACCTACCCGAGACACCCACTCGAGACCCACTAACACGGCCATGTGACACGCCTGTGTCACAGGCCGTGTGCCCTCTCTCTCGAGAATTCTTCGAGCGCATCTACTCGAGTGAAGTTTGTCGAACATGCCTTGGAAATGCCCTCGGACACGCCCGTGTCACAGGGTATGTTCCCTCTCGAAAACTTCGTCAAGTGCATTTCGTCGACCACGCGACAAGCTGCTCAAACTGAGCAGGACACGCCCTGGGACACGACCGTGTCCCAGGCCGTGTCACCCAACCTGAACTCAAATTTTGGGATTTGGGGTGTTACAACCCTCCCCTCCTTCAAAAAATTTAGTCCCGAAATTTAGCTCAGCTGTAGACATCAACATAACCATGTCATTCCTTAGTAAAACGATCCGGGTTAGAGGTCAGAGGCAGCAGCTTGTCTCGCCCCACGACATCACACAAAACAAGTCATACATACATAATATTATACATACATACAACAACAGAACCATTCCTATATTACACATTGATCAAATGATCACCTGGATAAAACAAGGTGTGAACAAACATCTCATCGTTCATACCTACATACAACATATATTTACATCACAAACGTAACACAGTTCACTTATTTCTGCTCATCTGCATCCCTCATAAGTCGTTTTATAGCCTCTTGGACTTCCAAACTAAACACTCAAGGTTATTGTATTTCACCTGTTGAGATTTGCGGCTCTTTCAATTCGAGGTTATATACTCGAGGATGCGTCCGGGATGCAGATGACTCGGTTACTGCTTTACCCTTTTCTTCATAAGACGCACCTGTCTTTTTCTCACTTTTTCGAGGGCCACTCCAACAATCACGGGCTATATGTCCCTGCTTCCCGCATTTAAAAAAGGTATGTTTTTCAACACGTTCTTGTCCATATGATGCTCCCGAAGAAAAAGTTGAAGGAGTTGGTTCAGCAGGACAGAACCACTTCGTGTCTCGTCTCCTAAACTTAGATTGTTCCGACTGTGGAACTTTGAATTTCAGCTTGTCCATTGCCAAGTTCTACTTCTCCTGCACCCGTTTCAAATCTTTCTCCAGTGCTCGGGTTATATATACTAACACTTGGAATCCTTGGTTCACCGAACTCGGGAGTGCCAACCTCAACTCACCACATAGTCCCTCATAGAATCTATTCAACTTTCGCGCCTACTCAGCGAAAGTAGACCCCGTATAGCGCCCCAGTCTAGTAAACTCATGCAGGTACGTATCCACATTAATCTCACCCTACAGCAGACGTTGGAACTCGTTTTCCATGGCAATCCGTTGTGACACTGGCAAATACTTTGCCAGAAATAATCGTGAGAATTCTTCTATCGAGATCTCCTCTAATCCTCGACCTGCTAAGTAGTGCAATTCCATTTCTTCCCACCAAAGCCTTGCATCTCCTTCCAACAGAAAAGTAGCTAAGGTAACTTTCTGCCCCTCCGCAGTCTTGATTGCTGTCAGGATCCTCTTCACTCTTGTGAGCCAATCTTCATCCTGCGCTGGGGAACCCATTCCTCCAAACGTAGGTGGATGAAACTCCATCATCAGCTGTTTGCTCCTCCACCACAGCTTCAACACACTCTTGCCATGCACCAAGCAGTACTGGCACTCCTGCATGTCTTGCCTGCCCAATAGGCTATTCATGTAACACTGCGAGCACCATCTCAGTAAACACACGTATGGTCTCTACCAAGGGAGGTGTAGGCACCTCAGCTGGTGCCGCACTCTCATCAGAATGCTGGGGCTCAGACTTCCCAGCACCACTCCTTGTCACAACCCGCATTTTCTCAACGGTAGAATCGTATCAGAGTAAGAGAAAACATATGCCGTGATGCCACGTCGTGCAGGGGATAACTGCACACGCTCGGGCAAAACTCCAGACGTTAGATTTTAAGGAAAATTGTTGATTAAATATGAAAGAAAATCAGTTATGTTGAATGGATGTATCCCTCGGCACGGTGGATCAGCTAGTCCACAGTCAAAAATTTTATTTATACGCAGCAGAAAATACTTTGGTTCAATTAAGTTGACACCCTAAATGTTGGAACCAGTTTTCTGATCCCTCCTAGAGTTCTAAACAGGATGCAGCCCACACGTACTCTCCCTGCGCTACCCTCCTGACGAGAGTCAGTGACCTGAAAACAGACAGAGGGGGCCCAGCTTGGAGGTCCCGCCTCTTACCCGGAAGAACTGAGAGTCTTCCCCTCCCTAGCCAGTGCTGAGCTAGGTGCCTGTGAGGAAAATAGTGGAAAGGTTCAACAACCATCTCAGGCACCTTATCGGTCTATTTATAGGCCTCTGAATCTGATCTGCAAATATCACTTCTACAACAACCTGAAATGACCAAAACACCCTGGACTGGGTCTGCCAACAGCCAAACCCCGCTGTTCTGGAGAGCTATATGCAGGCCTCCAGGGGTAAAAATGTAAAACTATCTGGGGCACAGAGGTAAAATCCCCCTCGTGGGTCAAAATGTAAAAGATATCTCTTTTCTTATGTGGCGAGTGGGAAGGGACCCGTCAAGCTTAGGGAGGTCTCGCCTGTGGGGCCATCTCGCCCGCGTCCGGAAGTCTCGCCTAGCGAGGTCTCGCCTTAACTCACGGGCTGCCCCTTCCTTTTCAAGGGGGTTGGCCTCCCCCATCTCGCCAGCCTTCCTTCCTTGCTTGTTGGGTTACTCGCGAGCCCAAGGTTGTACACAATCCCCGCTCTTTTCGAGGTTGCCCTAACCTCGGAAAGACAGTCCAACCGTGGCTCGCAATGCTAAGATTCCTTTATGAGAATCTTGGGTGGGCCCCTCCCCCCCCCCTCCCCCTCATATTGCTTATAAATATGAGGAGAAAGCCTTCATTTGGAACTCTTTTGCCTTCATCCTCTCTTCTTTCGGAATGTCTCATAGTCAAAGTTTTCGCGAGCGCCTTGCGATTGTGCGAAGGCGAAACAAAGCCAACACGGACGCCCTTTTCCCAGATCTGGGGCATACTCCCCCCTTAGCCTCTCCACCCTCTCGCACAGAAAAGGCGAAAGCTGCCTGTGCTCCTCTCTCGGCGGGCGCAACTTCTTCTGCCGCTCCGATAGATAACCCATTCGCTTCTTCTGGGGGGAAGCAGGTGATCACATTATCTTTCCTTTCTCTGGTTTCGCCTGTCTGACTATGCTTTTTCAGGGAAGTTTCGCTGATTCGCCGGTGTCTGCCAATCCCCCCGATAATGTAAGTCAAGTTCCTCAGCGCACAGACTCGCCCAAGGCGGCCTCCCCACCTCCCTCGCGGAGAGAAAACCTCTCGCGAGTTGTGGGGAACCCTCGAATCCCAAGTAAGATCTCTTCCCTTTTCGCCTCTCGGTTGATTCGCCTTCTTTTATTCGGCTCGCGCGGGCTCACCCTTGCTTGTGATCTCTCGCTATTTCCGCAGGCATCCACTTTGATTCGGATACTGAGGAAGCTCCCGCGTCTCCCCCCTCTCGCCTCTTCCTCATCCGGGCGAGATCGAGGACTACCTGGGTGACCCCATGTACCCTCTGGAATTGAAACGGAGGACTGCTAGGATGTTCCGCAAATATACACACATAATCCGCGAGATGGAGCTCGAGAAGCAAGCCTCCGACCGGCGCATGGAGTGGATTGAAGCAGATCACCACCGCCTTTCCGCAATGGTGGAAGCAGACGGGGTGCTAGACGGGACCGACCCCCAGGCCATACTGAACGAGACGGATGAACATCTCCGTCTCGCGCGCCGCGGCGTGATTGCTGCTCGCGCCTTTCATCTTCCTGGCCGCCCGCCATGCGCGGGAGGTAAGGATGGCCGCTGGCAGTGGGTGCGGAACTAAACTGTCGCAGTCCCGTCTCGCCTTCTCTGGATCTCGTTTTTATCAATGTCGCTATTTTATTACTGATATGTTGTATAAACGTATTCGGGCGAGACGTTCCCTTCTGCGGGACGATTTATTTTTAGACTTTTGGTCATGCACTGGTCATATCATGCCGTCTTTTCATTATTGCCATGATTGGATATTATTTTATTTTACTAACCCTGTAATGATGGCTTGCCTCGAAAAGGATTTCTGCGGTGCCTCCGCCTCTTGGGTTCTAGAGAGAGTGAGATAGGGAGAGTGAGATAAGAGAGAGAGAGAAAGAGGGGGAAAGAACGAAGCATCGGGATGTCCTCTCATTTCCCGCCGCCTGATTTTCCCGCCTTTTCCCTACCCCTTATAAATATCTTCAACCACTGCCCCTCTCATTATTCTAAGCCGTTCTTTTGATCCCGGTTCCCGTTTCTCCTTCGCCATCTCGCGTCTCTCTCTTGGCCATCCACTCTTTCTTTCGTCGCTTTCTCGCTAATTATGGGAAAGAAGAAGATTGAAGAGGGCGAGGGACGCAGCCGCTGCGGGAAGCGCTTCGTGGATCATGACTTCCCTCTCGGCAGACTGCCAGAGGAAGACCACGCTCGCTTCGCCCGCGAATATCTCTCTGATAGCTACCCGTCTCGCCCGCCCAAGGGGGGCGAGTGCATCAACACCTTCTATCCCAACGAGCTGGCTTTCCCGGTCTCGCACTTCGAGGCGGGGCTGAGGCTTCCCCTCTGGCCGGAGGTCAAATTAGTGCTGAAGTACTTTGGGGTCGTCCCGGCCCAGTTCAACCCCAACGCCATCTCCATGTTGATCGCATTCTCCTGCTACCTGCGGCGAGAGCGTATCGAGTTTAGTCTAACCGCCTTCCGCAAGCTGTTTGTCTACCACGCCAAGGACGACGACATCTCTTACTTCACAGGCCAAGGCCTTAAAGTATACGAGACGCCAAACAAGAACCACCATTGGTTGACGCGGTTCGTCTTCATCTGCGGGGATCTGGGAGGCATCCCTCTCGCCCCCGTATCCCCCGCCGAGTGCTATTATGATACCCCCAAGGTGGGGGTGCCGAAAAAGAGCTCTGCGATTTCTTCGTGGGGAAGAATTTTGAAGTCCAATACCTGCGGCGAGACCTTGACTCGCTCCCCGCCATTTTCCCCGGCGAAGGTACACTTCTATTTCCTTCTGTCCCCGTAAATTCTTACCTTCCGCTGACTGTCACTTTATCTAGGAGAAAGGACCATCCCCGTCCATCCCCCCTACCAGAGCAATCGAACTCTCGCTTTGGCGAGTATGGCGGCGGAGGCTGCGAAAGATACGCTGACCCCTGTCGCCAAGAAGAGGCCCGCGGGCGAGGGTGCCTCTCGCCTCAGCCCCAAGAAGAAGAAGAAATTCGTGTCCTTCGAGAAGGAAAAACCGGCCAAGGGAAGAGAAGAGCTAGCGGGGTCTCTATCCCCTATCACCCTATCGTCTCCCTCGCCTCCGCGACGACCCGTCTCGCCCGCCCGCGAGACGGTCTCTGCAGAACCAGCTGCCCACGGCCATATTCAGCCCTCTCAGCTTCCTCCTGGCGAGACTCGGTCGTCCAGCCGCCCGACTCCCGCCTAACACCCTAATTATAATATGGGGCCCGTGACGGAGGACGATGCCGGCGAGCCGGTTCTGATATGGGAGCAAGACTTCAACCGCGTGTCGGTGTCCACCCTTCTCCCTTCCTGGAAGGAACAGGACCACCCCACCAGCCATGCCTTCTCCTTAGGTTTTGGGCTGTATGGCGGTCTTGGCTCCAAACCTGCTGATAACGAGGCATCGCGGGACCTCATTCTAAAAAGCGCCCACTCGCAGTTTCGCTCCCTGGAGCTCGCGCACCGTGTCTCGCACCGTCTCGTCTTCAACAACAGGAAATGGAAAGAGGCGGAGGCCGGTCTCGCCATGGAGCGCGAGAGGTCCCTTGACCTGGAGAAGCGGTTGCATGTTGCTGACAACCTCCTTGCGCAGAGCCAGGGCGGCGTGGTAAGTTTCCTTATCTTTGTCTTGCTAGTCTTACTCTGGCTTCTTATAGTCCCTTACTCCCCCCCCCCTCCCGCAGGATGCCAAGACGGCCAACAGGATGCGCTCGCGTATTGAGGAGCTGGAGGGGGAAAACAAGAAGCTGAAAGCCGAGAATCTCCGCCTCCGGAGCAGTGCGACACCCCCACCGGATCAGTTTCCCGTTCCTTCTCGCTATTCCGTGGATGAGGTGGAGGCCATCTGCCGGGACTCAAATATCAAGACGGCGGAGGTTGTCCTCAAGATGATGAAGGAGCTGGGAGTGGTGCACGTTGATGCAGAGACGGTGACCGTCCGCGACCTGGTCCCGCGCTTATACGACGAGTCGGACGATAGCGCCTCCTCTGACAACGAGTAGCGTACCATCCCCTACAATATCTTCCTCTCGCCATCTTCTTTTGCCTAATACTTATGATTCTGGTTCACTTCCTTAAAAGGAGAGCGAGGTGTCCCCTCCTTATGGATATTTTTGTTTAAAACTTTTTATATACTAATTGTCGCTTCCCTCTTTGGGGCGCCTTGTGTAATAGTTAATCAGGAGGCAACTTTTTAGATGCTATTTTAATTGCCACCTTGATCCTCCGCCCTCTCGCTTAGTTACTAGTCAAAGGTGTAAGACTATTTTTTGGACGCTGTTTAATTGCTGCTTTTATCGTCTGCCATCTCGCTTAAAAGCCAGCGCGAGGCAACTTTTATCTCTTTTCACCCCTATCTTGATTACCACCCACCGTTAGCGCTCGCCGCGCCGCGAGATTATCTCGCGCCGGAATCCCTGGGGACCGGCCGTCTCGCCCGGTCGGTTCCGGCCACTTCAGCTCACTTGAGCCTGGGATGAGGAAAACCCTCCCGCCAGTTGTGAGACCACCTATGGCGAGTGCCGGCCAGGGATCTTCTTCCCTGACCCGATTCCTGGCCCCTCTCTGTTTTAGGGACTTTCTATCAACCTTTTGATGAACATGGATCTTTCCTCATGCAAATTCTTACCCTTAGACTTGTCCTCTCGAGTGAGTCTACCGCCCTGCCAGCTAGATGGGAGTCTGGTCAGCGGGTCTGCTCAGGGTCTCCACTCCAAAACGCCACCAACCACCGAGTGAGCCTACAGCCCTGCCACCTAGATGGGAGCCTGGTCAGCGGGTCTGCTCGGGGTCTCCTCTCCAAAACACCACCAACCACTGAGTGAGCCTACAGCCCTGCTAGCTAGATGGGAGCCTGGTCAGCGGGTCTGCTCGGGGTCTCCTCTCCAAAACACCACCAACCACCGAGTGAGCCTACAGCCCTGCCAGCTAGATGGGATCCTGGTCAGCGGGTCTGCTCGGGGTCTCCTCTCCAAAACACCACCAACCACCGAGTGAGCCTACAGCCCTGCCAGCTAGATAGGAGCCTGGTCAGCGGGTCTGCTCGAGTCTCCTCTCCAAAGCACCACCAATCACCGAGTGAGCCTACAGCCCTGCCAGCTAGATGGGAGCCTGGTCAGCGGGTCTGCTCGGGGTCTCCTCTCCAAAGCAACACCAACCACCGAGTGAGCCTACAGCCTTGCTAGCTAGATGGGAGCCTGGTCAGCGGGTCTGCTCTGGGTCTCCTCTCCAAAACACCCCCAACCACCGAGTGAGCCTACAGCCCTGCCAGCCAGATGGGAGCCTGGTCAGCGGGTCTGCTCGGGGTCTCCTCTCCAAAACACCACCAACCACCGAGTGAGCCTACAGCCCTGCCTGCTCGATGGGAGCCTGGTCAGCGGGTCTGCTTGGGGTCTCCTCTCCAAAGCACCACCAACCACCGAGTGAGCCTACAGCCCTGTCAGCTAGATGGGAGCCTGGTCAGCGGGTCTGCTTGGGGTCTCCTCTCCAAAACACCACCAACCACCGAGTGAGCCTACAGCCCTGCCAGCTAGATGGGAGCCTGGTCAGCGGGTCTGCTCGGGGTCTCCTCTCCAAAACAACACCAACCACCGAGTGAGCCTACAGCCCTGCCAGCTAGATGGGAGCCTGGTCAGCGGGTCTGCTCGGGGTCTCCTCTCCAAAGCACGACCAACCACCAAGTGAGCCTACAGCCCTGCCAGCTAGATGGGAGCCTGGTCAGCGGGTCTGCTCGGGGTCTCCTCTCCAAAACACCACCAACCACCGAGTGAGCCTACAGCCCTGCCAGCTAGATGGGAGCCTGGTCAGCGGGTCTGCTCGGGTTCTCCTCTCCAAAACACCACCAACCACCGAGTGAGCCTACAGCCCTGTCAGCTAGATGGGAGCCTGCTCAGCGGGTTTGCTCGGGGTCTCCTCTCCAAAGCACCACCAACCACCGAGTGAGCCTACAGCCCTGCCAGCTAGATGGGAGCCTGGTCAGCGAGTCTGCTCGGGGTCTCCTCTCCAAAACACCACCAACCACCGAGTGAGCCTACAGCCCTGCCAGCTAGATGGGAGCCTGGTCAGCGGGTCTGCTCGGGGTCCCCTCTCCAAAGCACCACCAACCACCGAGTGAGACTACAGCCCTGCCAGCTAGATAGGAGCCTGGTCAGCGGGTCTGCTCGGGGTCTCCTCTCCAAAACACCACCAACCACCGAGTGAGCCTACAGCCCTGCCAGCTAGATGGGAGCCTGGTCAGCGGGTCTGCTCGGGGTCTCCTCTCCAAAGCACCACCAACCACCGAGTGAGCCTACATCCCTGCCAGCTAGATGGGAGCCTAGTCAGCGGGTCTGCTCGGGGTCTCCTCTCCAAAGCACCACCAACCACCGAGTGAGCCTACAGCCCGGCCAGCTAGATGGGAGCCTGGTCAGCGGGTCTGCTCGGGGTTGTTTCTACAAATCATCTCGCCTCTGGTGCCTCACAAAGGTCACACGCACTTTCATCGCATCAAAAGAGCACATCAGGATGATAAGCATTACACAATAATAATAAAAAGGTGTTATGGAATAGAGCGCTACGGGTAAAATCTCTTCAAATCATCACCACTCCGGGCTCGCTCGAGGGATACCCCGTCCACATCCTGGAGGTGGTACCCCCCTGACTTTAAGACTTCTTTTACTACAAAAGGACCCTCCCAATTGGGGTTAAGCTTCCCTATGGAGGCTCCTCTACCCGCCGCCTCTACCTTTTTCAAGACCAAATCTCCTTTCACAAACTGTTTGACCCTTACATGCTTGTCGAAGTACCTCGCCATCCGACGCTTGACCTCCTCCTGCCGGACCATCGCTAAATCCCGGAGCTCCTCCATGAGATCCAACGAAAGTCTCTGTTCTTCTTTGTTCTCTGCTCTCCATCCTTCGGCTCCTTCCCTTGCAACCGCCACTCTTAGTGACGCGACCTCAAACTCGACAGGTATGACGGCCTCTGAGCCATGAGAGAGCTTAAACGGGGTTTCCCCCGTGGCTGTGTTTGGTGTGGTCCTCAAGGCCCACAGTATTGAAGGTAGTTGCTCCACCCAGCTTCCTCTCAAATTCTCCACCTTTTTCTTCAATAGATTGACAATGACCTTATTAGCCGCTTCGACCTGTCCATTACTCCGTGGATGATGAACAGAGGAAAAGCGGAGATCTATCCCCAAACAAATGCAGAAATCCACAAACTCCCTGCTTGCAAATTGTGGTTCGTTATCTGTCACAATGGCTAGGGGCAACCCATGCCGGCAGATGATCGCCCAACATACGAAGTTCATGACCACCTGCGAGGTTACCTTAGCCAATGCTTTCACCTCCAGCCACTTTGAAAAGTAGTCCACCATGACTATCAGGAATTTCCTTTGGCCACTCGCTTGGGGAAAGGGGCCCACCAGATCTAGTCCCCATATAGCGAATGGCCAGGGAGCTGTGATGGTCCGCAACCTCTGGGTCGGAAGGAGCTGAAGGGGGGCGAATTCCTGGCACTTTTGACACTTTTTCGCGAATTCCTCCGCATCTCTCCGGAGGGTGGGCCAAAAGTACCCCTGCCTCAGCACCCTCCCTTCTAAAGTCCGGCTCCCCGAGTGACTCCCACATTCTCCCGAGTGAATCTCTTGTAGAACCTTGGGAGCCTCCTCCTCTGACACACATCTGGACAGCAGACCCGGCAAGGTTTTGCGATATAAAACTCCATCCTTCAGCAGGTAGTACGCCGATTTGTATCTGGTATTCCTCTTATCGAGTTCCATTGCGGGTAACTGCCCTGATGCCAAAAAGGTGATAAAGGGGTCCATCCACGACCTCTGCTGGCATATTTCCATGAGCTCCCCTTCCTCTATAGACGGTCTGAAGAGTTCCGTCACTATTCCCCCGGCTCGAGGGCCATTCTTGGCGAGTTGGTCAACCTGAGTGCTCTCCTCCCTCGGGACGTGCTGAATGGAGAAGCTTCGGAACTGCCCTATGATGTCTTTGACCTTTCCTAGATACAACTGGAGGAGGGGCTCCCTTGCCTCGAACTCCCCTTTGATCTGGCCTGCCACCACCATGGAGTCTGTCGAGGCCTCAATGTCTTGTATGCCCAGCTCCCGGGCTAACCTGAGTCCCGCAATGACCGCCTCATATTCCGCTTGGTTGTTGGTGATTGCGAAATGGATCTTCAAGGCCTGCTCAATCTGGGTCCCCTCCGGGCTGATCAAGACCACTCCTCCTCCAAAGGAATTTCTCCCCGACGCTCCATCTGCTAACATCTTCCAGTTTGCCCGAGGGGACGCCTCCATCTCCTGGACCTCCACTACATAGTCCGCCAGGAAATCGGCCACCGCCTGTGCCTTTATGGCGAGCCGGGGAACGAAGGCGAGATCGAATTCACTGAGCTCTATTGACCATTTTGCTAACCTCCCAGAATGCTCTACCCCCTCCAAGATGCGATGGAGGGGGTGATCCGTTACCACTTGTATGGAGTGAGCCTGAAAATACGGCCGGAGCTTTCGGGCCGAGATGATGAGGGCAAATGCTAACTTCTCAAGAATGGGGTACCCGAGCTCCGCTTTCTTCAGGACCCTGCTCACGTAAGTGATCGAAAATTGTTTCCTCCCTTATTCTCGCACAAGAACCGAGCTCACCGCCACAGTCGCCACCCCCAAATATAAGAACAAGACCTCTGCTTCCCTTGGTCCCTGGAGTAAGGGTGTCTGGGTAAGCTGTTGTTTTATGGCCTGGAAAGCCGTCTCACATTCCGAGGTCCACTCGAATCTCTTACCTCCTCGCAGCGTTTGGAAGAAGGGCGAGCACCTCTCCCCGGCTCGAGAGAGGAACCTGCTCAGCCCGGCCAACTTGCCTGTGAGACGCTGGACTTCCTTAACATTCCTAGGGGACTCCAATTCTAGGATTGCTCTTACTTTTTCGGGGTTGGGCTCCACTCCAGATGGAGTGAGTATGTGTCCCAGGAACCTTCCTCTGCTAGCACCAAAGACGCATTTCAGGGGGTTGAGTCTCATTTTATACTCCCTTAGGGTTTCAAAGGTATCCTTCAGATCTAGGATATGAGCTCCGAGGTCCTTGCTTTTGATCATCAAGTCATCTACGTAAACCTCGAGATTCCTTCCTCTCTGCTCTCAGAAGATCCGATCCATCATCCTTTGATAGGTCGCGCCCGCATTTTTCAAACCGAAAGGCATCATATTAAAGCAGAAGCATCCATCCTCCGTGACGAAGGTGACGTCCTTAAAGTCCGGAGGATGCATGCGTATTTGATGGTATCCAGAAAACGCATCCAAGAAACTCATAAAGGGGAAACCGACGGCGGAGTCAACCAGCGCGTCGATTCAGGGCAGCGGGTAACAATCCTTGGGGCATGCTTTATTTAAAAGAGAAAAATCCACACACATTCTTCACTTACCCTCCCCTTTTTGACCATTACAACATTACTCACCCACCCTGGATACTTACAAGCGGACACAAACCCCGCCTTAAGTAATTTTTCCACTTCCTCTCTAATAGGTCCGGCCATCTTGGAGGCGATGGCCCTCTTCTTCTGTTGTATGGGCGAGTGTTGGGGTCTAGATTGAGGCGGTGACAGGCGACGTCTGCATCGACCCCTGGCATGTCCGCGGCGCTCCATGCGAAGACGTTAATATTTTTCTGCACGCAAGTCCTGATCTTCTCCCGGTCCTCCGGGCTGAGCTCGCCACTGATTTTTATCTTTTCCTCTCGGACTTCCTTGGTGCGTATCTCTACCTCGAGGACCTCCACGGCCGCTTTTAGCCTTGATGGCTCTTCCTCTCCTTCCTGCTCTGCCTGTACATCCCGCTCCTTGGCTTTGCCTTCTACGTTGGCCATCATCCTTTCCTCGCCCGGCTGCTCCGTCTCCCACTTGCTTGCGTCCTCCTCTTCCTGTCGTGAGGCCCTTCTTTTTTCTGGTCGGGCCCCCTCCCCGGGCAGCCCTCCCTCTTCTTCCATCTGCCTTTTCTCTCTCCTCCCTACCTCTCCTTTTGGCTTCTCTCCCTCTACTGCCTTCGTCTCTTCGCCCTCCTTTCCAGCCACTTCCAGCCTCTCCCCCAAGCCTAAGTTCCTTACCATTTCTTCCTCCCCCTTCGCGCTTTCCTTCCCTTTTTCTCCTACTACCATCATCTCCCCGAACTCCTCTCCCGCCATTTCTGGTTCCCCCGCAATACCTCCCCCCATTACTACTTCTTCTCCTCCAGCATCTTCCTCCTCTCTTTGCTCTTCCCCGCCTCCCTGTTCTTGTTGCAATTGCTCCATCTGCTTTTCCAACTCCTCCGCGTCTCCTCGCCAGGAGATGGTGTTCACTGCCGTCACGTAGCATTCCCTAGTAGCCTTCGGATCCCCCCGCACCCTGATTTGGGTCCCTCCTGAATTCAGCTTCAAGCACTGGTGAAACAAGGAGGGGATGCATCTGAAAGTGCTGATTAAGGGGCGCCCAAAGATAGCGTTGTAACTACTGGGGGCGTCCACTATGATAAAGCGGCAGTTTCGGGACAGCCCTCCCAGGGTCACCTAAAGTCCCACTCCCCCCTCGACTTCTTTCCTTTCCCCTGAGAACCCGAACAGTGTCCCATCTGCCGCCAGCACCCTCCGGGCCTCCACCCTCATTGCATTGAATACCTTCTTGAAAATCACGTTCACTGAGCTCCCATTGTCCACTAGGATCCGCGACACCGTGAAGTTCTCGATGGCGGTCCGTATTACCAGCGCGTCACAAAAGGGGTCCTCATGGTCCGGCATGTCTTTCCTCGAAAAGGTAATCTTTTCATCTGGGGGAGGGGATTGTGACGTCGAGGCGACGCTTCGGCGGTACATAGTGTGAAGGCTCGCCTTTCGGGCCGCCTCTATCCCCACCCCCCATTGATCACTCCAATTCCCCCGCGATCCCCTTCATCCGTTCAATCCACAAATCGATCCTCTTCTCCTGTGACTGTGACTTCCTCTATCAGCACCGGCCTGGGTTGTTCTCCTGCACCTCGGGTTCTCCTCATCTCTAAGAAATCTGGGTAGGTAGCCGTTGCGTGACATTCCTCCTCGTGGAAGTCACAATATGGCAACGCCACCTCCCCCCCTGTCTTCCTTCCCGAGGGTTCCTCCTTCTCCCTGCTCCTGCTCCTCTTCCTCTCTCCCGGCCCCTTCCTCTGCCTCGGCCGATAGCCATGGCCTGCTGCGGAGGGGGTAGGGGTGGTCTATGACCATACCCCCACCCCTGCTGGTGAAACCTTCCTGGTCCTCCCTGTTGGTTCCTCCCCCCTTGGGGAAATCCTCTACCTTGTCCTGGGGTCGGGCCTCCCTGCTGTCTCCACCCCAGCTCCGGATACGCCTGCGCCCTCGGCTCCTCTCTTCTCCTCGCCTCCTGTTGCCTCCCACCTGACTCCCTCGACTCTACCTCAGTAAGCCTTGCCAGCTTCTTGGCAAAAGCTGGGTTCGCCGCCTCCATCGCTATTTCCTTTGCCGCCTTCTCCATCAAGCCCTCAAAAGACAGCGGCGCCTTCCGGGTGAGGCTCATCTTGAAGAATCCTTCCCGCAGTCCCACCGTGAAGGCCATCTGGAGGGAAAACCCTGGCACCTCCTGTATATCCAAAATCTCTTCTTGAAACCTATCCACGTACTGGGCCAGCGATTCATCCGCCTTCTGTTTGATCAAAAAGATCGATTCCGGGTTCTTCTTCCTCTTCTTGGATGTGGAGAACCGGAGCTGGAAACTCCTACTTAAGTCCTCGAAGCAGTATATCGAGCCCGTCCGGAGTTGATGGAACCAGTCCCTAGCTTTGTCCTTTAGGGTGATTGCAAAAAGGCGGCACTTAAACGCGTCCGTCATGGGTCTGATCGAGACAGCATCTTCGAAACACTACAAGTGATGGAGGGGATCGTCCTTCCCTACATAGTAGTTCATCTCGGGCTCTCGGAAGCCCTCCGGGATGGGAGCGGATAGGATCAGCTCGCAAAAGGGGGACCCTCTCGCCGTCGGTCTCGCCGACCCTACTCGCGCGACAACCTCCCCTGGCGAGACGGCACTCACCGGGCTTGGGAACAGCTCCCTTCCCGACATGTCTCTCCCGTTCCCTTCCATCATCATCTCCTTTCCCAGCCTTCTCCCCGGGGCATCCTCGCCTACTCGCGCCGAGACGAGTTCTTCCTGAGTCGCGAGAGCTGGCACTGGGGGTAGTGGAGTTGAACAGTCTCCCTGCCGCGAGATCCCTTGCAGTAGATCCATGATCCCCTTGATCGAAGCCATAAACTCCGCTCTCCCTACAAATCCCCCCTGGTTATCCGACTCCCATCCTTCTCCTTCTCTGTGATCTCCCGCCATGTGGTTGCTCAAGGTTCTTCTCTGAGGGTTGTGTTCCACGCTCACCGCACCAAAAATGTTGGAACCAGTTTTCTGATCCCTCCTAGAGTTCGAAATAGGATGCAGCCCACACGTACTCTCCCTGCGCTACCCTCCTGACGAGAGCCAGTGACCTGAAAACAGACCGAGGGGGCCCAGCTTGGAGGTCCCGCCTCTTACCCGGAAGAACTGAGAGTCTTCCCCTCCCTAGCCAGTGCTGAGCTAGGTGCCTGTGAGGAAAATAGTGGAAAGGTTCAACAACTATCTCAGGCACCTTATCGGTCTATTTATAGGCCTCTGAATCTGATCTGCAAATATCACTTCTACAACAACCTGAAATGACCAAAACACCCTGGACTGGGTCTGCCAACAGCCAAACCCCGCTGTTCTGGAGAGCTATATGCAGGCCTCCAGGGGTAAAAATGTAAAACTATCTGAGGCACAGAGGTAAAATCCCCCTCGTGGGTCAAAATGTAAAAGATATCTCTTTTCTTATGTGGCGAGTGGGAAGGGACCCGTCAAGCTTAGGGAGGTCTCGCCTGTGGGGCCATCTCGCCCGCGCCCGGAAGTCTCGCCTAGCGAGATCTCGCCTAGCGAGGTCTCGCCTTAACTCACGGGCTGCCCCTTCCTTTTCAAGGGGGTTGGCCTCCCCCATCTCGCCAGCCTTCCTTCCTTGCTTGTTGCGTTACTCGCGAGCCCAAGGTTGTACACTAAATAAGCATAAGTGTCCTCGGGGGATGACTTATGCGTGCAAGACTCTAAGGTGAATATAGTAGATATGAAAAATAGTGTTTTACGTTGAGGAAAATAGTGTCTTTGATTTAGAAACATGTTATGCATGGGGTACATATAATAATACTTTTAGGTTTTAAAATATCTAACATGCAACCTAGCATAAATCCTTCCCAGAAGCAAGTAACCAACCACAAGTAGGCAAAATCAGCAGTTTAAATTCATATCCAGCATCACAAGAAGCCACCAGTGGGCGTCAACAACCTGACACAAACCCACTGGCGAGTATGTATGTCTATACAGAAGAGTAAAGAACTACCTCACAACAAAACGGGGATCAGCTATCTCAGCTACCCTAGAGGCCACCAACAAGCCCCTCCAAAAGAACTAGCCGCTGAACTGGCTACAACCTGGACCTGAGGCATTCAAGAAAAGAACACCTCAGCAAGGAAACAATCAAAAGGAAAATAGAGCAATAGAATAATTAGCAAAAATAAAGAAGAGGGGTTTACCAACCCGGCAACAAACTGCTATAAGCAAAAGAAAAGGGGTGACAGTAAAAGGAGAGTACTGTCTAAAGCACAGCAGAGCACGCCAAGTGCGAGCAATAAAACCATTATGCCCTACCAAAAGAGTCTGCAACAGCAACAAGACATATACATATATGCCAAAAGAAAGGAAAGCATAAACAGGAAAGGGACTAACAGTCCTAACACGTGGGTAAGTGGCAGTGGTCAAAACATGGGTCTGAATACATAACCACAATCAGACCCAAAAAGGGCTAAGGGGTCAAACAGTGGCAGCTTTAGGGTCCCACACACACCAACCCAAACCAGGGCAAAAAGGCGGTGGCCATAGCTCTCCACATAAAACCACCCCTCCAGAGGCCACCAAAACTCCACCACCTGCCACCACCCAAGAGTCTGCATGCAAAAATTAGCCGAACACCCAATGCCCTCCTAGGAAAGGTCACACTAACAATCCTAAGAAACACACGAACCCAAGACAAAAATGTTGGGTCAAACCGACGTGGCCTTGCACGCCTAAAAAGAACCAACCCCGAGTCTTCCTAACCCCCAAAATAAGCGCAGCACCCAGTGTCGACACGTTGTGTTGACACCACGACCAGCCGGTGTCGACACAAGGTGTCGACACAACCGCGGCCGGTGTCGACACCAAGTGTCGACACCACTGCGGCCGGTGTCGACACAAGGTGTCGATACTGCCGCGGCTGGTGTCGACACCAAGTGTCGACACCACTGCGGTCGGTGTCGACACAAGGTGTCGACACTGCCGTGGCTGGTGTCGACACCACTGCAGCCGGTGTCGACACAAGGTGTCGACACTGCCGCTGCTGGTGTCGACACCAAGTGTCGACACCACTGCGGCCGGTGTCGACACAGGGTGTCGACACTGCCGCTGCTGGTGTCGACACCAAGTGTCGACACCACTGCAGCCGATGTCGACACAGGGTGTCGAAACTGCCGCTGCTGGTGTCGACACCAAGTGTCGACACCACTGCGGCCGATGTCGACACAGGGTGTCGACACTGCCGCTGCTGGTGTCGACACCAAGTGTCGACACCATGACTGGCCGGTGTCGACACCAAGTGTCGACACCAAGACTGGCCGGTGTCGACACAACGGTGTCGACACCCCGACTGGCCGGTGTCGACACAATGGTGTCGACACCCCGACTGGCTGCAGGAGCCAAATCCCGCAAACGACCAAAAACGAGAACGAGGACTCTCTCTAGAGTGCAACAATTCATCGGCAATGGCAACTACTCGACCTAAACCGAACCAAAACTGTCCCTAATAGACACAATCCCTCAGGAAAACTGAGATTTTAACTGGAACTTTCTACACTAACCACGGCATGATCAGGAACGAATCCTAGCATACCCCTATGATCTAAGCAGGAGAAAGATAAAATTAAATCAAAGAAAAAGACAGAGATCAACTTTGGCAAGGATGAGGGGACATCACTTGCCTCAATACCAGAAAAGCTTGGTCGGCGGCATTCCCCACTCTCGGAACTAGCCGCAGAGCACCAGCTGAGGAGCAGAAAGAAGGCAGATCCAGGCGAGGGCAGTCCAGATCCACTCTCGAAATCGAATTTCTACCGCAAAATCTTCAGGAAAACGGCGTCCGAAGGCTAGGGTACTCTGGCGGTGCTCTTCCTCCCGAACAGGCGGCTGCTTCCAAACAGAGAAAGGAAGGGAAACAAAAGAATCGAGCCCTATTTCTAACCAAGGCTATATATATATATCAGTTTTAATAATAAACAATCAACTTAATAATAATTATTTACACTCAATATCAAAACAACACGAGACCCGAAACATCTCGGAAAAAGACGAAATTCACGCCGCAGCTAAAAACCCACGCTACGAACACCACTGCGAAGTCGAAATTAGCATTCGACGAACGAAACCCGAGATAACACCACCCGAAGCCAAAACACAAGCATTCCCTAAGAGGCCCAGCCGAGTCATCAAACGGACTCCGGCTAGCTGGGGAATCTTGCTAAAAGGCTACAAACAGGCTACATAGGGAACCCTAAGAGCTAAGACCACGCTCTATAATGGAAAAGAGCCGGAAACACGCCATCGTAACGCCAGCCAAAGACCAAACAAAACACAGAAAAACTGGGGGCGTTACACTCCTCGTCACCTAACAATGTACAAAACACCATTACCAGCCAGTCCATAACAGCAAATGTACATTGACTACACGCTCATGCTCCTCATGTACATGTATTACATTCCTAGTGGACATTCTTGAGTTCAATTATGTTCTCCCTCCCAAAAATTACAAACCTGGCTCTGATACCACTTTGTAACGCCTCCGTTCGTCTTATGGAATATAACAGTGGGTCCGGCTAGGGCCCCGCGCGATATTTCACAAACAGACGGCGGAATTACGTGTGAATATCAAAAATCACGTTCTACTCGCATTGTGGTTCAGAGCATTCTAGCAAGAGCATTTTTTTAGTTATAAGAACTCATCACAGTGAATGTCCACTAAATATATATAAACCATATATTTATATAGGTCTAGGAATGTATACAAATACACACCTCTCATGGCCTTAAGGCCTTACAAGTTACTCTTTACAAATATACAGCTTCATACATCGGCACGCAGGCCAGCCACACATGAAATCCAAGACTTTGCATGGCCTTCCAGGTCCTTTAAGCAGCAAGGGCTTCAACACGCTCAATCCAATTCAACCCGTCAACACCTGCAGTTAGACATCCACCCCAAGAGAGGTAAACAAAGTAACGGTCAGCTTTAGCTGACCAATTATAACGACCCTACCACTTACCCAGGGCAGTGGTTCCTTCCCTGTATGCATCATAATCACAATATATGTATATATATATATATATATATATATATATATATATATATATATATATATATATATATATATATATATATATATATATATATATATATATATATATTGTTATATCACAATAAGTGCTCTCACGCACCACATCATCACAAATGCCGGCCTCCGCAAGACGCTCCGTGTACTTAGGGCACATTTATGGTGTATCGGACTCCTTGGCATCACCACCGATCAGAGGCTTTTAACATGTTGGCTGGCTGGCCCTAGTCACCAGAACACGCATGATGGGGACATCTCGCCCATACCACTCAGAGGTACTAACCTCATGGAAAACTTGAGCATTTCCACTTCAGATCGACCCACTATTGTGGTGCAGCAAGCCGGGCTCTACCCGCGGCCCCCTAGGCATTACCACCAATAGATCTCCCACAACACAGATCCAGGTCAGCCTTTCCCATTGCTCAATTCGTCAATAGCGCAGATCTTGACGTGGGCCGGCTTTCCCTTTTCTGCACCGCACACAGCCCTTGCAGAGCCGCTATCCAATTCATTTGAACACCCCAATCCAAGGGCTCATACAGTGCTGCCTAAATACGCACAGTTCACAAGCATCCATACAACCTATCTATCACGGAGTCTTCTCCGCTTCACAACATCAACACCACCAATCCAGACTAACCGTCCAGATGGGCTTCACACAGCATGCCTATGCTGTACTACACATTTTCGGCTCAAGATGCAGACTCAACCTAGAATCACTTACGCTGTCCACTGCTTGGTGGAGGATTCCATGTTATGCATAAAGAAAGGACTTCGCTTGTCCAATAACGAGATCGTTACCCTTGACGATCGCTTTGGAGCCATGAACTAGCTGGATGGAAATCACCACCACGGCCTTGCCTCCACTAATCTCAACTCGGATCTCGATTCGGAACTCCGAACCTACTCCGGCAGCCGGCTCCCTTCTTCTTCTTCCTCCTTTCTCTCCCTTCTCTCTTGCTCTTTTAGAAAGAGAGTGGACAAAGGTAAAATGAGATTGATCTTCTTCATTTCGGCCTTAAAGTAGCAAGGAGAAACTTGGGCCATCAGATCCCAGAGGAAGGAAACAAACGGCTACTAAATTCCCTAAAAATGGCTATTTCGGGGTTGACACGCCCTGTGACACGCCCACGTTACGGGCCGTGTCCCTTAAGCGGTGCACGAGCTGCCTTATCTAGAACAGGGAACGGCCATGTGATATGTCTGTGTCACATGGCTAACACGCTTGTGTCACATGGCTGACATGCCCGTATCTAGCTCTCGAGACCCACTCGAGACCTACTCGAGAGAACCACTCGAGTACTTGGACGGGACACGCCCATGTCATATGCCTGACACACCCGTGTTATACCCGTACTCGAGACATTTGCAACCTACTCGAGACAACGCCTCGAGACCCACTGACACGGACATGTGACACGCCCGTGTCACAGGCCGTGTTCCATCTCTCTTGAGAATTCATCGAGCGCATCTACTCGAGTGAAGTTCGTCGAACATGCCTTAGACATGCCCTCGGACACGCCCGTGTCACAGGGCATGTTTCCTCTCGAAAACTTCGACGAGTGCATTTCGTCGAGCATGTGACAAGCTGCTCAACCCGAGCAGAACACGCCCTGGGACACGCCCGTGTCCCAGGCCGTGTCACCCAGCGTGAACCCAAATTTTGGGATTTGGAGTGTTACACGTGACAAGGTCTATCTTTAGCATACTTGACATTTGTGGCATCACGTATTAAATTAAGAGAAAATAATTTATTACTAGTTCTGAAATTAATATGTGCTAGTCTCTTGTGTCATTGGTCACCAAGAGACGCACTATCTTTAGCTAGAAAGCACGCTGGTGTAGAATAGTCTATACAAATGAAATTCAAACAAAATATATTTCTACTACGAGTGCCTGATAGAATCGTTTCCAAATTGTCTACCGATTTTATCAAGCACTTGTCTGCATGAAATTCTACTATGTATCCTTTATCGCAGAGCTGTCTTTTTCTTATAAGTTTGTGTTCCAATCCTTCAACATAAGCCACATCTGAGAAGGATACACAACCATTAGAAATCATAGCGTAGCATTTAGTAATTCCTCGATCTGAACCTCCAAAGATGACCTTTGGCCCGTTCAAGACTGGAGAATAATTCTTGAGAAGGCTTCTTGTCCCAGTCATATGCTGAGAGCATCCACTGTCCAAATACCAGATAGGAGATTTGGTGGCCTTTGGACATACCTGCAATCACAAATCAATTTGCCTTAGGAAACCAAACTCGTTTAGATCCTTGGTCTCTAGGTAGAACACTCCCCCTACGTGTATTAACATTATAAGTGGTCTTTCTCACATTGTTAACTTGAGGAGTTACATAATTTCTGGAATTAAACCAGCAATCAATGGCAAAGTGACCAATTTTGCCACAGCACCAATGATAGTACATTTCACAGTCAAATATATTAGGGTATTTTTAGGTTTTTAAAGCACAAATCATGTCTTGTAAGTGCAAATATTAACCTCCTTTTGTATATATTATGGTCACTAATGTGTTTTCTTCTTTTTGCAGGTTTTCACGGCTTTCAGCCAATTTTTGTTGTTATACACCTCAAGGTCACGACATACCTAGGCGTGTACCTAGGGTGTGTAACCCAGTGGAATGAAGCTATCGGTCCGAAATTGGATTCCAGGAAAACTCAATGTACACGCCCTCGGTCACGCACATGTAACACCTACACAGACGTGTTCTAGAGGTGTGTCCCCAAGTTCCAAGGAATCGCCGCAGCACGATCTTTTTCTCGCTCCACTTTAGCATCGTAGCTTACACGCCCTGCCTACACATGCGTGACATATGGGCATGTAATTCAACTACGATGCCTGTCACCTCCAGCATTTAATTTCAACAAAAAAAGTCACACCGAATATGTCACGCCCCAGGTACACACCCAACCTGGGCGTGTAAGGGGGGGCGTGACCCAACCCGAAAAAACTTCTATAAATTGAGCCCATCTCCAAGGGTTCAGCATGCAGATCTTGAGAGGGGAGGTGTTTCCAATCAGATTCTTGAAGCCCCCTTTTAAGTGTTCTTAGTTCTCTCTCTCTCTCTCTCTCTTTCTCTCTCACACTCTCTCTCTCTCTATTTAATTTCAAGCCTTCCTGGGTTTTCATTTCATGCAAGTGTTGTAATTTCATTTTCTAGATGGTAGTCTTGAAAGGTGCTAATGAGAGTATAGTTCAAAGCATTTTTAGTTCAATGTTTTTGTTGTAAACTTTCTTGCAATCATTTTATCACACTTGTGATTTAATTGGAAACCTTTTTTTGTAATGTCTCTATGTCCTCTTTGTGACTGCTATGCAATAAGAAATAAATTAGTTCGATATTCCCTTTCTCTGTCTCTCTTTCTAATTATGCATCTTCTTCTTATAGTTTTTGTTCACTACTACTTCATGAATAACTAAGTCCTCCTATCTCAGTCTTCACGATCTGAGGTTGAGTTGATTAAGTTATGATGCGCTCATTTCTTCTTAGCTTCTTTTCTTCTTTTTATTTTCCTTTAGTTTATGATGTTTTTCTTACTAGTTATAATCTGCTATAGTGCATTAGTTGTAAGTTTAATTAGTTCTCTTTTTATGTATTTTTCCATAGTTGAAGTTTTTAACTAGTTTTATCTCTCCTCTTCTTCTCTTTCTAAACTACTTCACTTTTCTTTTGCTTAATTTCTCTAATTGATTCCTTCCACTATTTCGTCTCTCCCCCCTCCATAATGAGTAACTAAATCGTCATAGTACTCGAACTTGATGATTCGAGGATGAGTTGGTCAGTTATGATACTCTAGCTCGCTTTCTCTTTTTAGAATTTAGACCTTTGATTTACTCTTGATTAATTTTGAATGAAACTATATTATCGAAATATAGTTTCATTTTTACTTTCATTCTTGGCTATCCGAGAGGCCAATAGTTTGAAGTGAGTGCTCAAATGCAAAGAGTGTTGCACGCACTTCTCGAGAGAGAGTGACGTAAATCTCCTGTATTGGAGTCAAATCCAATAGTGGGTTCACTACTTAAAGCAAGAGTTAGGTATTCGGATACGGGATGAGAGCTCGGTCGGATCTCCCTAATCTCAATTGGTCACTTCTCCGAGAGGAGCATGTTCAAGCTTCGGGAACCCCTACGGTCAAGGTTTATTTATTTTATTAAGTTAAAGTTTGTTATTGCATTCTTGATTAATTTATGCTGAAGAAATTCAAGATCGAGTACTACCGCTTAATCATCGTTTAGCCTTTCTCTTATTTGCAAGTAAACTTCCTCACTTCTATAATTTGGTAAGCAAGCCCAAAACAACTTTTATTTGATAAGATAATAGTATCTCCTTGAATCGGATTTCATCGGATATAGAATCGGAGAACATCTCACAACTACACTTTCACCTTCTCTTTCCTTAACTTTTTCTTCTCCATTCATAACCCCTTCTCCACAAGTAATTTTTATATCAAGTTTTTGGCACCGTTGCCGGAGACCTTTGTTTTGATATTTTGAAAAGAGGATAGCTATTAATTTTATTGTTTTTTTCTCTCACTCTCTTATTAGTTTTTCTCTTTATCTCTCTCCCACTTCTCTTTCTTTTTAAGTGTATGACCCAAGAAAGCTCTTTGATTATTCCTTTTGACCGTGAGATAGAGCACACCGCTTTGCGTCGCCTCCGTTCTCGTGATCAGGAATCGCATTTAGGCATTGAAGAGTCGATCGGGGACACTACCACAAAAATAATGGATCTTAATCCGCCCAACCCAAATGAGGCCCAGCAAAGGACTATATACTACTATGCGCGGTCGAACCTGGAGGGCACACAATCAAGTATAGGTCATCCCATAGTGGCGAACAATAACTTTAAGATCAAGTCCAGCATCATCCAAATGGTGTAGCAGTCGCTGACCTTAAATGGTCTCCCGGACGAGGATCCAAATTGCCACATCGTGAATTTTCTCGAAATCAGTGACACTTTTAAAATCAATAGAGTCTCAGATGACGCCATTCGATTACGTCTCTTCCCCTTCTCTTTCCGGCCAAAGGCCAAGCAGTGGCTGACCCTTCCTAGAGGGTCCATCACTACGTGGGCCGAGATGGCGGGAAATTTCTTACCAAGTACTTCCCGCCTGCAAAGACCGCCAAATTGCGCACATATATTGCATCCTTCATGAAAATAGACTCGGAGACTCTCTATGATACATGGGAGCGCTTCAAGGAGCTATTGCGAAGGTGCCCACACCACGCATTTCCAAACTGGCAACAAGTGCAAATATTTTATGAAAGTTAGGGGTTAGATCTGGTATACTCTAGAGGGGGGTGAATAGAGTATCTTTAGGTTTTTAAACATTTTGCTGTAAATAAAACTTAGTCCTAAAGTAATCTGATCTAACACAGGCACAGCAAATGTAAATTATCACAGACACAGCAAACCTAATTAGAACAGCCACAGCAAAAATAAAAGAAAAGAGCAATACAGACAATACAAGAATTTTATAGTGGTTCCCCAACCTGTGTACATCCACTCTTCTACCACCCTTGTAGGAATCCACTCAGTTTTTTGATCAGGTGACTGCCACTAATGAGCTTTTGATCAGGTACTCAAAAACCAAACCTCAAGTCTTTTGGTCAGGTGACTTGCAACCAGGAATAACTTTTGAAGTGAGTTAAGAACCCTTTATACAGTGGGGGATGAGAGGTTGATTATGTCTTCTCTTTCTCAAAATAACTGAGAAGACTCTTGTGGATTTAGATGTTAGCAAAGGCTCCCCCTGAGATATTGAATGGTTCAGGAAGGTGAATCCTTGCTGCAGGGTGATAGGTCTTCAGACTTTTGCTTTGACAAGATAAACTCCAGGAACTTCTTGATAGATATTATAATTGTTGTCCTTTGAAGAGTCCTGGAATGTAGAAGGAAGAAGACTCTTGATCTTGAATGTATGTTCTTATTCCTCTTCAGCCTGATGTTCTTTCTCTGGTCTAGGGCTTATTTTTCTGTAAGTATCTCTCTCTATTATTTCTCTGTGTGCTGTCGAGAGAGATGAAAAAATCCTTGTTCACTGTATATTTCTGACTACTGTTAGAGAGCTATTCAGGAAGAGAAAGAAAATCCTTTTTATATTTTCCATATGAATTTCCTTTTGAAATTTGAATTTCTCTCTGCATTGAATTTTGACGACCTGGAGAATATTTGTATTGATATGTTTCCCCAACTGTCCCATGGAAAAACGGCAAGCAATAATCCTGATGAAGACCGTAATCAATGCTTGCTTCTAACAGTAATATTCAGAGAATATTTTAGCATTGATTACTCAGGAATTCTTGCAATAGAATAAGGACAGAAGGATGGAAATATCTAAGTCTGGAGCTTCATAGAAATCGTTAAGCAGAATTCGTCGACCTAGATTCAGAGTTCGTCGACCTAAGATGTCAAGTTCGTCGACCAGATGATAGTTGTTGGTCGACCTGAGATCCAAGATCGTCGAGCTGAGGATATAAATGCTTTCTCTGAAACCTTGTCAACTCTGTGCATCAAGATCGTCGAGCTGAGAATGAAACTTCGTCGAATGGAGTTCAGAATTCCATGTTTCTTGGACTCAAGAATATTTTAAGTAATGTGTCCAGAAATCGTCGACCTGAGAACTAGTTTCGTCAAGCTGAGAACTTCTAACCGCTAGATGAGTCTTGCCAGGAATGTGGTTTAAGTTCGTCGAGCTGAGAAGGTGAATTCATCGACTGGAGTATGATCCTGGACTTAGAATACCTAGTTGTTTTTGGAATAAAATGTTGAAGTAGAATACCCATAGATCGTCGAGATGAGAACTAAGTTCGTTGACTGGAGTTCAGAGAAATTCTGGATTTGAAATGTTGTAGTGGTGTGTCCATAAGTCATCTACCTGAGTACTAAGTTCGTCGAGCTCAGCTCAGAGAATTATCTTTGAGTTCGTCGAGCTGAGCATGACTTTTGTCGACCTGAGTTCGACGAATGTCGAACTCATTTCCTGAGTCTCTGAAATTTCTCTAAGTCTTGAGTATTTATGCATTTTGTTGATGGCTGGTCCATGTAGTGTTGACTCTAAGGACTTGGCCTAGACTCTAGGACATAACCATGACCATGACTATACATGTTGAGTCAGATGATCCTAACTTAGTGAACCTAGCCCAAATCCAACGAGGGATCCAACAATCTCCCACTATTTGGGTAAGGTCACTAATTACAGACATACAAAATATACAAAGCAATAAAATATATATCTGGCAGGAAATTTTAAACAAATGCAGTAGATATATATATGTACAGAAGACTTTGTATCAGGAAATAATAAAGTAGTTTTTAAAATACCACAAAAACTAATCAGTTTAAGTATCATTTCCTTTTCTTCTACTTCTTGTGCTTCTCCTCTTTAGGCTTTTCACCAGGCTTAGTAAACTTGATTTCCCTATTAGGGTCTGCATCTTGAACCTTTGTCATTGTCATGTCAGTAGCCCCAATGATATTTAGAGAGGTAGCTCTGGGCACTACTGCTTTTGGATGCAACTTTATATAATCATCAACATTGAAAAATTTATTATCCTTAGCAAACCTGTTAAGCTCTTCCTTCCTGTATTTAGACATGGTTGAGAATTGAGAAGGATCCTTCCCTTCAGGTTTAGCTTTGTTAATCATGGACAGACCAACCAGTTCCTGGAATCTAACTATCCTAGCAGTTGTAGCTGACTCTGGATCTTCAAATGGTACAGGAGGGGAAGCAGGTCTTTTGGGGCTTTCAGCCTTTTGATGTTTAGGAAATTTTTGCTATTGTTGTTGTTGATGCTGCTGCTATTATCGTTGGTGCTGCTTGCCAGATGAATAATGGCTTTGTTGGATGCTTCCTGAAGATGAGGATCTACCCTGCTGTCTTTGATAAGTTTGAAACTGGGTAGTCCTTGGAGTTGAAGAACTAGAAGCACCAGCAGCTGGATGAGGAGGAGGAGGAGGGTCCTTTCTGAATCTCTATGGAGGAGGAGAATATCTTCTGATTCTCTTCCTTTCTTTCTATTCATTCTTGGACAGCCACATCCAAGCTGGCATGCCCTTATAAGGTGTGATCTTTTTAAAGTATATAGTATGGTGTGTCATTTGCTGGATTTAATTTTGGTGCAGGAGGTGGAGGAGCTTTCCTCTTCTTAGATACTTTCTTTTTTGGCTCATCATCTGAGTCTTCATCATCATCATCATCCTCATCATCAGAATCTTGAGGAGCATCATATAAGGCATCAATGGCCTTTAGTATTGATTTATCAATTGGCTTTTCATCCTGAGTAGGAGCTGGAACTAGAACTAGAGCTGGAGCTGGAGCTGGAGAACTGTACACTTCAGTGCTTTTAGCAACTGACTTATTTTCCTATTCTATATCTATCATAATCAGTGCATCAATATCAGGCATAGGTGAATCATCCATTATAAAAACTGGAACAGAAATGGATGCTAGAGGGGATGAAATGGGGGAAACAGCTCTGGGTGTAGATGGAACTGCTGGGACCTCTGGAGTAGCAAAAATGGCCTTGAGTTGCTTGGAAACTTTAGGTCTTATGGGTGAGGTATATGGAATTATATCCAAAGATGGCTTAGTGTTGTATTCTGGAAGAAGGTTCAAATGAACTATATCAAAATTTCTCAAAAAATTTAACAAATCTACTGTGGGATTGATAATGAAATCACCAACAGTTATTTCCTCAGCCAACACAGGCTCATCCAAGTCCTTATCAAACTCAATAAAAACAATTAAATCAAGTAATTCTTGATCAGCATCTATTGCTGCTTCTTTATCAAGTACTTCTTTATCAGCTTCTGCTGCTATCCTGTCTGTTATTTCTATTTTTGTTGGTACTGCTGCTGCTTTTACTGATGTTGTTGGTACTGCTGTTATTACTACTGCTGCTTCTTCTGATGCTGTTGTTGCTTCTTCTTCATGGACTATCTCCCCATGCCTGGTTTCAGTGGATACTGAAGTCAGACCCCTAACTGAAGAGGAAGGAGCAGAGAGAGCAGATATCTGTGCAGCAAGAGAAGATATGGAAGTAGCAAGAGGTGAAATAGCCTCTGCTATAATTTTTTGGAGGAGGGGAGTAAGCACTGCAATAAGAGATGGAATAATGGATGGATCCAATAGTGGAGTTGTAGAGGGTGTGGCAGAGGGTGTTGGAATGGAAACAAAAGTGGGGATGGTAGTAGTTGGTGGAGTAGGAGGGAGAGCATCCTGCATGTGGACATCTGGAAGAGAGGAAGTATGAGGAGGGGAAGTAGGCAAAGTAAAGAATGGGATGTTGTCCAGATGGTGTGGTAAGGGAGATGAAGTTGGTGATGAAATGGGTGTACCATGGGTGGATTGAGGTAGGGTTGGTTGTGGTGATTGAGATGGAGAAGGTTGTTGAGATTCCTGAAGAGGGGAAGAGGGGATGTCAGTGATATCAATTTGTGGAGAAGGTGCAGGAGAGGAAGCTGGAGTTGTAATATGAACAAGTTGTTGTGGTTGTTGTTGTGGTTGTTATTGTGGTTGTTGAAGAGAAGGAATGGTGGAAGAGGATGGAGATTGGTGTGCCATTTGAGGATGAGGTTGGATGGCTGGAGGTGATGGAGGTGGAGGAGGGATCTCATCAGTAGGGTGGGAAGTGGCTGGATCAGCCCTAGTACTCTCAGAAGCCTTGGTGGAAGAGGAGGGAGCCTTGGAGGGCTTGGTGATGGTCCTCTCCCACCTGCCAAAAAGGGCACAGGCGAGCCTCTTAGAGGCATTTATGAATATGGTCTGGGAGACCAGGGATTCAGTAGCCTTTTCCTTCAGGAAGATCCCTAATATTCTTCCAAAACACACCTCTTTCTTTGTATTCTTTTTCTTAATCAGATCAAACCTTATCTGAGCCTAGTTAACCTTCTTCTTGTTGACCACAGCACGCATAACCAGGAATTGGTGCTTGGTTATATAGTCATGTGCAGTGTGCTTGCCCAGCAACACTTTTCCTACAATGTTTGCTAGGAATTTAAATTCAGCAGAGAGGTGTTTTTTAAGCAGTTTATTAGGGGTTTGTCCAGAATAATCCATCATACTTAGCATCATATCATACTCCTCAGTATCCATTTCAAATTCCTCTTCATCATTGTTTAATCCAAAAATTTCTGTTAAAACGGCGGGGGTGAGGGAAACAGTATTACCCACTATAGTTCCAGTCATAGTGTTGTCATCTGTTGTAGAAAAAGAAGTATACACCCATTCCCTTATTTCTGTGTTGGCGATCTTGATCCTAGTGGATAGTAGACTCTTCAATTGTTGTTCTTCAAGGAGTTGCAGGATGTCTAAGAAGATTAGGTCTGAATGCTGGAACGAATCGAAATCGACATCAAACCAGGTGTCGAATTTCATTGTCGCAAGAGTTCCTGCCGGAATCGCCATTAGAGCACCTGCAAGAGAAAAATGAAGATCAAGTGCAAAAGAACTGAAAGCGCGGGATGGAGGTCGAAGAAAACCTAGGTATAAGGTTTTCCAGAATATGAATTGACAAACTCCGTTCCACGAAAAATAAAATAATTCTTCGATCTGAGGTCGACGAAGTAATTTGCAGTTAAATAATTCGTCGAGCTCTGTCTGAAGATTTGAAGACATTTCGTCGAGCTTCGTTCGACGAAAGTTTTCTGAAGTAGATTCGTCGATCTCCGTTCGGCGAAAATGACTTCACTCACAGAGAGTTCGTCGAACTCCGTTCGACGAATATCTCAAGAACTTTCCCCAGTTCGTCGAGCTCCGGTCGACGAACTTTGGCAAATTTGTCGAGTGCAGACAGAAATTAAACTAAGGCTTCTCCATTGATCATTCCAAGCTGATTTATAAAGAACAAGTGATTTCTTTCATCCAAGGGTTTGGTGAAAATATCAGCTCTTTGTAAATCAGTGTAGATATAGATAAGTTTAATTTTATTTTTGTCTCCACACTCTCTAATGAAATGATGCCTAATGTCTATATGCTTAGTCCTACTATGATGGACTGGATTATTTGCTACGGATATAGCACTTGTGTTATCACATAGTAGAGTTGAATTATTTAAGTTGAAACCATAGTCTATGAGTTGGTTTTGAATCCACAACATCTGGGAACAACAACTGCCATCAGCTATGTATTCTGCTTCAGTTGTTAATGTAGACACAGATGACTGATTCTTACAAAACCAAGAGACTAATCTCATACCAAGGAACTGGCAAGTTCCTAAGGTACTTTTCCTGTCAACCCTGCATCCAGCAAAGTCAACATCTGAATATCCAGTTAAATCAAATTCTGACTCTGTAGGATACCATAGGCCTATACTGGGATAACTCTTTATATATCTCAAAATTCTTTTTAGAAAAATTAGGTGAGATTCTTTAGGGTTCACTTGGAACCCAGCACAAAGTCATGTGGCAAACATGATATCAGGTCTGCTAGCTGTAAGATATATTAGGGACCCAACAATGCCCCTAAATAACTTCTGGTCAACAGGTTTCCGATGTGGATAAGAATCTATTACAGCATTAGTATCCATAGGTGTTTTCTTTGTTGAGGCATCACCCATCCCAAACTTCTTAAAAAGCTCTTTAGCATACTTAGCTTGGGAGATGAAGATGCCATCAGGTAGCTGCTTTACTTGGAGACCAAGGAAGTAGGAGAGCTCACACATGCTACTCATCTTAAACTTAGAATGCATGAGGTCGGAAAACCTCTTGCATAGTTTAGAGTCAGTAGATCCAAATATGATGTCATCCACATAGATTTGTACTAACAAGATTTTATCATTATGATGTCTAGTGAATAGAGTTTTATCAACTATGCCTCTAATGAAATCATTCTCTATTAGAAAGCTAGCTAAGATCTCATACCAAGCTCTTGGATCTTGCTTTAGACCATAGAGGGATTTATGCAGTCTAAATACATAAGAATGATGAGTTGGAGAAACAAAACCTGGGGGTTGTTCGACATATCTCTTCTTTTAGTATTCCTTTTAGAAAATCACTCTTTACATCCATCTAATATACCTTGAACTTCTTATAGGCAGCATAGGTAAGAAAGATTCTGATTGCCTCTAACCTTGCAACTGGTGCAAAGGTCTGATTATAGTTTATGCCTTCTTCTTGCCTATATCCTTGAGCAACAAGCCTAGCCCTATTCCTAACAATTGCACCTTGGACATCTAGTTTGTTTCTATATACCCATTTGGTTCCAATGACTGGGTAGTCTTTTGGTCTTGGAAACAAATCCCAAACTCTACATCTCTCAAACTAGTTGAGTTCCTCTTGTATTGTAATGATCCAGTGGGGATCTTGCTCAGCATATGTTATGGATTGAGATTCAACTTGAGAGAGAAAATAGGCATGCATCAAGTCTTGGTTGAGTTGATGCCTTGTCTGTACACCTACTGTTATGTCTCCAATCACTTGGGATCTAGGGTGATCCCTTAGTGTGACAAGATCAGTGGGTGGAGTTGGTTAAGCAACAGTATTTTGATTTAATTCGTCTTGTGGAATTATGTTTGCTGTTAGATGAAGTTCAGTCACTTCAGTGCTTTCTTCTTCACTATCTTCATCAACTTGTGGAGAAGAATGTGTTGGAGCCTCTTGGGTGAGGCTTACTCCATCTAAATTCTCACACAAGTGAGGTACCTGCAAAGAATTACTAGTAGAAATCTCTTTCTCCTTATAAAACATGTTAGTTTCATCAAAGGTAACATGTATAGATTCCTCAATTTTTAAAGTTAATTTATTGAACACCCTATAAGTTTTGCTTACTTGGGAATATCCTAGAAAGATTCCCTCTTCAGCCTTAGCTTCAAACTTTCTAATATATTTCTTGTTGTTATTATGTATATAGCATATGCAACCAAATACTTTAAAATAGGTGATTTTAGGTTTCTTCCCTTTAAGTAATTCATAGGGAGTCATATTCTTTAGTTTATGTATAAAACATATGTTCAATACATAATTTGTTGTGCTTACAGCCTCTGCCCAAAAGGATAGGGGCATGTAAGCATCTGCAAGTAATGTGTCTGCAGCTTCAATTAGGGTCCTATTTTTCCTTTCAGCTGCCCCATTTTGTTGGGGAGTTCTAGGAGCTGAGAAGCAGTGTCTGATACCTTCCTTCTCATAGAACTCATGCATAAGAAGAGACTCAAACTCTGTACCATGATCACTTCTGATGAATGCAACATGAGTAGAGTAACTCAATCTATATGGTCCTGAGAAAATTTGTAAGAACTTTAAAGGTATCTGACTTAGATCTCAGAAAGAACACCCAAGTGAACCTTGAGAAGTCATCTACAATAACTAAAGTGTAGGATTTCCCTCCTAGGCTTTGTACAGCAATGGGTCCAATGAGATCCATGTGTAGCAAATATAAAATCCTATGTGAATCACTTTTTTTAACTGACTTAATTCTATATTTAGTTTACTTGCCTAGTTGATAAGCCCTGCAAATGCCTTCCTTCTTGTAGAGACCAGAAGGTAAACCTCTTACAAGACTGTCTTTAGATAGCCTAGCAATGTTTTTCATGTATACATGTCCTAGTCTTTTATGTCATAATTCATTTTGATTGCAAATTATGTTAAGAAAACAAATATCTGAATTGGCAGAATAGAAATCAACTAAATAAATGTTTCCTTGTCTATTTCCAATTAAAACATTTTGTTTTTCTTTATTAGAAATAATACAGGTTTTTGAGTAAAAATGTACCTGATAACCTTCATCACATAATTGGCTTATGGAGATAAGGTTATGCTTGAGTCCACTTACATAGGTCACCTTCTTGTATGTGACTGCTCCAATCCTTATTTCTACATAGCCTTCAGACTGGCCACACTTTGAATCACCAAAGATGACCTTTGGTCCCAACTTGGACTTATAGTTGATTAGGTTGTCCTTGCTGTCAGTCATGTGTTTGAAGTATCCACTGTCCAGGTACCATGTTTGATTAATCACTGGACAGCCCTTTCTGCAATGAAAACAGTTAGTTGTTCTTGACCCAGGTTACCTTGGGTCCATTATATTGTTGATAATAAAAGCTTGAAATCACAGAAAATTCTAGTTGTGATTTATATCCTAATGGATGATATCTTCTTGGTGGAATTGTCCAATCAGCAAGTGGTTAAATGGTTTCTTAGTTTGATTTAAGTTGGTGTTATAGTTATAATTTTTGTTAAGTCTGAATGGGTTCGACGAATTGTTGTGAATTCGTCGATCAGAGTTCGATGAAATGGGATGAGATTGTCGATCTCTGCTCAGAGAATGAATATAGTCATTTTCTGTGCACCAAGTTCGTTGATCTCTGCTCGACGAACCATACAAAGTTCGTTGATTGCAGTAAGACGAATGATTATTATATAAATTTGCGTTCAACGTTTGTCAACTTGAGTTCGACGAACTGGTCATAGTTTGTCAATCTAAGTTCGACGAAATCTACTGAACTTTGTTTTTATTTAGGGTTTTCTAGTTTCTGTTATTTTGATCTTGTAATTTGGGCATTTCTTCTGTAGTTTGTTTATGGTTTATTATTTCTTTGCCCTTAGTAGAATCAAATTTGATGGGGGTTGATAAAATATTCTTCTTAAGAATAGGGGGGCAAACTTGATGAAGCACCAAAGCGTAGCTTGCCATTTATTCTGGCATTGACTGTGCTTATGATGTCCATCAGCTTAAGGCTTCTCCCATTGAGAGATTCCTCAAGTTGTTTGGCCTCACATAGTTCAATTTTTTAAAGAATCAATTTTTTTATTAGCTGATATTAGTTCTTATTTTAACTTGATGTTTTCAGAGATGATGTTTTCCTGGTTTTATAATCAAAGGATAAGAGTACCTGATCAGCTTCTGTTCCTGAAGCTTCTTCATTTTCAGACTCTTCTTCATCTGATTGACTCTTGGAGGCATCAATTGCCATAAAACACACTCTCTTGGCCCCTGCCTCTTCTTCTTCTTCACTGGAGCTGTAAGATGAGGATTCATCTTCTGTTTTACTCCAGCTTTCAGCTACAAAGCCTTTCTCCTTCTTTTTATATTTGCTGGAGGAAGGCCTGCTGCTTTGTTGTCTTCTAGAATCCTTCTCTCTTCTCTTCTCCTTCTTCTGATTTTTTGGACATTCTGACAGGAAGTGTCCAGGTTCCTTGCAGCCAAAGCAAACACTTCTTTAGTGGGGGTTTTGTCATACCTTGGCTTGTTATCCTGCCTGGATGACTATCTTCTGAAGTCTTTCTTTGTCATTTTGTAGAATCTTCTAGAAAATAGACTCATCAACTCTTCATTGATTGTTGGAGTCTATCTCCTCAGCAGCCTTAAATATAATGTTGTGCTCCTTCCTTGCTGGTGGAGGTGTTCTCTACTCAGCTGCTTCTCTGGATTTGATGATCTGCTCATAGGACTTTAGTTTTCCTAAAAGAGATTCAGTGGAAAGCTCATTTAGTCTTCTGGCCTCCTTGATGGGCTAGATCCTTGAATCTCATGAGCTTGGGAAGCACATAAGGATTTTGTCATTCACCTCTGTGAGGGTGATGTCCTTATCCAATGTTTTTAGCTCATTGATGATTGAGCTCAGCCTATTGTACATATATGTTACTGATACAGCCTCCTCCTTCATGAAGTTCTCATATTGTTATATAAGATTTGATCTTCTATCTTTTCTTTCATCAGCAGATCTAGCCACCTTTTGGTTAAGGGATTCCCAAATGGCCTTGGCGATGTGCATTCAGCCACCTTCTGGAATATGTCATCAGGCATAGTTTGGGCCAGAATATTCATGGCTTTAGCATCAACAACTCTAGCTTTCTTCTGGGCTTAAGTCCACTCAGGTGGTGGCACTCATTAGTGTTGAATGTTGCTGTAGAGGTAGATGCCTGAGGGGGACCAGTCAAAATAGAGTTTTAGATATCTTCATCAAAAGAGTTCATATACAATTTAATTCTTGCCTTCCAGATTGCAAACTTTTTTATATTTTATACTGGAGGTCTGGTGCTTGCATAGTCTTTGTTATGTGTCATGCTGTGTGTATAATTCTAATAGAAATAAAAGGCAGTTCTAACTCGAGATCTTTAGTTCAAGGGTTAGGTTGTACAACCAAAGGAACCTTGCTCTGATACCAATTGAAAGTTAGGGGTTAGATCTGGTATACTCTAGATGGGGGGTGAATAGAGTATCTTTAGGTTTTTAAACTTTTTGTTGTAAATAAAACTTAGTCCTAAAGTAATCTGATCTAACGCAGGCATAACAAATGTAAAATATCACAGACACAACAAACCTAATTAGCACAACCACAGCAAGAACAAAAGAAAAGAGTAACACATACAACACAAGAATTTTATAGTGGCTCCCCAACCTGAGTACATCCACTCTTCTACCATCCTGGTAGGAATCCACTCAGGTTTTTGATCAGGTGACTGCAACCAATGAGCTTTTGATCAGGTGCTCAAAAACCAAACCTCAAGTCTTTTGGTCAGGTGACTTGCAACCAGGAATAACTTTTGAAGGGAGTTAAGAACCCTTTATACAGTGGGGGATGAGAGTGTGATTATGTCTTGTCTTTCTCAAAACAACTGAGAAGAATCTTGTGGATTTAAATGTTAGCAAAGGCTCCCCCTGAGATATTGAATGGTTCAGGAAGGTGAAGCCTTACTGCATGGTGATAGGTCTTCAGTCTTTTGCTTTGACCAGATGAACTCCAGGAACTTCTTGACAGATATTGTAATTATTGTCCTTTGAAGAGTACTGGAATGTAGAAGGAAGAAGACTCTTGGTCTTGAATGTATGTTCTTCTTCCTCTTCAGCCTGATGTTCTTTCTCTGATCTAGGGCTTGTTTTTCTGTAAGTATCTCTCTTTATTATTTCTCTGTGTGCTGTTGATAGAGATGAAAAAATCCATGTTCGTTGTATATTTCTGACTACTGTTAGAGAGCTATTCAGGAAGAGAAAGAAAATCCCTTTTATATTTTCAATATGAATTTCCATTTGAAATTTGAATTTCTCTCTGCATTGAATTCTGATGACCTGGAGAATATTTTCATTGATTGGTTTCCCAACTATCCCATGGAAAACGGCAAGCAATAATCCTGATGAAGACCGTAATCAATGCTTGCTTCTAACGGTAATATTCAGAGAATATTTTAACATTGATTACTCAGGAATTCTTGCAATAAAATAAGGACAGAACGATGGAAATATCTAAGTCTGGAACTTCATAGAAATCGTTGAGCAGAATTCGTCGACCTGGATTCAGAGTTCGTCGACTTGAGAAGTCAGGTTCGTCAACCAGATGACAGTTATTCGTCGACCTGAGATCCAAGATCGTCGAGTTGAGGATAGAAATGCTTTCTCTGAAACCTTGTTAACTCTGTGCATCAAGATCATCGAGCTGAGAATGAAACTTCGTCGACTGGAGTTCAGAATTCCATGTTTCTTGGACTCAAGAATGTTTTAAGTAATATGTCCAAAAATCGTCGACCTGAGAACTAGTTTCGTCGAGCTGAGAACTTCTAACCGCTAGATGAGTCTTGCCAGGAATGTGGTCTAAGTTCGTCGAGCTGAGAAGGTGAATTCGTCGACTGGAGTATGATCCTGGACTTAGAATACCTAGTTGTGTTGGGTATATTGGAAAATGTGTACCAGATTTGAAGAAGCCTCACCTTACTCAATGATATGCATCAAGGTGTATTTGATGTTGTTTTGAGTTTATATGTGCAGGTTAAGTAAATGCAGGAATACAGAAAAATTTCTAAGTCCATGTGTCGACACCAGTAGAAGCTGTGTCGACACTTATGAAGGCTTATGTCGACACTGAAGAAAAGATGTGTCGACACTTGGAGTTAATTGTGTCGACACTTGGAGAGGCTGTGTCGACACCAGAAGAAATTGTGTCGACATACAGAGGCAGTGTCGACACACAGAGAAGCATAGTCGACATCAACTGTGTCGACACACAAAGGCTATGTCGACACACATAGAAAGTCTAGTTGACATCAACAGTGTCGACACACAGAGGCAGTGTCGACACACAGAAGCTTAGTCGACATCAACTGTGTCGACACCAAGAGGCAGTGTCGACACACTGAAGACTTTGTAGACATTAACTGTGTCTACACACAGGACTTGTGTTGACACACTCAGCAGAGATTCAACAAAGTTAAAGAGAAGTATTTGTGTCTGCACACAGAATCAGTGTCGACACATTCTACAGATGCAGAGTCGAGAAGCAGTATCAACAACAAAGGAGATGTGTCGACACCACCAAGGCATGTGTCGACACTTAGTTCACTTGTGTCGACACTTAGTCTACTTGTGTCGACACATGATGAAGTTCAGTCTCGACACTTTCAGACAGAGACAGTATTTCAAGAAGTGACTGGATGACTTGATAGCTGCCATTTCTAACCAGTCTATAGCAACTGTCAAAGTTGTCAGAAGTTTATTAGAAATCGGATCAGCCGGTTACCATGGAGGATGACTATATAAAGGCTTTCTCTTTCAATAGATTACATGAACAAGACACAACAGAAACATATACAGAATTCTAAAGAAAGGAAAAAATAAGAAGTTGGAGAGAGAGAGCTCCATCTACAGAAGTGTAGTTGCTGAACCAGGCTGCCAAGAAAGATTCAGATTGAGATCTGAATCTCAAGTCAGAAGATGATTGAAGATCAACTTACCCTACTGAGTTCAGATTCAAGAAGCTTTGAAGAAAGCTAAGAGAGGTTGTGCTCTGCCATCAGATTCTTCCAAGAACTGATCAAGAAACCATCCATCCCTTCTCTCTCTACCTGGGTGGTGGTAAAACACTTTGTAGACACTATTTTTTGTAGGATCTATTCTAGATCTGAGCTGTAAGCCTATTATATAAAGGCTGAGTGTAGGAGAATATTTTCTCTGAGTGGTAGGCCTTGTTGAAGGCTGAGTTAGGGCTGTGAGCCTGAGTTGTAGGAGATTGTATCTCTGAGTTGTAGGCCTTGTGTAGGCTGAGGTATGGCAGATTGCCTGAGCTGTAGGAGCCTTGTTGGGTTCTGAGTTGTAAGATCTGAGGATCTGAGATGAAGAGCAGAAGTTAGGCCGAATCTAGCACACTGCTAGATAGGTGAAGGGGGAAAGTGGATGTACCCAGACCTTGGGGAACCACTATAAAATCTGTGTGTAATCTGTGTTGTGGTAATTCTGTGAATCTGTGTTGTGTTAGCTATAGAATTATCTGTTGTTAAGTAAATAACTGAATAGATTTGCTGCCTTAAAATGGAAAAGGAAGTACACCTATTCACCCCCCCCCCCCACCCCCCTCTAGGTGGTTAGGCACTAATTCTTTCAAGTGGTATTAAAGCGAGGTTCCTCAAAGAAGGACTTAACAGTCTGAGTTAGATCCTTAAGGCAGATTCAAGATCAAGAAAATGGGTTCAGGAGAAAATCATAAGGAACTAGGTTCTATGAAATTACCCATATGCAGGAAGGAGATATTTGGAATATGGAAAGAAAGTGTCGGGATGTTTATGGAGGCTTCTGATCCAAGGATCGACATTACAGTAAAGGAAGGTCCTTATATTCCTATGAAGATTTCAGTTCTAGATGCAAACCAAAGAATTCCCAAGGATTTTTCAGAGATGACTAAGGATGAGATCATCCTAGCAACTATGGATAAAAGAGCCCAAAATATCATAGTAAGTTTCATAGATGATGCAACCTTTCAGAATTTGATTCACTGCAAGATCTCCAAGGAAATGTGGGATACTTTGATAGTCTACATGGAGTTCTGAAGAAGTCAGACAAGATAGAAAGTCTATGCTGAACCAGGAATATGAGAGTTTCAGACAAGGAAAGTCTGACAGTATAACTGATTGTTACAAAAAGTTCTATAGAATAGTAAATGAGTTGATGTCCTATAGAAGAATCTTCAGTACATATGAACTGAATGATAAATTCCTAAGATCCTTGACAAAGGATTGGGATACTAAGATTTGTGTCATTAGGGAAGTGGCCAAACTTGCAGATATCTCACCTCCAACTTTGTTTGGAAAATTGCTGTCATATGAGATGCAGTTGATGGCTAGGAAAGAGGAAGAGAAAAGTGCAAAAGGGGAGCATAGAGAAAAGTCTGTTGCCTTCAAGGTTGAAGCCACTCGGAAGAATAGGAGGATGTCTTCATCACCTCCTAAGATAGTTGCTGAAATTGTTTCAGATAATTCAGAAAACCAAAGTTCAGACAGTAGTGACTCAGATGAAGACGTTGCTACCTTCACAAGACAGTTTCAGAGATTCCTGAAGAATAAGCAGTGGAAGTCTAAGCCTTCCACATCTCAGCCTAAGGATGATTATTATCAAAATAGGAAGTCATCCAGGAAGGATAGGAGCAGGTCTAAGCCAAGCAAATCTACAACATCAAAGATAGTTTGCTACTGCTGTAATAGGCCTAGACATGTTGTGGTTAAGTGTCCAGACAAAAGAAAAGAGTCTGCTAATAAAAAGAAGATTCAACACCAAAGCAAGAAGGAGAAATCCTTTGTTGCTAAGAAGGAGAAGAGTTTGACAGACCAATCATCTTCAGAGCTAGAATCTGAAGCTGAGGCATACATTGGTCTATACGCAGCAGATGAAGAAGAAGAGTTTCTGCAAGTGCTGAACTCTATCTATGAACAAGAAGACCATCAGTGCAAGGGACTGATGGTTGTGTCAGAAGAAGACAAGTGCCAGGATCAGCCTGGTCCTAGTAAGGTACAATGTTTTTCTAGAAAGTCAGATTGTAGTACTTGGTCAGAGTCAGCAACATCTGCATCAAGTGATGTGGATGGGTCTGAGTCTGAAGGTGATATTCATCAGTTGATAGATGAATATGGGGACTTGTTGTAGGCACTAAAGAAAAGCAAAAACCTGGCCAAAACTCAGGCTAAGGAAATTGCAGATCTTAAGATGGCTGCATCTGATTCAGAGAAGATGCTGGATCAAAAGTTGAATGAGATAGCCAGATTGAAAAACATTACTGTTATTCAGATGGGTACTATCACATTTAAAAATGATCAGATTAAAAGTCTGGAGAATAGACTTCAGAAAGAAAAGGAGATTGTAGCTAGTTTTTTTAAACCAAAATCTGTATTACCCTTGATTGATGAGTTTGTGTCTCAAAAGGGTAAGGCTGGGTTAGGGTTTAAGAAAACTGCATGGACTGCTAAGTTCAATTCTAAAGGCAAAGTCCCAGCACAAAACAAGAGACCTGCTGTAAACAATTCAGCTAAGGTTATACCTAAACAAAGGTATAACAAGTTTGAGTGTTGGTGCTTTGCCTTAAACTGTTGGCACAATTCTAGTGTCAAGGAGAGCAGCAGTCTGCCTGTTAGAAAAGTTGCAGGCAAATTTGTTAAATTTCAGGCTAACATGAACCAAGGACCCAAAATTCATTTGGGTTCTAAGGTTAAGTAATTCTTTATTGCAGGTGAGTCCAAGTTGTCATGCCCCTATATGGTACTTGGACAGTGGATGTTCCAGGCACATGACTGGAACAAGGGGGTTGCTGAAGGACTACTCACCTATCATAAATGGGCCTAAAGTAACCTTTGGTGGTTCTGAAAAAGGAATCATCAAAGGATTTGGTAACATTTCTAATAACCAGATTACTATCTCTCAAGTGGCCTATGTGAAGGGTTTGAAACACAACCTTATAAGCATAAGTCAGTTGAGTGATTTAGGATATGACATTTCATTTATTAAGAATGGATGTCATATCAAAAGGTCAAGTGATCAAAAGGTCATATTGACAGGATATAGAAAAAGAAATGTGTATTATCTTAACTTTGTGTGTAGTATTATGTTCAGATAAATGGTTTCTGAGAGAGATAATTTCTTTCTCAGATTTTAGCAGGTCTAAGCATAATGCTTTAAATTCAGATTTAAAGTCCTCTGAATTAAAATCAAATGAACTAATTACCTGATCTTCTTCAGGTTGAGTCTCTGAGTCTGACTCTGACTCCTCTTCTTCTGAATTATGTTGTGAGGCATTGATTGCCATCATGCAGAACTCTTTCTCTTCTGCATCATCTTCATCATCACTGGAGCTGGATGAGGCTTCTGACTCCTCTTCAGTCTCACTCCAGGATTCAGCAACAAACCCCTTTCTTGTGTGTTTGTTTTTGCTTGAGGAGGGTCTACCATTGTCATTCCTCTTGGAGTCTTTCTCCTTTCTTCTTTCTTTCTTGTCCCTTCTGTCCTTGTTTTTTGTTTTCTGGACAGTCAGGAACTATGTGCCCTGGTTTCCTGCAACCAAAGCAAACAATTTCTTTATTGTTAATTGACTTGTCATACCTTGGCTTATCATGCTCCTTGTATGATCTCCTTCTGAAGTCTTTTCTGGCCATCTTGTAAAATCTTTTGGCCAACAAACTGAGCAGTTCATTATTTCCTGTGACTTTGTCTTCAGGCTGATCTTCAGTTGCCTTGAAGGCTATTGTCTTCTCTTTTCTTGTGGCTGGTGAGGCAGCCTTCTGTTCTTCTTCTCTATTCTTGATGAGTAGCTCATAAGATTTGAGCTTACCCAATAGAGCTTCAGTGGTGATCTCATTCGAACTTCTGGCATCTTTGATTGGCCAGATTCTTGAATCCCAAGTGCTAGGGAAGCACATTAGAATTTTGTCATTGAGTTCAGTTAGTGAGATCTCTTTATCCAATGTCCTGAGTTCACTGACTATTAGACTGAGCCTGTTGTACATATCTCCCACTGACTTAGTTTCTCCCTTCTTGAAATTCTCATATTGAGATATGAGGTGGGATCTCCTATCCTTTCTCTCATCAGCTGAGCCTGAGACTATTTCAGAGAGTTTGTCCCAAATTTCCTTTGTTGAATTGCATTCAGCCACCTTTTGAAAGATGTCATCAGACATTGTCTGGGCTAAGATGTTCATAGCCTTGACATCAGCTACCTTCCATTTCTTGATGTCAGCATCTGTTCCTGATGGAGGTGGAACAGCATTTGTACTTGAGTTCTCTGGAGGTCTTGGACACACTGTCAAAACAGAGTTAAAAATATCCTCGTCAATAGAATTCATGTATAATCTGATCCTTTCTTTCCAAAGTGCAAACTTGGATAGATTGCACACTGGAGGTCTAGTGCTAACATAATCTTTATTTTGGGTCATGATTTGTGAAAACAAAATTTAATACTAAATTCAAAAGAAAATAGATCTAACTAGGAATCTTTGGGTTCAGGTGTTAGACTGTGCAACCACCAAGGTATGGTATGCTTAACCAGCCTCGCTCTGATACCAATTGAAAGTGCAGCTAGATCTGATATACTCTAGAGGGGGGTGAATAGAGTATATGGTGCTTGAAAACTTTTTACAACAATTGTTGTAATCTTAGTGAGCAGGGAAGCAGTTAATAAATCTAATCACAGAACTAAACTAATCATAAGCTAATCACAGAACAATCACAGAACAATCACAGCTAGAAACAAAAATAAAGACAAGCAATCCAGATGACACAAGGAAATATAGTGGTTCCTCTAAACTTGGGTACATCCACTCTTCTACCACCCTAGGTAGGAATCCACTGCAGGATGAGTTGATCAGGTGTCTTGGGCACCAATGAGCTTTTGATAAGGTGCTCAAAAACCAAATCAGATTTTTTGATCAGGTGTCTTGCCACCAATGAGCTTTTGACAAGGTGCTCAAACACCAAGCTCAAACTTTTGAAGGGAGTTTGAGAAACCCTTTACAGAGATAGGGGTGAGAGAGTGATGGAAGTCTTCTCTTTCTCAAAGCAGCTGAGAAGACTATGTGGATTTGATGGTGTCAAAGCTCCCCCTGAGTCCTTGAGATGTTCAGGAAAAGAAGCTTTGCTGTAGGGTGATAGGCCTTCAAAAGTTGATCTCCAACAAAAGATGATTTCAGCAACAACTGAAATGTTGGGTGTCTGGAGTCTTGAAAGATGTTGGCCTTGAACACTTGAGACAAGAGAGATCTGAGGATTTCAGAAAATTTGATCTCCTTGGATGTGTGTTCTTGAGAATTCTTTGAGACAGAGAATATATTTTGTGCTTGCTCTGCTTGTCTGTGTTCTGAGGATTATTGATATCTGTCTGAAAAAAAATTCAAAAAAAAATTTGTTGGGTACATTGGTTTAAATGTACCTGATTTGAAGAAGCCTCACCCAAATCAATGATATACAGCAAAATGTATTTGATGTGTTTTGAGTTTACTTGTGCAGGCTAAGTATTTGCAGGAAAGAAGAAAAAGTTTCTAAGTTCATGTGTCGACACCCAGAGGGAAAGTGTCGACACTTAAGAAGACTTGTGTCGACACCCAGGCAAGCAGTGTCGACACTTGGAGTCATTGTGTCGACACCAGGGATGCTGAGTCGACACCAGACAGAAAGTGTCGACACAAGGAGCTGTGTCGACACTCAGTGAAGAAAAGACAGTGAAGCAGTGTCGACACTTAGCAGTTGTGTCGACACCCAGTGAAACTGTGTCTACATCAGAAAGTGTCGACACTTGGAGGCTGTGTCGACACTCAGCAAAAGCTAGCAGAGACTAAGTACAAGTGTCGACACCCAAAGCAATGTGTCGACACATAACAGAAGAGTCAACACCTGAAGAAAGTATCGACACAAGAAAGGATGTGTCGACACTCAGCTGAAGACTCAACACTTGAAGAAAGTGTCGACACAAGGAGCTGTGTCGACACTTAGCAAAGATTAGCAAAGTTCAAGAATATTCTAAGTACAAGTGTCGACACTAAGGGGATGTGTCGACACTCAGCTGAAGTCTCGACAGAAGAAGGATGTGTCGACACAAGGAGCTGTGTCGACACTCAACAAGTATCAACACTAAAGACATGTGTCGACACCAAGAGGCAGTGTCGACACTTAACAGATTCAACACATGAAGATGTGTCGACACAAAGGAGATGTGTCGACACTTAAAAGAATTCAGCAAGATACTGAAGTACAAGTACTTGTGTCGACACTCAATTTCAGTGTCGACACATGAAGAAGAAGTAGTGTCGAGATACAAAATCTACAACACAAGGAGTTGTGTCGACACCTTATATACTAGTGTCGACACTTAGACAACTTGTGTCGACACTTGATCTATAAGTGTCGACACTTAAAGACAGAAAGTCTCGACACTTAAAGACAGTTACAGAATTTTCAAGAACTGACTGGATGACTTGACAGCTGCCATTCCAGCCGGTCTACAGCACCTGTCAGAGTTGTCAGAATTCAGTTATGAACCAGACCAGCCGGTTACCATGAAGAAGGCCTATAAATAGGCTTATACAGTCTACAGAAACTGTGGTTGTTGAGATTGATGAAGTGGTTCAAGTGATCATTCACAAGAGAAACACACAAGAAGATCTAGCTTTCAATTAAAGATCTAAGAAGTTGGAGAGAGAGAGCTTCATCCAAGAAATCAGTTGTTGGAACCAAACTGAGAAGAAGGGTTCAGATTTATTCTGAATCTTAAGTAGCAGAGATCAAGGATCAACTGCAGAAGGAGTCAATCTTATTGAGTTCTACTTTCAAGAAGCTTTGAAGAAAGCTAAGTTAGATTGAGTCCAGCTGAGTTCTTCCAAGAACTCATCAAGAAACTCACAACTCTTCTCTCTCTTTTCTCTGAGTTGTTGAGTCACATTATTGTATTCATTTTATCTTGTAGGATCCTTTGGATCTGAGTCTTGTAAGCCTGTAATTATAAAGGCTGAGGGTAGGAGAGTTTTATCTCTGAGTGTAGGCCTTGGTGGCTGAGTGTGGGCCTTGGTGGCTGAGTGTAGGCCTTGGTGGCTGAGTGTAGGCCTTTGTGGCTGAGTGTAGGCTTTGTGGAAAAGCTGAGTTGTAGGGCCTTGGGCCTGAGGTGTAGGAGCCTGTTTTGGGTTCTGAGATAGTGGAGAAGTTTGGTCGAATCTAGTACACTGCTAGATAGGCGCAGGGGGAAAGTGGATGTACCCAAAGCTTGGGGAACCACTATAAAACTCTGTGTCTGCTGTGTGTTTGTGGTTTGTTGTGTATGCTGTGTGATTGCTGTGCAATAGTAGATTAAATTCTGTGTTAGAAACTGATTGCTGCCATAAAACGTTAAAAAGAATTTGGTCACCTATTCACCCCCCCCCCCCTCTAGGTGTTTAGGTACTATATCTTTAAAAATTCTTGTCTTTTATTCTCTGGTACTGAATATAAAAACATCCTCTGTCAAGAATAGTCGTTGGCCTGCATTAATTGCATCTTTAATTGCAAAATGTCTTCTGGAGGAAAGTCCAAAGAAACATTCCTTGAAAATCCCTTGAAACTTGGTCCAGAAATAAATGAAAACGGCTAGAAAATCTTCTGAATTAATTGCATAATAACTCCTTAACTGATCTGAATTTGAATCTTGAAAATCCTTAAAGATATCAGAAAACGTCGAACTGAGCTCTGCTATCGTTGAACTGAGCTCAGCGATTTGGACTTATAATGCAACAAAATATCATCGATCTGAGCTCAAAGATCGTTGAACTGAGCTCAGAGATAGAGATCCAATGCTGAGTCAAGATCGTCGAACTGAGCTCACCGATCGTCGAATGGGGTTTGACGATATGTGGGAGTTGAGCTCAGTGATCGTCGAATGGAGTTCGACGATCTGTCGAAGTTGAGCTAGACGATCGTCGATCGGAGTTCGACGAATCGTTGTGCTGAGCTCGATGATATGACTTAGTCTCAAACTGCAAAAGTCTTGGTCTTGAGGACAGCTTCCAAACTTGGACTTCTAACCCTTAGACTCAATTCTAATTGACCTTTTGAGCTATACAGGAGGCCAAACACTGGTTTCCTAGAGACACAGTGATCCTGACCCAAATTAGTAATAGGGTGTTCCAACAAGGATGCATGCTTAGCATCTTTTCTTTCAAGCTTTTGGGCACCAAACTCTCAAATGAGAGGGGTTTGGGTCGCCATGGTTCAAGAGGAACCTCCGGGTCGATTGAGTCCGTCCCCGGCATGATTTTGCATTAGGGATCCGCTCCGTTAGTGGATTAGGCATTGTGGGTGAAGTCGTAGTCGCGATCGTTAGTCCGACTCGGTGATGTTGCATAGCGTGCCTTAAGGATTTTGTATAAATCTGTTGCGGTAAGATGTCATTTGTGATGTTTGTGTTTTCCCCCTTTTTCTCGAGTGAGTACGTGTAGCTGGAACCAGATAAGGTTAGCTCCGCAATGGCGGTAGATGTTTCATTGGTGGGCAAGGTTAGCTCCGCATTGGCGGTAGATGGTTTCCTTGGTGCACGGGGACGTTGCAGTACAAATGATGGATTATGGTGGGAATGATTATGGATTGTGATGTGTTAAGGCGCGGCTTTGTCTCCATGGTCGGCTGGCTATCCCGTGACGTACAAGTCATGTGGGGAGAGTGTGTCGGCGAGACCAGTCCCCTTTTGTGAGACTAACAAGAACGCCAAGCATGGGGAAAGCCCGGCAAATGAGGCCACGAGCGGGTGGGGTCTAGCAAGGGTTCTTATAATCGGTTAGTGTGTGAGACGGAATCCTGACGCTAGAAGTCAGAGCTTGTAGGTAAGCCCGAGTCTAAGAACCATGAGCGGGTGGGGCCTTGGCAAGTGTTCCGAATGGTGGCTTGTATGTTGTTAAGGGTATTGCAGTACCCTTTTGTTTGTGGCTTAATGCCAATGGGGAAATTTGAAGTACCCAGATATGATGACGATGTGCTAGTTGCATACACAATAGGGTGCCTTGTGTGAAGTCTAGGTTTTGCATACATGTTGCATAGTAGGCCCCTTTTTATTATATGCTCAACATAGAAAATGTGTTTGTTGTTTGAGACATCCAAACATGTTCTTTTAGATCTTTACTTGTTTATGTGTATGGTATACTAAGTGCTGACTTACAGGTTGGAGGGGTACCCCGGGGTCCGTTAGGGGTGGCCGAGAGGAGATGTGTTTGTTACACAGTTTGAGGTCAGCCTTTGCTGACCCACGTTACCACCAAATTTTTCAGGGCAAGGATCGCAGGCAGGATCCAGCTCGCCGGCTAAAAAGGCCTAAGCCTCATGAAGTGTTTCAAGTTTCGTACTAGCTCTATTTTTGTGGCATTGTATGTTTGATGCTCTTGTTTTTCGGCTTGTAGGCCGAGGTAGTCTAGGAGTTCTAATACACATTTATCGTGGATGTTATCTTTTGAGTTTTGGACTCTCTATTGTTGTATGGCCATAAGGCCATTTTGATACTCTTGTGTATGTGTATAACTTCTAGTCATGTTTTTGCTGTTGTTTGGTTTTGAGTTTTGAGATTAGGTAGTTCACATCATCTTTTAATGCTAAAGCTGTGGCATCTGTATGTTGTGGGGCCCCGGCCGGACCCATATTATACGGTCATTACAGGGGAGGTGTTACAAAAGTGCAGATAGGAAGTCAAACCTTTGACTTGGAAGCGTTGCTATTACCCATAGTAGAGTTTGACGTAATCTTTGGCATGGATTGGCTCTAGGAGCAACGTGTGTGTATTGACTGTAGTTTGAAGACTATCAAGCTGGGTTGGAATACATGCCAAGAAAATACCTTCTTCCGTATGAAGGGGTCAAGCAAGACAATGATGTCTGCTCTTCAAGTAGTTAAAGCAGTGCATGAGGGTGCAGAGTTGTTCTTCACTCTCTTAGAGGCTAAGAAGCTAAAGTCTGGGCTAGTTAGTATTCCAGTGGTGTCGGAGTTTGCCGACGTGTTCCCCGAAGATCTCCTTGGATCTCCACCTCAGAGAGAGATCAATTTCACCATTGAGTTGGTGCCAGGTGCCAAACCGGTGTCGCGGTCTTCGTACCGTTTAGTACCAAGGGAAAAGGCGGAGTTGAAAGCGCAGCTTCAAGAATTGATAGAGCAGGGGTATGTGCGTCCGAGTTTGTCACCTTGGAGCGCCCCAGTCCTCTTTGTGAAGAAGAAGTACGGAAGTCTGTGACTTTATATCGACTATCGGGAGTTGAATAAGTTAACTGAGAAGAATAAGTACCCGATCTCGAGGATCAACGATCTTTTCGACCAGCTAGTTGGGTCGACGGTGTATTCAAAGCTGGATTTGAAGTCTGGTTACTATCAGCTAAGAATCAGGGAAAGTGACATTCCCAAGACGACGTTCAGTGCACGTTATGGGCATTACGAGTTCACGGTCATGCCTTTTGGGCTGACTAATGCGTCATCTGTATTTATGGACTTGATGAACCGAACGTTCAGGGAATACTTGTATTGGTTCATAATAGTGTTTATTTACGATATCCTGGTGTATTCCCAGTCTGAGTTTGATCACGCGGAGTATTTACAGATTATTTTGGAGAACCTGAGAAGCAGTCAGCTATATACCAAGTTCTCCAAGTGTGAGTTCTGGCTTTCGTCGGTAGCATTCCTCAGTCATATCGTTAGTAGAGATGAAAGTGCGGTAGATCCGACGAAGATTGTTGTGATACGGGAGTGTCCTGTATTGTCTTCAGTGGCGGAGGTCCGGAGTTTCCTGTGACTTGCCGGCTACAACAGGCGCTTCGTGGAGAACGTCTCACGGATAGCATTACCCCTCACTACTCTGACAAGGAAGGATCAAAAGTTTGTGTGGTCGCCAGCGTACGTGCAAGCTTTCGAAGAATTGAAAAGTCGCCTGACCACGGCACCGGTATTGTGTTCGCCAAGTGGAAAAGAGGGCTATGAAATCTACAGTGATGCTTCGAGGAGCGGTGTAGGCTGTGTGTTGCTATAACATTGTAGTGAGATAGCATATGGCTCACGCCAGTTGAAGGTACAAGAGTGGAATTATCCGGTCCACGACTTGGATTTGGCGGTCGTGATATTCACTCTAAAGCTGTGGAGGCATTACATGTATAGCGTGAAAATCGATATTTACACCGACCATAAGAGCCTGAAGTATCTATTGGATCAGAATGACCTAAAAATGAGACATCGTAGATGGATGGAGTTCCTTGGGGACTACACCTTCAAGATACATTATGTACCTGGGAAAGGTAATGCAGTTGCGGACGCGTTGATTCGTAGGGTTCCCGCACAAGCTAACTGGATAAGGATGTATGATGAGCGTCTTATTCAAGATTTGGAGGCCTTGGAAATCTCGAGTGTTGACAAGAGGTCTAGTTCTGAAGCGCAGTTGAACTGGATAGAGGTACAATATGACCTTGCTGATAGGGTTTAGCGGGCTTTGGAGTTGGATGACAGCATGAAGCGGTTCATGAATGATGCTTTGGATGGGTCAAATGCCCAATTTACTGTTGATGATGGGATGTTGTGGAAGGATAGTCATTTGTGCGTCACAAGTGTGGGTAAGATACGAGAGGAATTGTTCTATGAGGCTCATTACACTAAGTATTTTATTCATCCGGGGAGCACAAAAATGTACAAAGACATGAAAAAGCTGTTCTGGTGGACAGGACTTTAAAAGGACATAGCACTTTATGTGGTGAAGTGTCAAACGTGCACCTTGGTGAAGGCTGAGTGTCAGAAGACTGGAGGATTATTGAAGTCCTTACCTATACCGGAATGGAAGTTCGATGATATATCCATAGATTTCATGCACAGTTTGCCGAGATCACAGAATGGAAACGACGTCATCAGGGTGATCGTTGATCGGTTGAAGAAAGTGTCGCACTTCATCCCAAATAGGAAGGAAGATTCGGCGGAAATGTTGGCTAAACTATACGTTGATAGTATAGTACTATTACACGGGGTGCCCCGTAGCATTGTTAGTGACCGAGATGTGCGCTTCACGTCTAACGATTCGAGGCTAACATATCAACTGTTGGGGACCAAACTGAAGTTTAGTACGGCCTTTTATCCACAAACAGATGGTAAAACCGAGAGGGTCAATAGGACGATGGAGGACATTCTTTGCATGTGCACCTTGGATTTCGGAAAGAGATGGGAGGATCACATATCTATGATTGAATTTGCTTACAACAACAGTTACCAGTCAAGCATACAGATGGCGCCGTTCGAGGCCCTTTATGATATGAAGTGTCGTACTCCGTTATTATGGTTGGAGACGGGCGAGTCAAGGTTGTATAAGCGAAAAGAAGTCGAGGATGCAACTTCGGTTATACGAATAATCCAAGAGTGGTTGGTGATTGTTCAGGACAGGCATGCTAAGACTATAACGCCAAGCACAGGAACGTTTAGTTTGTCGTAGGCGATTGGGTGTATATAAAAATTAAGTCGTTCAAAGGTTTGTCAAGGATTCGATGCTTGGAAAGGCTGAGTCCAAGATACCTTGGACCGTTTGAGGTGCTGAAGTGTGTTGGCGAAGATGCCTATCGGTTGAAGTTGTCAACAAAACTGAGTGGTTTACACGATGTATTCCAGATATCGGTGTTGCGGAAGGCAGTGCAAGAGCCTACGCAATTGGTTGTGGCGGATCAAGTACCGGTTGATAGTGGGTTGACAGCAAAAGTCAAACTCATTCGCATTGAGGATGTAGAAGTCAAGCAACTTTGTAATCAGGAGATCTGGATGGTCAAGGTCCGTTGGGACAACTGTGGTCGAGAAGAGCTTTCATGGGAGCGGGAGCTAACCAGGAAGTCGAAGTTCCCTGAGTTATTCGACTGAGGTACACAGTTTAATGTTGATAAATTCTATTAATTTTTGTATGACTTAATTTAGGGACGAAATTCTTTAAGTGAGGGAGATTTGTAACGCTCCAATTTTATAAGAGGCGGGAAATTGCTTCTGGAAGCTATCACCCGGTGATAGCAGCTATCGCGCAGCGATAGCTCCGGTGTTAGCATCCAGAATGTTGAGAGCGCCGTGTTAATATGACTAGAGTTTACCTCGCGGCAGTAAGTTGTTGTCAAGCGGCGGTAACTGAGGGAGAAAATGAGTAGAGTTCTTAGGAAGCTATCACCCGGCAATAGAGAGATCGCGGGCGATAGCGGTGTCAATTAAATTGACAGGGCTCTTGGGTAGCTACCGCCCGGCTTTAGTGTTATCGCTGGTGGTAGCAGGGGTAATTATATTTGCAGAAACCTCGGGCTGTTACCGCACGGCGATAGAAGGTGTCGCGTGGCGTTATCGTCGTAACCGACGCCAGGTATCGTGTGGCGATAGCCACTTACCGCACGACAATAGTAAAAGCGGTAACGTTGTGTCCACGTGTTGTCCTGTGATTGGAAAGCCTGGGGGTTGCATGAGAAATGATGTGTTGATTAACGCTACCGCGCGTCGGTAGTTAGGTACCGCGCGGCGGTAGCTCGATTTATAGCATTGGATCGGCAGTTTCACTTCATTTTCTTTTGGAAGTTGATAACTTGGCCTGATTGCTTGGAGGAGGAGCTGCAATGTCGGAGAAGAGTTTTAGCCTCCGTGAAGGATTCATAGCTCGGATTCACATGGTGAGTTCAGATCTACGGAGGCAAAGACGGAGCGGTCGTTTCCAACTGTCTAGATTGTCTCCCATCGCACCAAAGTGGATTCCAAGGGTAACGATCCTCTTCCTTGGATATGTGAAGTCCTTCGTTTTGGCATTTTAGGGTAGACACTCCACGAACACGTGGAAGTGGTGCTCCGGATGAGTTGATAGGTTTATCCCCATAGTATTGCATTTAGATCCGTAAGCGTAGTACGTAATATGCATGTTGTGTGAAGCTCATCCGGACGGGTTGGTCTGCATTGGTGATGTGTATATATTTGTATGCCAGAGAAGACTCTGCGATAATCGTATAGATTTAGGAGTCGTGGGGTGTGCAGGTGGTTGTAGTGAGAGTACTGGATGTTGTCTCCAAGAAAACAACCGGTAAAGGGAAGAAATGATAGTTTGTCCCTTACCGCGCGGCAGTATCTCTACCGCCGGCGGTAGATCCCAGTGAGCATTGTATGGTTGTGAAGCCTGTCTCGTAGAGACCTGAGGGCTACTGATTTGAGGCATGTATCGTGGAGACCTGGGGGCCGTATGTTGGAGCGTGAGCTTAATTTGCTCGGCTATGGTGGCCCTGAGTGCCAGCCTTGAGCATAATGTGGTTATGCGTGTTGTGAATGGGAAAGGGGAGGCTGACCTGCGTCGTGGCTTGCGAGCCTGATGATTTGAGCAACGGGATGTGGCTAACCTGTACCCACTTTATTGCGTTCGACTTGGAGTGAGTCAATGGCATGTATCCAGTAGGGAGCGCCTTGACTTTGTCGTAGCATAGAGAGAGAGACTTTGGCTCCGGCTCTGGGAAGTCTTTTAAATGCTCAATGGTGTCATCATGAGGACGGTGGTGGGGCCTGAATTCTCGACACACCGATAATGTGCACTGAGTGCACGAGGCGTGTGGTCGGCAGTGCCAACGTTTGTGATGAATGTTGCCTAATCTGCACGTTCCTGTTGCCATGTTTTAATTATACTAATGTCTGCAGGGAATGAGCACTGCCACCCGTGTTAGGGGTGGGGTCGTTATAATTTGGTCAGCTAATACTGACCATTGCTTTTATTTGCCACCAATGCGGTGGATTGTTGCTTGCAAGTGTGGCTGAGTCAAGTGGGAAATAGTGGGCTGAAGCCCAGGGTAGCCATGCCGGTACTCGAAGACCAAAGCGAAATGTCCGTTTGTTTTACAGTTCATGTGTGGCCGACCTGCGTGTCGATGTTTGGAAAACATTAACTTTTGAGTTGAACTATGTAAGGCCTTAATGCCAAAAATTTTGGGTATTTGTCTCTTCATTCCTAATTGTGATTGCAAAACACAACAATTCGTTATCGATATGTGATACTTGCATTTGTTAGTGTTTTGAGGGCTTAATTAATAACAATGAAATTGTAATATTTAATTACTAATTTAAGTTTTTTTCCCTTTCAATTTTAGAGTGCCAATAGCTTTCCTTCTTATATATAATTTCTAAAAAATATATTTGCGGGTTGTCAAATATGTTAATAGTCAATACTATGTTGTTAATAAAAACGTCTTAAATGAATTCAATAAATTGATTTTATTTTTTATGCAATAAAATAAATAGGACGGCTCCGTTTGAGTAGCATTTTTTTCTCCAATGAATTTGAGCAAAATGTGACTATGAAGAATATATATTTTTAAGATGATTATGACAGTTATCAAGAAATAAAATTAATTTTTAACATAAAAATATGAACGAAATTCTTTAGATGAGGTCAAAAGGAAAATTGCGCATGATACTTTTCTTTATATTCTTACAAAATAAGAAATGGAATATAAATTATTATATTTTTACAATCCACTTCAGTACTCATTTGTCCATATTTTGAACAATCCTCAAAAAATTTACGGTTTAATTTTTTCCTGTAAAAATTACAGTTGTAAAATTCCAACTGAAATTTTGAAAATTTAATACTATAAATTTTCAGGATTGTTCAGATTTCAGAATATGACAAATGAGCCCTTATATTTTTTTGTATGATGGTCATAATCATTGTCTTGCTAAGCATACATGCTATGGCGGTAGTATTTTCGCCAAACTTTACTGGAGCAAAAATGTCGAATCAAAGAGAGTCGAAATTATCAGTTTTGCACTAAAATCATTTTGTACATTAAATACATAATGCAATATGCTACATTTTTATAATGCAATAAATACGCCTAATTTAGATCTATAAACAAGCATTATACCTATTATTTATCATCTCAATAATATCCAATTAAATTGTTACTTATCATCTCAATAAACAAGCCTTCCCCACTTTGTATTTTTCAGAAACACATAGTGTAACGTCCCGATTCGCGTTAGGTCTCTTGTGCGCATTTTCAAGCCAAATGAGTTGACTTGGGCTCAGGAAGCACTAGTGGTCAGGCTTGCACCTGAGCCGGGGGAAGTGTCGACTCGACATTGAGTGTCAGGATGCTATCGCGCGGCGATAGTAGGTATCGCGTGGCGGTAGCGATCGTCGATTTTACACGACGAATGCCAAGAGGAGTCGAGAGCGCCGAGTGGACTCAACGGTCGTCGAGTGCTACTCGCGGTGGTAGTAGGTACCGCGTGGCGGTAGCAATCGTCGAGTGTACACGATGAATGTCAAGAGGAATCGAGAGCGCCAAGTAGACTCAACGATCGTAGAGTACTACCACGCGGCGGTAGCCCAGCTGAGTTATTGGCATATTGCACGGTGAGCAACCGCGCGGCGTTAGTTATACCGCTGGTTGTAGCCCTATTGAGTTATCGGTATATTGCTAGGTGAGATACCGCACGGCGGTAGAAGGATACCGCGCGGCGGTAGCAGTACAGGTGGCGGCGCCTGAGTGGTGGGTTTGGACGACGGCTTGTGGAAGAAGTCACTTTTCGATGTGTCGTGCGGAGGTAACATGCTACCGTGCGGCGGTAGCTCTCGGATTCGCTAGATTTAGGGCTAATCGCCCATTCCTTTATAAACGCAATCCAAAACCTAGCCGCAAAGTATCGTCTTCTTCAGCCGGCCGAACTCTCTCCGTGAAGAACGATGTCGATGAGGAAACCAAGCATGCCGCAAAGGAGGAGAACTCGATCTATGGCCGGAAATGTGGTGAGCTTCTTACCCTCTTCTTTGGTGTTATATCTTTAGATATGAAAGATGGGATATGTCAGCTCAAGAGAGCTTGACTTCGGCGAATAATGGAGATCTCCTAGGAAGAGACCACGCTAGGACTTTTGTTATCTTCAACCTTTCCTTTCTTCATTATGAGGACGATGGACTTGATTTCGTGAAGAATTATTTTTTATTGAGGAAGAATAAGGGAGGATTATGAATGGAATGTAATTTGTGTGCTTGGCTAGAGGAAGAAAACGAACTGATGCCATTCGTTTGACTTTACGATGCGTACATAAATCCGATTTTTGAACGCAGCAGGCTTCGTGCTCAATTTGAGCCATGATCTGGGCACTTCTAAGTGCGACGGACGTTGCTGCGTTAAACTAACATAAGGCCAAGACATATTTTTTCTATCTAAGTAGTTGATGTGTTAGCCTTGTGTTCGAATCTTGTACTTGGTAGGAAGTCATAGCCTTGGATGACATCTTGCGATGGGAGAATCTAGTTTGATGAAACTATGATGAGTTGATGCATTGTGTATGTGTTTTGATGGACCTTTGATGTACAAATGATTTATCTATGCAATCCGGTGAAAGTGCGAACAATAATACTTTGATGGTTGATAAGCATTGAAATAGTAAGTGGTGTGCTTGTACGATATGCGCAATTGATAGCAAGTGATAAACTATGAACAATGAAAGAACTGGTAGTGTGTAATGGTACACGATTATTAATTATCTAGAAACTGATATGATATGTTGATCGTTTCCTGAAACAAGAGGTACTAAATGATAAATTATTTGATATGTGTGTACATGCTAAACTCAGAAAAGGGGGCTAGATGAATATTACGCCCACGGTCATGCGATGAGTTTCTTGATCTTATATATGAATTGAAAATATGATTGGAATGAGTCCACCACTTAGAGTTGTGCTACCTCCCTATGGGTAGCGGTGAGGGTTGTATAACAATCGAGAGGAATTGATATCTTAGGTTATGATGGAACCTTGCGTGCTTGTATGCACAGGAATGATATGATATGAAGGGACTCAATGTGGATCTCTTGCGTACTTATGTGCATGGTAATGATACGATGTGAAGGGACTCAATGTGTATCCCTTGCGTGCTTGTGTGCACGGGAATGATATGATGTGAAGGGACTCAATGTGGAGCCCATGTGTGCTTGTGTGCACGGGAATGATACGATGTGAAGGGACTCGATGTGGAGCCCTTGAGTGCTTGTGTGCACGGGAATGATATGATGTGAAGGGAATCAATGTTGAGCTCATGCGTGCTTGTGTGCACGAGAATGATACGATGTGAAGGAACGCAATGTGGAGCCCTTGGGTGCTTGTGTGCACATTAATGATACGATGTGAAGGGACTCAATGTAGAGCCCATGCGTGCTTATGTGCACGGGAATGATACGATGTGAAGGGACTAAATGTCAAGCCCATGCGTGCTTGTGTGCACGGGAATGATACAATGTGAAGGGACTCAAAATGGAGCCCATGTGTGCTTGTGTGCACGAGAATGATACAATGTGAAGGGACTCAATGTGGAGCCCTTGGATGCTTGTGTGCACGGGGAATGATACGATGTGAAGGGACTCAATGTGGAGCCCATGCGTGCTTGTGTGCACGGTAATGATACAATGTGAAGGGACTCAATGCGGAGTCCTTGCGTGCTTGTGTGCACGGGAATGATACGATGTGAAGGGACTAAATGTGGTGCCCTTGCGTGCTTGTGTGTACGGGAATGATACGATGTGAACGGACTCAATATGTAGCCTTTGTGTGCTTGTGTGCACGGGAATGACACGATGTGAAGTGACTCAATGTGGTGCCCTTGTGTGTAAGACCCCCCTCCCAGAACACAAAACACGACACGAGGGGAGTCTTATGCCCAGAACAGCCACCTTGCGGTAGCATTAGCACTCGGGCTAACCTGTACTACAAGACACCTATTCTGCCGACTATAATCAATATCAAACATTGCCAACCCAACCAACATTATATAACAGAAGTCAAATCCACACATAAGTAAATAGTCCAAAAGTACATCATATAAAAGAAGCTACAACAAACTTCTATAATATCAGAGTACGAGTAAAACTTGCCCCAAGGGCTACATCATGAGACTCTCAAAACTCACATCAGCCACTGACGGTACCGACGGCACCGTCCCTTCAGGCCCTGTCGTCCTAGCCTGGCTGTCCTGCTGCATAACCTGCTGCTGATCTGTCTGCGGGGTTTCCTCCTAAAAAGGAAGGCATAGCAATTGTTAGTCATAAGACTAAGTGGCTATCACATCGGCTCCCCCGACGACTCCTCGGCACTGGGCAGAGAAAAGAACAAGGGTACAATATATATAAATACAACGGTAGTATAAATAGGTGGTATAGTGTGAGCAATATCAAGTATATCAGCAGTATAATAAAAATGTAAAGCTAGAACAGAAAGTAAATCAACTTATATGAATACCCATACAGACATATGAGTTGAGGATCGGCTCAGCAGTAAAGTAACTCATCGTATAATAGTGCTCATACAAACTTATACAATGAGGATATTGTGTATGCAATGAAATGTAATGCCATGAATGCAATGCAATGACTCATCCATGAACACGCACATGCAACTGTTATGTCGACACAGACTTGTAGTTCCCACTTTTCGAGCAGATAGCTAACCTCTCAGGCGTCAACAGTCGTGGTCAGGCGGTGACAATGGAGCGGGCTTCTCTACTACTAGGCGGGCATCCACACTACCAAGCCTAGGCCTCTGTACGCCTCAACGCTAAGAACATAACATCAGAGCTCACATGCGTACTACGGCTCAGTCGGAGTCTCTGGTAGATGTGCACTGACAACCAAGCCCTGAACTAGCCTATGTTGTGACCCGGAAGGAGCCTCAGAAAAAGCACGAGGACCAAGCCCAACCATCCACTTGGCATGGAAGAAGCCTCAGGAATGAACACTGAGGGCCATGCCCAACCGCCCAAAGTCTATATGTCAACTCCCGTCGATGTGACGACTGGAGAGCCCGTAGACTTGCCACACTATCCTTAACCCAGGATTATGACACCACGTGTCAACTCACACCGCATGCAATTCACATACGGGGCTCCATATTGAGCCCCTTTTCATTATTCACATTTCGTGTTCAACAGCTCTCAAGAGCTCCACACCGAGTCTCTTACCAATACATAATCTCAGTGCGGCAACACACACGCACTTTCAACCCTTTCACATTTTTGTGCATCTAAGCACACCAAGGGTCCACCATCAACATAATGGTACTCCACACACATTCACAAACCGTTTGTTCATCATAATTACATGTATACTATGATCACCTGACTTTAACATCACTGGTTACAATTCTTTTACCAAGTTCGAACTATTCGTGTACATATGGATCTACCAACTAAAAGTCATCAACCATTCGTTCATTGCAATTACTACAAATTATCTCCTTCAAACTTCAAGTCAAGCTCATCATTATTCATTGTACTACCATTATCAAGTACATCCCTATCTATTCACATATTTAAGTCATCCCTACCATCCCAACTCGTCAATCCATCCGTTCACTAACCTCCACCAAATCACCTCGATCAAGTACATTTTGCAACACCATTTGTTCGTTAGGGATCTATCCAACAAATGTCATTAACATAGTTTACCACAAATACTTATAGAATAAATTCAACAAAACATTAACGTTACTGTACCACAATCTCTCTACAAAACCCAAAGTCGATACAAAACAAACACGAGAACTATATATGTAGGAATGATTACTGTACAGCAAATTTGATCGGTGATTCCTGAGGCTACAGGAATCCAGTGAAGGCAAGTAACCACTCGTTGGAAAGGTACTTTCAAGGGCTACGACTTTCGTGTTTAGTCGAAAGCCCGAATCTGGTCACATCATGTTTGAAAAAGGCTTTAAAGGTTGATGCGCGTAGAAAACAGATTTCTGCGTGCATCTTAAAGCAGATCGAACGTCATCGGTTCGTCTTCTTCCTCCAACCAAACTTTCCAAATAACATCCAGAATTTCTCCTCCCTCATACACCCTCATGTGGCCACTTCTCTTCACGAAACCAGTCCACAAACTTCATTTGAAGTGAGGAAAGGTTGAAGACTCCAATTTCTAGGATACACGTCATAGCATGGCCTCTTCCTAGAAACCTTCTTCTCACAAATCAAGACTCTTTTGAATCGATATCTCTCCTAGGAATAACTGATATCTAGCACCAAGGGAGAGGATAGGAAGCTCACCTCATTTTCGGCATTTCCACCGTTTCCATCCATGGATCTTGTCACCCTTCTTGGCGGCATCTTCTTCTCCTTGGTTGGTGTTCGTTCTTCACGGAAAAGAAGACCGGCTCTAGCAATCTCTTCCTCTCCAACAGTTTCTTACAGCGACGGCTTGGCAAATGAGATAAAATAAAGAAGGCTAGTGTTTTCTCCCCTTTTATAGTGAGAAATTAGGGTAACTACCTCGCCACGTGTCGGCCTGACATTGGACCGCCAAACATTGCTTTAAATGAGTCATTTTGAAAAGATGCGGCCCATTTAAGTCGATTTGGGGCAATTCCCGAAAAATTCGGGAAAATAGGGCCGAAAATTCACCATGGCAGAACTATGGCGTTCGACGAATTCTGCTCGACATTTCGTCGAGCTCTGCTCAATGATTTTCGTCGAGCTCTGCTCACTGCCCATGTCACGGGTAGTCTTGGATTGGGAACACGCGGGTAGGGACATGCCCGTGTCACTACCCATGTCCTTTTCTTGAAAAATCACAAAGAAGGCACAAAACTTACAAGAGTACCACACGGGTAGGGACACGCCCGTATCACTACCCGTGTCCTTCTCTGGTTCGAAGAAATTACCTCAGCTATGGCCGGAAACATTCTAAGTCATATGGCGTCGAGAGCATTGAGTCCACTTAACCCTCTCAATGCCTCAACCCGGCCAGAATGAATTCTAAGTTATATGGCATCGAGATCGTTGAGTCCACTCAACGGACTCAACGCTCTCAACTCCTCAACCCGGCCAGAATGAACTCTAAGTTATATGGCGTCGAGAGCATTGAGTCCACTCAACTCTCTCAACGCCTCAACCCGGCCAGAACGAACTCAAAGTTATATGGCGTCGAGAGAGTGTGGACTCAACGCTCTCAATGCCTTAACCACCAGAAGCTATGTTATATGGCGTCGAGAGCATTGAATCCACTCAACGCTCTCAACACCTTAACTGACAGAACATAAACTAAGTTAAATGGCGTCGAGTGCGTTGAGTCCACTCAACGCTCTCTACGACTAACCCACCAGGATTTCAAAGTCAAATGGCGTCGAGTGCGTTGAGTCCACTCAACACTCTTGACGCATATCCCGCCAAAATTTCTCTAAGTTAGATGGCGTCGACTGCATTGAGTCCACTCAACGCACTTGACGCCCCCGAACCTGAGTCAATCTTCTTGACTCAGAACACATGCGAGAGGTATGGCACGAAATGGGACGTTACATTGCGTGCTTGTGTGCACGGGAATGATACGAAGTTAAGGGACTCAGTTGGAGCCCTTGGATGTTTTATGGCATGGCCAAGTGTAATTGCATGCGGTGTGTAACATCACGATTTTTATTGGGCCACCAGAACCCTAGTGGGCCCAATAAAAGTGGCCCGAACCCTACCCATAACCCGGTAGGAGATAACCCTAGGCGGGAAATAGAGCTAGAGAACTCCGAATTGAGTTCTGTCAGTTCCTGTGACCTCGTGTAGTCAATGCAAGTGCATCGGAACTCGTTTAGTTGGATCCCGAGGTCATATAGTGAATGTTACCATTCCTCGTAAAACGCAACGAGAGAAGATTTTGGATATCGATCTAGAGAACTCTGAATTGAGTTCTGTCGATTCTTGTGACCTCAGATAACCTAGACAGGTGCATCAGAACCCGTCACGTCACAATCTGAGATCTAACGACAGTTTTACGCACTTCGACGGTTTTAGCGCGCTGCGAAGCGCAAATTTTGGACTTTTGCCAAACAGACTCTGATTCAACCCCAGTTAGTGGTGTTGGACTCGTGTGGTCAATACGAAGTCAACAGAAGTCATCCCAGTCAATTTCAACAATAATTGGTCAACTCATGGTCAAATCAAGCGTAGACGTGCACCGAAAAGCATGCGCACACCAATTATGACATGATGGCCGAACTTTGACCCGACCACGATGACTTGGACCCACTTTGACTTTGACCAGCAAGGGGGACCCACCCTAGGATTAACTTGGTCAACCCCCCCCCCCCCCTAAAAATCCACTTTTTGGACTTTTCTCCAAGTAGGGGGCCCACCTCCTCTCCAAGGGAGGATGGCCCATGCCCCCCTCACTCTCCTTGGGCCCCCAACCAGCAAGCCCCTATCCTAAAATAAGGGGAGGCCCACCCACTCTTCCTATCTTTTCCCTTCTCTCTTTCCTACCCATAAGGCCCAAGCCCATAAGGGCTTTATCCTTTTCCCCACATGGGAGAAAATATGGACCTCCAGCTATCCTTAGACAGCTGGAGGGTGGGGATTAATCCATCCCTAAGGCGGATTAATCCCACCTTACCAAAGGGAGGGGAGCTCCCCCTCCCCAACCCAATAAAAGGCCTCCACCTCCCTCTTTCCCCCTCAAACCTTCTGAACCATCTCCCTCCTCCTGCCCAACTCCCTGCCGGAGCTCTGGTGGTCGGAAAAAGCCAAGTCGAGACCTCCCTCCCCCTCAACCACAACCACCAAGCCATGGCCGACCAGGACGGCCCATCCCGAGCCTCCCCCTCCCCATTTTGGACGTGATGCATGGCACTCCCGGCGGCCGGAGCGCCGCCGGCGCCACCCGAGCCTTGTTCCAGGCCGGGTGGCGCCCAAGGAGGAAGAATCCTCCCCCAGAGCCGGTGGTGGCACTGGGGGAGTGTTATCCCACTGGGGGCAGTGGTCCCCAGTGGCAGAGAGTGGCGGTGCCGCCGAAAAATGCGGTTCTGACGGCACCCGTAAAAACAGAGGAGTTCTCTATTTAAAACTGGCTGCGGCGGCCAGCGACGCATGGCCACCGGACCACCGCCAGCGTGAAGCCCGACCCCCAGCACGTCGGCTGGGGGTGGTCTGGTAGGCGGTAACCTGCCCGAGGAGCGGGGGTGGTGCGATGGCGCTGGGAGTAGGGCCACCGCCACCCCAAGCTCTCGGGAAGGATATTTCTGGCGGTGGTCGGCGTCGCCTGGCCGCCGGACCACCGTTTAGAGAACTGCCGGCCCCCGGCGAGCTGATCGGGGCCGGCGTCAATGTCTGCGGTGACCTGTCGGCGGTGGTGGAGGCGGCTCAACCCTTGCACCGCTGGCGAGAAGCAGCAGCCGCCAGATCTGGTGATGAAGATCGAGCGGCTGGCGTTTTCTTAAATCCCGCCCCGCCTCCGTTTCTGTGCCCCCCACAGCGGATCTATGGATGATCCACTGTGGGGAAACGCTGGTCATTTTCTTTCTGCGGCTCAATCCCAGCCGCAAGATTTTGGTGATCTGCTAAATGCAGACCATCTTTTATACTAGAAATTTCCAGAAATTTTTGGGCCAAATCTAGGCCCCTAGGGGAAAGTGGCCACCATAAAAAATGTTCCCCAAGATGAGGGATACCTCCCCAAAAATTTTGAGAATTTTTGGAATTAATTTAGTATTTTTAAAATCCAAAATAAAATTTATTTGGCTAAATTAAATGCCCAAATACCTTAGAAAATTATTAAAAAATTACTAGGATTATTTTAGGCCCTCCTAAGGGTTGTATCAAAATTTGGGATCATGGTGATAAGTTTTGATATTTTTCCTAAAATATTGAATCCTAGGGTCACGTGCGGATCCTTTATCCGCCCGTTTTCCCTAAAAGACGGAAATTGGAGTGCGTGACCACTCCTTATAATCAAACAAGTACTTTAAACTATTTTATCAACGAGAGCGGTCGAGCCAAGTGACTACGCTCCGGGATTTCCAAGTTTTCATTAAAACCGTCGAGCGCCTCGACTCTCGGATGAATAGGGCACGCTCGGTAGATGAGAGTTTGAGTGATGGCTTGGAGTTGTCCCTGACGGTTAATAAGAATGTAACTCATAGCCAACCCTTGATCTAATTAAGCCGTAATAAATATGGCACAACCAAATTAATTGGATCCTAATAATTGATGCAACCCATCAAAATCATATTTAAATCTCGATAGAATTGAAGCCTCCTGAATAGGAGTGATTGGACTACTAACTATTTTCTTTATGCTTTCTCCAGTCTCGTACTGGTCAAGTTTATTTCAGTACCTTCTATTTAGTACTATTCCAGTCCCATACTGGTCAAGCTTATTTTAGTACTTTCCATTCAGTACTACTCCAGTCTCGTACTGGTCAAGCTTATTTCAGTACCTTCTATTTAGTACTATTCCAGTCCCGTACTAGTCAAGCTTATTTTAGTACTTTCCATTCAGTACTACTCCAGTCTCGTACTGGTCAAGCTTATTTCAGTACCTTCTATTTAGTACTATTCCAGTCTCATACTGGTCAAGCTTATTTTAGTACTTTCCATTCAGTACTACTCCAGTCTCATACTGGTCAGGCTTATTTTAGTACTTTCCATTCAGTACTACTGCAGTCTCATACTTGTCAAGCTTATTTTAGTACTTTCTATTCAGTACTACTCCAGTCTCGTACTGGTCATATTTCATTCTAGCACTTTAAATAAGCAGCATAATCATCGCACTTATTCACATTGCAATTTATTATTATAGTCTCGGGTCCTGCTCTGACGAGCAGTCGTCGAGCCTTAGTTGGGGATAACAGGAGTCGAAGTAGTCCTCCAGGTTTAGCCCCAAATAATACGCTCCCACGCTCCTTGTCGAAATTAGAGCTGAGTGCCGACACCCGAAGTCTAAAGCCTAGTAGGGCAGGCCGACGTAGACCCGATGTATATATTGTTTGCCTTTGTTTGATTGTATGTAAATTGCTTGTGGTGAAATAGTGGCGGGTCAGTCCCTTCCGCAGACCGTTCGTACCGGTGTGGGAAGGTCGACGACTCAAGGCGACAGGGAGATGAGTACCACGGGTGACCGGTCGTTATATTATTCCCCGTCGAGTTTCCTCCACTGGTCGGCCAAAACGATTCGCCGGATGTCGCTCACATCCAAGAGTACACAAGGTTGTATGTTAGGGCCTGGGGTTGTGTGGTACGATCACTCCCAGAAGTGGCAGGACTGGCCACTGTCACCAACGGCCACATCGGTGAGGACCGCGGGGCTCGCTACCCTGCTGGAACAGAAGCGGTCCAAACTATATCGACATGGGGTTTGTGTGCGCGGCTATGAATGCCTGCGGTATGTGCTCGGCTATGAATGTCTGCGGTGTGTTCGCGACTATGAATGTGTGCGGTGTGTGCACGGCTGTGAATGTCTGCGTTGTGTGCACGTCTATGAATGCGTGCGATAGAATTCAAGATATGAAAACCTATGTGCTGATGAGCTAGTGGAGCCTTGTTATAACTGGTTTATTTTGCTGCTACTTTTCTTCCCAGTTATATTATCATGCACTCTTTTATAATTTCTCCTATGTAACACCCCCAGAGTCAATTTGGGTTTAGGCTTGGTTGACACGGCCTGGGACACGGGCGTTTCCCAGGGCATGTCGTGTTTGGGTTGAGGAGTTGGGCTTGTGGTCGACGAATGTTGGGTCGACGATCGTCGAGTGCAGGGTACACGGCCAATGACACAGGCGTGTCACAGGGCGTGTCTTTTTTGGGTTTCCGGCAGGAATCCGTGTGATGCGGGACACGGGTGTGTCCAGGTGCACATGTCCTGGGACACGGGCATGACATAGAGCCGTGTGTCTCTCGGGTGAAATTGAGATGTTGTCGAGTGACGTACACGGGTGGTCCACACAGGCGTGTCAGGCATGACACGGGCATGTCACACGGCCGTGTACTGGCTGGATTTGAGTCGGTGGGCTGCCGCTTAAGTGACACGGCCTGTGACACGGGCGTGTTACAGGCCGTGTCAGGCCGTGTTCAGGCTTTTCTGGACAATTCTGAGCCGTTTGATTCCCTTATCCTGGATCCAAAGGCTAGGCTGTTTCCAGGTGGCTCAAGGCCGGGGAATTGGGGATAAAAGCCCTTCCTCTTCATCTCCTTCTTCTCCATCTCATTTCAAGAGAGAGAAAGAGAAAGGGAGAGCAAAGGGAGGATAGGAAGGGGAAACCAGCTGCTGGAGGAGTTGCGGAGTGCAGAGCGAAGATCCGAGAGTGGACTCGTGAAGGTGAGGCTGAGACGGTGACTTCCATCCAGCTACTTCATGGCGCTGAAGCGATCTTCAAGGGTAACGATCTCCTTCTTGGACATCGAAGTCCTTTCTTTATGCATGTGCGTGGAATCCTCCACCAAGAGGTGGATCTCGTAATAGATTCCTTGGTTGAGTCTGCATTTAGAGCTGGAAGTGTGGAGTACGGCATAGGCATGCTGTGTGAAGCCCATCTGGACCGGTAGTCTGGATTGGTGATGATCATGGGTAAACTGGAGAAGACTCCGTGGCTTTGATGTAATGAAAGGGTTATGTTTTGTTGAATAGATGTATGGTGGAATGCATGATATGTGATGAGTGTATGGATATATGGAGGCTTGAATAAGCTCCTGGTTGTGTTGAGAGATCAATGGGTAGTATGTCTGGGGAAACGCGAGATAAACCCGGCCTATTACACCAGATGGTGTGGCTTGATCTATATTAGTAAGGATCGATGGGTGGAAATGTTTGGGAGGAAGTGAGGTGGACCCTACTTGCTGCACCACATAGTGTGGGTCGATCGGATATAGGTGAGGGGTCGATGGGTGGTAATGTCAGGGGAGCCTCGATAGACCTGGCTGCCACACCACATGGTGTGGGTCGATCTACTCTGGTTGTTTATGGATGTTGTGGGGTTAGTACCTCTGAGTGGTATGGACGGGATGTCGCCAGCTTACGAGACTGGTGGACTGGGATGGAACCGCCCAACCAACAAGTGAAGAACCTCTAATTGGTAATGTACGACTGGGATACCCGGTACACCAGGACGGTTCCCTGAGTTAACGGAGCATCTGGTGGATACCGGCATTTGTGATATGAATGTGATTGATAGATTGATAGAGATTATGATATGGCAATGCATACAGGGAAGGAACCACTGCCCCAAGTAAGGGGTAGGGTCGTTATAAGTGGTCAGCTAAAGCTGACCGTTACTTTGTTTGCCGCTATCGGGTGGATAATGAATTGCAGGTGTTGTTGCTTGAAATGAACTGAGTGGAGTGGATGGACTGCTGCTAGAGGCCCTTGAAGGTCATGCAAAGAATGTGTTTGGATTTCATGTGTGGCCGGTCTGCATGCCGATGTACGAAAATGTATTTGTGTAAAGAGAAACTTGTAAGGCCATAAGGCCATGGGTGTGTGTTGTATACATTCCTGGTTTGGATATATAAATTTGGAGTTTGTATAGTAGTGGACATTCTTTGAGTTGAGTTCATGCTAACTTAAAATGCTGCTCTAGAATTCTTTGTGTTAGGATGCGAATAGATTTTGATTTCTACAAGTAATTCAGCCACTTGTCTGTGACATATGGCGTGGGGCCCCGGCCGGACCCACCATTATATGCCACTGACGAGTGGGGGCGTTACATCCTAGCTGTACATATATGAAATGTTGCGGCTATTTACTTTTGTTGGGTGGGTGCATGCTCGTCCCCAGGATGTGGATCTGGGGGGGAGATTTGTTTCTACTTAGCTCTATTACTGACGATTATTTGATTAACCATTCATAGGAGGTGGAGCACCATAGTGACCCGCTGCCATAAGAGATTACGCCAGCAGCTAGGTCTACACGAGCAGATGCACCCCAGCCGTCCCTAGAGTTTAGAGATGTGAGTACTGCCGAGCAGCGTAGAGAGAGAGTGTATGAGGATTATATGTAGCAGATCTATAGCCCACGGGCTTATTTAAACACCTAGGCTTCGGCCCTAGAACCTCTGTGATATTGATATGTTATAAATATATATCTACAGTGGTTTCCTGTTAATGCTTCCGCTATACTTTGATGGGTTGTGAATGTTATGATTCAAGCCGAGCAAGGTGGCCATCTAGTGCTTGGATAGGGTGGATCGTTTCCCCTAAGAGCACTGGGTGGACGTCTTGGGCCAGTAGTACCCCTCCGGCCCGACTCGGGTAAAGGTTGGGGGGCACTACAAATGGTATCAGAGCCATCACAATTCATCCTTGTGGAGCAGTCTCAGGATCCCTTTGTCCCTCGCTTCATTCTAGGTTCGGGATGAACCTTGCAGTGGAAGTCTGGTGGAACCTAGTGTAAAGGCTTAAGGATTCTAGACTGTACGATAGTACGCCCATACATCGTTGTTTTCTGCTTGGGTTGTCGTTTTTGCAAATTTCTCCTACTTTTGCAAAATAGTGACACTCTTTCCTGTTACTTCTCCAGATACCAGAGTACAGTAGCGGGGATCCTCGTCTAGAGGATATGTTCTAGCTACCCCACCACTAGACCCGGTCGCTCCTGCGGCCGTACCATTTGCCGAGATAGATATGGGGCAGACACTGACGGCTATTCTAGCGACTTTCTGGGATGCCCTAGCACAGCCACCGCGAGAGATGACCGCACCCACCGATCTGCTGACGACTTTCTGAGGACTAAGGCCTCCCCCTTTCAGGGGTACAGAGACGGCCTTCTAGGTAGAGGAGTGGGTGGAGCGAGTGGAGGATTTATTAGTAGGGATGATGAGCTCAGCTGTGGCTGCAGTCTCTTTGGTGGTGACCCTTTTGGAGGGATATGCGAGGGATTTGTGGAGAGCGGCTAGTCGCTCTACCTTTCGAGGTCGGCCGTTGAGCATGATCCTTTGGGGGGAGTTCTTCGTGGCTCTACTAGAGTTCTTCGTCACTGATACAGACCGAGTCGCGCTGCAAGAGAGGTTCTTGCTCATCCGATAGGGCAACCGTATAGTGGCAGAGTACAAGAGAGAGTTTGTACACCTGGCATGCTTCACCGGGAATCTGGCTGCCTCCGACAGGGATAGAGCTTCTCGGTTCTACTGAGGACTACGGGACGACCAGAGGCAAGCCCTGATCATGCTCTCTCAGGCCACCTTTTACACCATAGCCACCCATGCGGCAGCTTTAGAGTTGGACAAGCAGACATTGGCTCAGCGGCACAGAGGTCATGTAGAGCTTCCTCGAGACCAGAGGCGATACGGAGGAGTCGCTCCCCACAGATAGGATAGAGAGAGCAGACATCGACGCTGCAGGCAGCCTTATAGGATCCCACCAGCACTGCCAGCACCCCCAGCTATGCAGTCAGACATTAGACCAGCTCCAGCACCGCAGCCCCACTAGTGGCCCGACGAGATGTTCCCTTCGCAGGGAACTGCTTCTTGTGTCAGCAGCCATGACATATGAGGGCATTTTGCCCACAGGCGATGGGGAGACCAGGATTAGGAGCAGTTCAGGGTGGACAGACGGCACGGGGATAGGGTCAGAGAGGCCGCAGAGGCAGAGCTGGCAGGAGAGGCCAGTAGGGCCGAGCAGCGCCCCTGGAGGCCTACGCACTGGACCTACAGCACGGACCGGCCCCTGACGTAGTCATAGGTATATATCTTAGGTGATAGGGAGATATCAGATCCTACCACTGATGTTGTATATTTCATATATATATATATATCTTTATATTGCCCATGTCATCAGGATTCTTGTTGGTAGAAGGACACCCTGCCAAAACTCTTTTCGACACAGGAGCAACACATTCTTTCGTCTCCCATGAATTCATCGCGACAAAAGGAAATGTTAGTCGTTCAACCGGACTGTCTATACGAATCCGTTTACCGGACGGGTCAGATATGACATCTACCAAAAAATGCTCCTTCCAGGCTGTGCTGGGAGAAGTAGAATTTGAGATCTACGCAACCATCCTAGCAATAACTGGATTTGACATAATTCTGGGAATGGACTGGCTGGCCGAGCACCAAGCACAGATAAACTGTTCCACGCAAGAAGTCCGACTACATAACCCAAATGACCAGAGCGTCACGTTGACAGGTGTGCCCTCTGTCTCGCGCATTATCCTGACTTCTACGCAGATTGTGAAATCAGTCCGGCAGAAGGACGAAGTATACCTTATTTATTTCGAGATGGAAGACAAAACCCAGGTGCTCGCCAAGGTCCCAGTAGTCCGCGACTTTCCAGATATTTTCCCTGAGTCCCTCCCAGGATTGCCTCCCCGGCGAGAGGTTGACTTTCAGATTAAGCTCGTGTCCGGAGTACGGTCAGTATCACGAGCCCCCTATCGGATGGCCCCCAGAGAGCTGGCTGAACTGAAAATTCAACTAAAGGAACTAATAGATGTTAGATTCGTTCGTCCTAGTTCCTCGCCCTGGGGAACCCTGGTGCTTTTCGTCCAGAAGCAAGGCGGGACTCTGCGATAGTGCATCGACTACAGGGAACTGAATAAGCTTACCATACGCAACACGTACCCACTCCCTAGGATAGACGAACTGTTCGATCAGTTGCAAGGTGCATCCATGTTCTCCAAGATGGACCAAAGATCCGGCTATTATCATCTTCGAATTCGAGAGGAAGATATTCCCAAGACTGCCTTCAGCTCCCGATACGGTCTATATGAGTTCCTAGTGATGCCCTTCGGGCTCACCAATGCGCCCTCTGCCTTCATGGCCCTGATGAATAAAGTCTTCGAACACTTCTTGGATCACTTTGTCATCATCTTCATAGATGACATTCTAATCTACTCGAAGACCAAGATGGACCATACACGGCACCTGCAGATGGTACTATTAAAGCTCCAGGAGCACTCTCTCTTTGCCAAATTCAGTAAGTGTGAATTTTGGCTAGAAGAAGTTGGATTCTTGTGCCACACGATAAACAAGGAAGGAGTGGCAGTAGACCAAGCCAAGATCCAGACAGTACAAAATTGGCCGCCACTCAGGACGGCTGTAGACATCCGTAGTTTTCTCGGCCTTGCCGGATACTATAGAAAGTTCGTCGAGGGATTTTCCAAGATTGTCCTACCCCTAACCGCTCTCACTAAGAAAGACGTCGCATTTCGATGGACGCTGGAGTGCAAGGCTGCGTTCGTCGAACTGAAGAAGCGGCTGACTTCCGCGCCAATCCTTACGATCCTCGCAGGGACCGAGGGATTCCAAATCTACATTGATGCCGCCCTGAAGGGATTGGGAACTGTTCTAATGCAGCATGGCAAGGTAGTGGCCTACGCATCACAACAATTAAAGCTGCATGAATTAAACTACGCAGCGCATGATTTAGAGTTGGGCGTCGTCGTCTTTGGCCTTAAAATCTGGAGGCATTATCTGTACGGAGTAAGATGTGAGATCTTCTCCGACCACAGGAGCCTTAAGTATATCTTTACGCAGAAAAAGTTGAATATCCGGCAGCGCCGATGACTGGAATTCTTATGCGATTATGACTTCGCTCTCCAATATCACCCCTGGAAGGCTAACAAAGTCGCTGACGCCTTGAGCCTCCAGCCTGCAATAGCCGGGAGTTGGATGGAGCAAATCCCTAAGGAACTTTTCCAGTCTTTGATAGACTTGGAGATTACCCTGGTTGCCCGAAGAGATCCGGAAGAGTACTACTCTCAGTTATATTGGATGGAGATCCAATGCGACATCCAGGACTGGATACGAGAAGCCCAGAAGATCGGCCCAGAGGTAAAGCCGATCATCCGATCTCTGCAAGGAGGGGCACAAGAGGATTATAACCTGCATGACGGGATTCTGTAATTTAAACATCGCATATTCGTTCCAGCTACCGGAGGGATTCGTGAGGAAATTCTGCAAGAGGCCCATCAATCCAGGTACTCAATTCACCCTAGCGTAGTTAAGATGTACGTGGACTTGTGTAGGACCATTTATTGGCCTGGAATGAAAAGAAATGTCACCAACTTCATGGCCCGGTGCCAGACCTGTCAGAAGGTCAAAGCCGAATGCCGCAGTTTAGGAGGCCTATTACAGCCCCTGCCAATACCAGAATGGAAGTTCGACGATATCTCCATGGACTTCGTACATGGCCTACCTCGATCCCGTGCTGGGAATGACTCAATATGGGTGGTCGTAGATCGACTCACCATGGTAGGGCGCTTCATTCCAAACCGATAGGGTGACGGAGTAGATATCCTGGCCAGGATGTTCCTAGAGCAAGTGGTACAAATTCAAGGAGTACCAAAGTCCATCGCATCAGATCACGACGGGCTTTTAACATCTAAGGAGTGGAGGCGGGTACATCCGTATTTGGGAACCAAGTTGGCCTTCAGTACCGCCTTCCACCCACAGACAGACAGACAGACGGAGAGGAAGAACCGGACGATGGAGGATCTTCTTCGACTGTGCATAGTGGAGCACAATGAGCCGTGGGAGCAGTTGTTGCCGTTAGTAGAATTTTCATACAATAACAGTTACCAGGCTAGTATTAATATGGCTCCATACGAGGCATTGTATGGAAGATGTTGCCGAACCCCATTGACTTGGGCTCTGGAAGAGGACCCAGAAGCCTTGGGAGTGGCTTACATCGATGACACTACGGAAGCGATACGGCTGATTCAGGAGTGAATGCGGGAAGCGCAGAGCCGGCAAGCTAAGTACTATGATGCGCGACACCGACCGGTGGAGTTCAGCGTGGGGGAAATGGTGTTTCTGAAAATAAATCCCATGCATGGTGTCTCCCGATTGAGGAAATAGAAAAAGTTAGATCCCCGCTTCTTGGGCCCCTGTCCGGTGATAGAGCATGTTGACCCCGTCGCCTATCATTTAGCCTTGCCCCCAGAGTTAGGGAATCTTCACGATGTGTTTCAAGTCTCTTCCTTGAGACGAGTCCTCCGACAACCAGAGCAGCACCTTCCTACCCCACCGGCACAACTACAATGAGATAGATCCATCCAGCTCGAACCCTTCAGAGTGGTAGATTACAAGGTGAAGACACTACGGAACAAAACCATTCTGATGGTTAAGGTACTATAGTCAAACTGCGGACGAGAGGAGTTCACGTGGGAACCTTAAGCACTCCTCCGAGAGAAGCACCCAGAGCTCTTTCCCCAGGTATGTTACTTTTCCCCCTACTTCAAGCAAATTTTCGGGGACGAAAATCCTTTTATGTTTATTAGATTGTAACATCCCGACTTTTATTGGGCCACCAGAACCCTAGTGGGCCCAATAAAAGTGGCCCGAACCTTACCCATGTCCCGGTAGGAGATAACCCTAGGCGGGAAATAGAGCTAGAGAACTCTGAATTAAGTTCTGTCAGTTCCTGTGACCTCGTGTAGTCAATGCGAGTGCATCGGAACTCGTTCCCCGAGGTCATATAGTGAATGTGACCATTCCTCGTAAAACGCAACGAGAGCAGATTTTGGATATCGAGCTAGAGAACTCTGAATTGAGTTTTGTCGATTCCTGTGACCTCATATAACCTAGACAGGTGCATCGGAACACGTCACGTCACAATCTGAGATCTAACGACAATTTTACGCACTTAAACCGTTTTAGCACGCTGTGACGTGCAAATTTTGGACTTTCGCCAAACGGACTCTGGTCCAACCCCAGTCAGTGGCGTTGGAATCGTGTGGTAAATACGAAGTCAACTGAAGTCGTCCCAGTCAATTTGGATGACAATTGGTCAACTCGTGGTCACATCAAGCGTAGACGTGCACCAAAAAGCATGCGCACACCGATTATGACACGACAGCCAAACTTTGACCCGACCCCGATGACATGTACCCACTTTGACTTTGACCAACAAGGGGGACCGACCCTAGGATTGACTTGGTCAACCCCTCCCCCCCCCTAAAAATCCACTTTTTGGACTTTTCTCCAAGTAGGGGGCCCACCTCCTCTCCAATGCAGGATGGCCCATGCCCCCCTCACTCTCCTTGGGCCCCCAACCAGCAAGCCCCTATCCTAAAACAAGTGGAGGCCCACACACTCTTCCTCTCTTTTCCCTTCTCTCTTTCCCACCCATAAGTCCAAATCCCATAAGGGCTTCATCCTTTTCCCCACATGGGGGAAAATATGGACCTCCAGCTGTCCTTAGATAGCTGGAGGGTAGGGATTAATCCCTCCCTAAGGAGGGATTAATTCCACCTTGCCAAACGGAGTGGAGCTCCCCCTACCCAACCCTATAAAAGGACTATACCTCCCTCTTTCCCCCTCAAACCTTCTGAACCATCTCCCTCCTCCTGCCCAACACCCTGCCGGAGCTCTGCTGGCAGGAAAAAGCCAAGCTGAGACCTCCCTCCCCCTCCACCATCACCACCAAGCCATGGCCGACCAGGCCGGCCCCTCCCGAGCCCACCAAACCTAGGTGGAACCTTCTCTCCCTCCCCCTCCCCATTTTCGACGTGATGCATGGCACTCCCGGTGGCCGGAGGGCCTCCGGCGCCACCTGAGCCTTGTTCCAGGCCGGGTGGCGCCCAAGGAGGACGAATCCTCCCCCAGCACCGGTGGTGGTGCTGGGGGAGTGTTATCCCACTAGGGGTGGCGGCCCCCAGCGATGGAGAGAGGCGGTGTCGCCGAAAAATGCGGTTCCGGCGGCACCCGCAAAAACAGAGGAGTTCTCTGTTTAAAACCGGCGGCGGCCGCCAGCGATGCATGGCCGCCGGACCACCGCCGGCGTGAAGCCCGACCCCCGGCACATCGGGCAGGGGTGGTCTGGAAGGCAGTAACATGCCCGAGGAGTGGTGGTTGCGCGATGGTGCCGGGAGCAGGGTGTAACACCCCGAAACTCAAAGGAGCAAAGGGGGATGTTTTGGGCCAGTTTGAGTTCTGGTTGCAGGCACACGGCCTGGGACACGGGCATGTCCCAGGGCGTGTCAAGCCTGTGTCGACACTAAGGCGGGAAGTCGACACTTTGGTCTCGACATTGTGTCGAGACTGGGCACACGGCCTGCGATACGGGCGTGTCACAGGGCGTGTCGACCCGTGTCGACACTTAGCCGCGAAGTCGACACTGAGCTTCGACGTTGTGTCGAGACATGGCACACGGCCTGCGACACGGGCGTGTCGCAGGGCGTGTCAACCCGTGTCGACACTCATCTCGTGAAGTCGACACTTTGGTGTCGACAATGTGTCGAGACATGGCACACGGCCTGCGACACAGGCGTGTCGCAGGGCGTGTCGGCCCGTGTCGACACTTAGCCGCGAGGTGTCGAGACCGTGTACACGGCCTGGAGCCCAGGCGTGTCAAGGTGACACGGGCAAGGACACGGGCGTGTCCTAGAACCCGTGCAGTGCTCGGGTTGAAAAAGGGGAAAAATCATGGGGTACACGGCCGGCTACACGGCCGTGTCAGGTGGAACACGGGCGTGTCAGCTCGAACACGGGCGTGTTCGATACCCGTGTGCAGTTCCAGGTGATTCGATTTTGACGGTGAATGAGGCACACGGCCCTGGACACGGGCGTGTGCCAGGCCGTGTTCGGTCCAGATTGGGCATTTCAGCCCCGAATCAAAGCCGTTCGTTTCCTTGTTTTGAGATCCAACGACTGGGGGTTGTTCCTGAAGGGATATACCCGGGTTTTGACTGAGAAAACCCTTACTTTTCTTCACTTATCATCTCTCTAAATCCTTAGAGAAAGAGGAGAGCCAAGTGAGGAAGAAGAACTAGATCCCGCCATTGGAGGAGCTTCGGAGCTCCGAATCGCAAGCCGACCCCGGATCCACGGAGGCAACGCTAGTGCGGTGATTTTCTTCCGGATACTTTTCAATGGCGCCAAAGAGGAACTCAAGGGTAACGATCCTCATCTTGAGCATGAGTCGCTCTCTTTCTTTGCATAGGAAGCCCGCTCTCGCGAGTTTGCGGAGAGTTGGAGGCATTCCTTCGGGTAGATATGTGAAGTCCCCGTTGTTTAGAGTCCGTATGCGAGAACGGACATAGGCATGATGTGTGAAGCCTACCCGGACATGTTGGTCTGGATCGGTGATGTTGCATTGCATAAGGCCGGAGAAGACTCCGTGCTATTAGTTGTTTTTCGGGTTTTCTACACGGTAGATTGCAGCAGGGAGCCTTGGGGACTAACCCAAAGGTGTACCCGGAAAACTGGGCGGATACGAGTACGAGATCTTGCCAACTTGGTGGCTTGAGAGCCAACTTGAACATAACGGGGTTATGTGACTTGTGATGGAAATGGGACTTGGTGGAAGTTTGACCCGCGCAAATGGCTTAAATTGTCGTTGTGACGTGAGCACGGGTTAGATGGAACCGTACCCGTTCTATGTCGTTCGTTTAAAGAGACCTAAAGGCACGTGGCACTTACCGTTGGCATAGATTAGGGTCTTCGGCGATCTATGGCTTAAATTGTCGTGACCCAGGCCAGGAAGACAAATTGCTCATAGGTTTGGCCGTCTAAGTGGCGGTGGTGAGTCCGGAATGTTAATGGCTTTAATTGACGTGACATCGACCGGTTCACCGAGAATGTGCCCTGAGTGCACGGGGCGTGTGGCCGTGCGAGCCAACGTCTGTGATGAAATGGCTATGGATATATACATTGCTCGCTTATGCTAATGAAATGCAGGGAAGGAGCATCGCCGCCCCGAGTTGGGGGCGGGATCGTTATAATTTGGTCAGCATTGCTGACCGTTGCCTTGTTTTGCCACCGTGCGGTGGTTTGTTGCTTGCAGGTGCAGCTGGACCAAGCGGTCAATAGCGGGCTAAAGCCCTTTTTGCGAAGCTGGCCCTCGAAGGCCCAAGTAGAAGCGTTTACTGCTTTATTCATGTATGACCGGCCTGCGTGCCGTGGTTTGTAAAACATGTAATTTTCAAGTGAAACACTTTGTAAGGCCTTAAGGCCGGTTTTGGGTATTTTTGTATAACATTCCTTTTGGTATTAGTGGACATTCATGCTCCTATGTTGGGTTCTTGTTTACAACTCTTATAAGCTACTTCCGCTAGAATGCTCTGTGTAGGACGTTGAGATTGGTTGGATGGTTTCCATAAGTAACCACCCGGTCTGTTTGTGGTATATGGCGTCGGGCCCCGGCCGGACCTACTGCTATATGCTATGCGACGGATAGGGGGTGTTACAATTTGGTATCAGACTACTGGTTTCGGTCGAGCTTAAACTGAATTCGTGGGCGAATTCTTTTTAAGGGGTGGTGAGCACATTGTGTGCGTCATCGTAATAACAGTAAAAAGAACCCATGAATGTCCACTTAGGAATGAAAATACTCGTGTTTGAGGAACCTGCGTGTTCCTATAATTGCTGTTTGCAATTTATTTGGTCGCTTAACAGTGTTTTTGTACCACTATAGGTGACCAGAAGTGGTGTTGGGCCGTCAGAACGCCGAGTTTCTGAGGCTAGTAGTGCACCGGATGTTGCTCCTGCAACACCTCTGTCGGCTGAAAATATACGATTGGTGGCTGAAGCGGTGTTGGCCGTGATTAATGCGCAGCCTGGAAGGCAAGCGCAGCAGCCCGCTCCCGTGATGGAGCAAGAACCTCTGCAAGAGGCTGAGCCGAGGAGGGTGGAGCAAGTGGTTGTGGAACCAATAGTGCCAAGGAGGGCAACTGAGAGGTAGCTGAAGCATGTAATGAGCTTTAACCCTCCGTTATTCTCGGGGTTGGGAACCCCATCTCAGGCTGAAGACTGGCTCTCCAGGGTGAAGAGAGTCATGACAGCGATGGAGACGGAGGAGTGGCAAATGACCACCATCGCTACGTTCCTTTTGGACGGTGAAGCGAGGATGTGGTGGGAAGGATTGGAGCTGCATCATTTGAGAGGCAGACAACTGATAGACGTTCTGATGGAAGAGTTCTCGGGATTGTTCTTAGCAAGATACCTCCCTTCTACTCAGAGGATTTCGATGGAGAATGAATTTCTGAGGTTGGTTCAGGGTGAGAGGAGCGTGGATGAATATCTCCACGAGTTTACTCGTCTGAGTCGTTATGCTAGCTCCACCATCATGGATGAGGAGCGCAAGACTAATCGCTTCTACGAAGGCCTGAGGGATGAGTTGAGATTACTACTGTCGGGGCCAATGACGCAGGGTTTCTTAACCTTGGTCAATACTGCCCGGTCCTTGGAGAAGGACATAAAGAGCGTGCAAGCGAAGAAAAGCTTGGGTGAAAAGAAATCTGAGTTCAGAGTGTCGACTACTTCAAAGTCCGGCTATCGGAGGGCTTTCAAGAAGCATAGGACTTCGGGTCCAGCTCCTTCTGGCGCTTCTGGGGCGACTACGGGTCGGACCCCGGGTGCATGCTTTACATGTGGAAAGACGGGGCATTTCGCCCGCGATTGTTGGAGCGGACGTCCTAAGTCCGAGAGAAAGCCGGGAGCTACTTATGAAGAGAAGGGAAAGGCGGTGGAGTCGACCGCATCCCATTATGCTCCGGCCCAACCAAGGGTCTACAATCTTGTCCAACAGGAGGCCATTAAACAAGCTGATGTGGTGACTGGTACGGTTTAATTTATAGCAAGTCAATTCCTTTATATGCTTGTTATGCACATGTTACCTTACCACTACTTGTTTAGGATTTGTATTGATTTGTGAAAATCCGGCACGAGCACTCTTCGATACGGGAGCTTCACACTCCTTCTTGTCCGAAAGATTCATATCACGCATCGGAGTCCCTTCTTCGATGGCGAAGGATAAGTTGGATGTGTTGTTGCCCAACGGGTGTTCGATGCGAGCGGATAGGATCTGCGATCTTAAGATTCGTATTGGGGAGCAGGTGTTCGACCTGCGGGCGTCTTTACTTCCGTTGGTGGAGTTCGACGTCATATTTGGCATGGACTGACTCTCGGAGCAGCAGGCCCATATAGATTGCGGTAGCAAGGAAGTTAAGCTGGGAGCGAGTCGTGAGACGACTTTTACGGGCTTAAAGGGGTCGAGCAAGACGTTGATGTCTGCTCTTCAGGTAGTGAAGGCGGTTCGTGCTGGAGCAGAACTGTTCTTTACACTAGTGGAGGTTGCAAAGCCGAAGCCCGCGTTGGATTGTATTTCAGTGGTATCGGAATACCCTGATGTGTTCCCCGCAGATCTTCCTGGAGCCCCGCCTCAACGGGAGATAGATTTTACGATCGAGCTAGTGCCAGGTGCAAAGCCTGTGTCACGATCTCCGTATCGGCTAGCGCCTAAGGAAATGGCGGAGCTGAAAGTTCAACTGCAAGAGTTGTTGGAGCAAGGGTATGTGCGCCCGAGTTCTTCGCCTTGGAGCGCACCGGTCCTCTTTGTTAAGAAGAAGGACGGAAGCTTGAGGCTATGTATTGATTATCGGGAGCTAAACAAGCTGACGGAGAAGAACAAGTACCCGATCCCCCGGATTGATGATCTCTTCGATCAGTTAGTCGGGTCGACGGTGTACTCGAAGTTGGATCTCAAGGCTGTGTACTATCAGCTGCGGATAAGGGAGAGTGATATCCCAAAGACAGTGTTTAGTACGAGGTACGGGCATTATGAGTTTACGGTCATGCCATTTGGGCTGACTAATGCGCCGTCAGTGTTCATGGATTTGATGAACAGGACTTTCAGGGAGTACTTGGACCATTTCGTGATCGTCTTCATCGACGATATTTTGGTGTACTCGCAAAGTGAGGAGGATCACTTCAAGCATCTCCATTTGGTGTTGGAGACACTCAGGAGAAATCAGTTGTATGCCAAGTTCTCGAAGTACGAGTTTTGGCTATCCTCAGTGGCGTTCCTCGGGCATATAGTGAGTGGAGAGGGTATTTCTGTGGATCCGGCGAAGATTGTTGTGATACGGGAGTGGCCTGAGCTTGCTACGGTAGCAGAAGTCCGGAGCTTTTTGGGGCTTGCCGGCTATTATAGGCGCTTCGTAGAGAACTTCTCGCGGATAGCGTTACCTCTCACTACTTTGACGAGGAAGGAGCATAAGTTCGTTTGGAAGCCGGAGTGCGCGCGAGCTTTTGAGGAATTGAAATGTCGGTTGACCACGGCGCCCGTGCTGAGTTCGCCATGTGGAACCGAAGGTTATGAGACATATAGCGATGCTTCGGGCAGCGGTTTGGGTTGTGTGCTACTGCAGCACGGAAGCGTGATAGCTTATGGCTCGAGACAACTAAAAGTGCACGAGAGAAATTATCCGATCCATGACTTGGAGTTGGCGGCCGTGATTTTTGCCTTGAAGCTGTGGAGACACTATTTGTACGGTGTGAAGATTGATATCTACACCGATCACAAGAGCCTGAAGTATCTTATAGATCAGAAGGATCTGAATATGCGGCAGCGTAGGTGGATGGAGTTCCTGGGGGACTATACATTCAAGATCCACTACGTGCCTGGCAAAGGGAATGCGGTTGCGGACGCGTTGAGCCGTCGAGCCCCAGCTCAAGCAAATTGGCTATCAGTGCATGATGAGCGGTTGGTGCAGGAGTTGGAGGCGTTGGAGATTGTTTGTGTGGATAGACAATCTAGTGCTGAAGCAGTGCTGAATTGGACTGAAGTCTAATATGACCTGGCTGATCGGATTCGGCAGGCTTTGGATATGGATGCTCATATGAAGCAGTTCATGATAGAGGCTCTGGATGGGTCAAATTCTCAATTCGTTGTGGAGGACGGATTGCTGTGGAAAGACGGTTGTTTGTGCGTCCCAAGTGTGGGCAATTTACGGGTGGAGTTGTTGTACGAGGCACACCATACCAAGTACTCGATTCACCCGGGGAGCACGAAGATGTACCGCGATATAAAGAAACTGTTTTGGTGGCCGGGTTTAAAGAAGGATGTGGCGCTCTACGTAGCAAAGTGCCAAACCTGCGCCTTGGTAAAGGCGGAGTGCCAAAAGCCGGGAGGATTTCTTAAGTCCTTGCCTATTCCGGAGTGGAAATTTGACGACATCTCTATGGACTTTGTGCACGGTTTTCCAAGGTCGCAAAAGGGGAACGACGCCATTTGGGTGGTTGTTGATCGATTAACGAAGGTGTCGCATTTTATTCCGCATAGGAAGGATGATCCGGTGGAGAAGCTGGCAAAGCTTTATGTGGATAACATAGTACGGCTTCATGGTGTGCCCCGCAGCATCGTGAGTGACCGGGATGGGCGGTTCACGTCCAATGATTGGAGGCTTGTGCAGCAAATGTTGGGAACAAAGCTGAAATTCAGCACAGCCTTCCATCCACAAACGGATGGGCAGACCGAGAGGGTCAATAGAACGATGGAAGACATGCTCCGCATGTGTGCCTTGGATTTTGGAAAGCAATGGGAGGACCACCTTTATTTGGTGGAGTTCGCATACAACAACAGCTACCAAGCAAGTATTCAGATGGCGCCTTTCGAGGCCCTATATGGTAGAAGATGTCGCACGCCGTTGTCTTGGTTAGAAACGGGCGAGTCAAAGTTGTATAAGCGATCGGAAGTGGAGGATGCTACTTCTTTGGTGAGGACCATTCGGGAGAGGTTGCTTATCGCTCAGGACCGGAAAGCAAAGTACTATAATGCCAAGCACAGGAACGTGGAGTTCGCTGTGGGCGATTATGTATACTTGAAGATCAAGTCGTTCAAGGGTGTCTCGCGGGTGTGGCGATTGAAAAAGCTAAGCCCGAGGTACCTTGGACCGTTCGAGGTTCTGGAGCGAGTGGGAGAAGCGGCCTATCGGCTGAAGCTTTCAGTGGAGCTTAGCGGTTTACACGATATATTCCATATTTCGGTGCTTCGGAAGGCGGTGCAAGAGCCTACACAAGTGATCGCGGTTGATCAAGTGCCGGTGGATAGTGGGCTAACGACAAAGGTCAAGCCCGTGCGGATTGAGGACTCGGAGGTCAAGCGGCTACGCAATAAAGAGATCAGGATGGTCAAGGTCCGGTGGGACAGTTGCGGTCGTGAGGAGCTCTCCTGGGAGCGAGAGCAGACTATGCTTGACGAGTATCCGGAGTTGTTCCGCTCAGGTACAAATTTTTTTTTGTATGTCTTTCCTTTATGTAATTTCGTGGGCGAAATTCTTTAAAGAGGGGTAGAGTTGTAACACCCCGAAACTCAAAGGAGCAAAGGGGGATGTTTTGGGCCAGTTTGAGTTCTGGCTGCAGGCACACGGCCTGGGACACAGGCGTGTCCCAGGGCGTGTCAAGCCTGTGTCGACACTAAGGCGGGAAGTCGACACTTTGGTCTTGACATTGTGTCGAGACTGGGCACACGGTCTGCGACACGGGCGTGTCGCAGGGCGTGTCGACCCGTGTCGACACTTAGCCGCGAAGTCGACACTGAGCTTCGACGTTGTGTCGAGACATGGCACACGGCCTGCGACACGGGCGTGTCACAGGGCGTGTCAACCCGTGTCGACACTCGTCTCGCGAAGTCGACACTTTGGTGTCGACAATGTGTCGAGACATGGCACACGGCCTGCGATACGGGCGTGTCGCAGGGCGTGTCGGCCCGTGTCAACACTTAGCCGCGAGGTGTCGAGACCGTGTACATGGCCTGGAGCCCAGGCGTGTCAAGGTGACACGAGCAAGGACACGGGCGTGTACTAGAACCCGTGTAGTGCTCGGGTTGAAAAAGGGGAAAAATCATGGGGTACACGGCCGGCTACACGGCCGTGTCAAGTGGAACACGGGCGTGTCAGCTCGAACACGGGCGTGTCAGCTCGAACACGGGCGTGTTCGATACCCGTGTGCGGTTCCAGGTGATTCGATTTTGACGGCGAATGAGGTACACGGCCCTGGACACGGGCGTGTGCCAGGCCGTGTTCGGTCCAGATTGGGCATTTCAGCCCCAAATCAAAGCCGTTCGTTTCCTTGTTTTGAGATCCAACGGCTGGGGGTTGTTCCTGAAGGGATATACCCGGGTTTTGACTGAGAAAACCCTTACTTTTCTTCACTTATCATCTCTCTAAATCCTTAGAGAAAGAGGAGAGCCAAGTGAGGAAGAAGAACTAGATCCCGCCATTGGAGGAGCTTCGGAGCTCCGAATCGCAAGCCGACCCCGGATCCACGGAGGCAACGCTAGTGCGGTGATTTTCTTCCGGATACTTTTCAATGGCGCCAAAGAGGAACTCAAGGGTAACGATCCTCATCTTGAGCATGAGTCGCTCTCTTTCTTTGCATAGGAAGCCCGCTCTCGCGAGTTTGCGGAGAGTTGGAGGCGTTCCTTCGGGTAGATATGTGAAGTCCCCGTTGTTTAGAGTACGTATGCGAGAACGGACATAGGCATGATGTGTGAAGCCTACCCGGACATGTTGGTCTGGATCGGTGATGTTGCATTGCATAAGGCCGGAGAAGACTCCGTGCTATTGGTTGTTTTTCGGGTTTTCTACGCGGTAGATTGCAGTAGGGAGCCTTGGGGACTAACCCAAAGGTGCACCCGGAAAACTGGGCGGATACGAGTACGAGATCTTGCCAACTTGGTGGCTTGAGAGCCAACTTGAACATAACGGGGTTATGTGACTTGTGATGGAAATGGGACTTGGTGGAAGTTTGACCCGCGCAAATGGCTTAAATTGCCGTTGCGATGTGAGCACGGGTTAGATGGAACTGTACCCGTTCTATGTCGTTCGGTTAAAGAGACCTAAAGGCACGTGGCACTTACCGTTGGCATAGATTAGGGTCTTTGGCGGTCTATGGCTTAAATTGTCGTGACCCAGGCCAGGAAGACAAATTGCTCATAGGTTTGGCCGTCTAAGTGGCGGTGGTGAGTCCGGAATGTTAATGGCTTTAATTGACGTGACATCGACCGGTTCACCGAGAATGTGCCCTGAGTGCACGGGGCGTGTGGCCGTGCGAGCCAACGTCTGTGATGAAATGGCTATGGATATATACATTGCTCGCTTATGCTAATGAAATGCAGGGAAGGAGCATCGCCGCCCCGAGTTGGGGGCGGGATCGTTATAATTTGGTCAGCATTGCTGACCGTTGCCTTGTTTTGCCACCGTGCGGTGGTTTGTTGCTTGCAGGTGCAGCTGGACCAAGCGGTCAATAGCGGGCTAAAGCCCTTTTTGCGAAGCTGGCCCTCGAAGGCCCAAGTAGAAGCGTTTACTGCTTTATTCATGTATGACCGGCCTGCGTGCCGTGGTTTGTAAAACATGTAATTTTCAAGTGAAACACTTTGTAAGGCCTTAAGGCCGGTTTTGGGTATTTTTGTATAACATTCCTTTTGGTATTAGTGGACATTCATGCTCCTATGCTGGGTTCTTGTTTACAACTCTTATAAGCTGCTTCCGCTAGAATGCTCTGTGTAGGACGTTGAGATTGGTTGGATGGTTTCCATAAGTAACCACCCGATCTATTTGTGGTATATGGCGTCGGGCCCCGGCCGGACCTACTGTTATATGCTATGCGACGGATAGGGGGTGTTACATAGGGCCACCCCCACCCCAAGCTCTCGGAAGGATATTTTCGGCGGTGGCCGGCGGCGCTAGGCCGCCGGACCACCGTACAGAGAACCGTGGGCCCCCGGCGAACCAATCGGGGCCGACACTGGCATCTGCGGCGACCTGCCGGTGGTGGTGGAGGCGCCACAACCCTTACACCGCCGGTGAGAAGCAGCCGCCGCCCGATCTGGTGATGAAGAACGGGTGGCTAGCGTTTTCTTAAATCCCACCCCGCCTCCATTTTTGTACCCCCCACAGCGGATCTGTGGTCGATCCGCTGTGAGGAAACGCTGGTCATTTTCTTTCTACGGCTCAATCCCAACCGCAAGATTTTGGTGATCTGTTAAATGCAGACCATCTTTTATACTAGAAATTTCCAGAAATTTCTAGGCCAAATCTATGTCCCTAAGGGAAAAGTGACTAACATGAAAAATGTTCTCCATGATGAGGGCTACCTCCACAAAAATTTTGCGAATTGTTGGAATTAATTTAGTATTTTTAAAGGCCAAAAGAAAATTTGTTTGGCTAAATTAAATGCCCAAAATACCTTAGAAAATTATAAAAAAAATTACTAGGATCATTTTAGGCCCTCCCAAGGGTAGTATAAAAATTTGGGGTCATGGGGATAAGTTTTGATATTTTTCCTAAAATATTGAAACCTAGGGTCGCGTACGGATCCTTTATCCGCTCGTTTTCCCTAAAAGACGGAAATTGGAGTGCGCGGCCACTCCTTATAATCAAACAAGCACTTTAAACTATTTTATCAACGAGAGCAGTCGAGACAAGTGACTAAGCATCGGGATTTCCAAGTTTTCGTTAAAACCGTCGAGCGCCTCGACTCTCGGATGAATAGGGCAGGCTCGAAAGATGAGAGTACGAGTGATGGCTTGGAGTTGTCCTTGACGGTTAATAAGAATGTAACTCCTATCCAACCCTTGATCTAACTAAGCCGTAATAAATATGCCACAACCAATTTAATTGGATCCTAATAATTGATGTAACCCATCAAAATCACTTTTAAATCTCGATGGAATTGAAGCCTCCTGAATAGGAGTGATTAGACTACTAACCATTTTGTTTATGCTTTCTCCAATCTCATACTGGTCAAGCTTATTTCAGTACCTTCTATTTAGTACTATTCCAGTCCCGTACTGGTCAAGCTTATTTTAGTACTTTCCATTCAGTACTACTCCAGTCTCGTACTGGTCAAGCTTATTTCAGTGCCTTCTATTTAGTACTATTCCAGTCCCGTACTGGTCAAGCTTATTTTAGTACTTTCCATTCAGTACTACTCCAGTCTCGTACTAGTCAGGCTTATTTTAGTACTTTCCATTCAGTACTACTCCAGTCTCGTACTAGACAAGCTTATTTCTGTACTTTTTATTCAGTACTACTCCAGTCTCGTACTGGTCACATTTTATTCCAGCACTTTAAATAAACAGCATAATCACTGCACTTATTCGCATTATAATTTACTATTATAGTCTCGGGTCCTGCTCTGGCGAGCAGTCGTCGAGCCTTAGTTGGGGATAACCTGAGTCGAAGTAGTCCTCCAGGTCTAGCCCCAAATAATGTACTCCCACGCTCCTTGTCGAAAGTTGAGCTGAGTGCCGACGCCCGAAGTCTAAAGCCTAGTAGGGCAGGCCGACGTAGAACCGATGTATATATTGTTTGCCTTTGTTTGATTGTATGTAAATTGTTTGCGGTGAAATAGTGGCGGGTCAGTCCCTTCCGTAGACTGTTCGTACCGGTGCGGGAAGGTCGACAAATCAAGGCGACAGGGAGATGAGTACCATGGGTGCCCGGCCGTTATATTATTCCCCGTCGAGTTTCCTCCGCTGGTCGGCCAAAACGGTTCGCTGGATGTCGCTCACATCCAAGAGTACACAAGGTTGTATGTTAGTGCCTGGGGTTGTGCGGTACGATCACCCCCAGAAGTGGCAAGACTGGCCACTATCCCCGACGGCCACATCGGTGAGGCCCGCAGGGCTCGCTACCATGCTGGAATAGAAGCAGTCCAAACTATGTCGACATAGGGTTTGTGTGTGCGGCTATGAATGCCTGCAGTGTATGCGCGATTATGAATGCCTGTGGTGTGTGTGTGGCTATGAATGTCTGCGGTGTGTGCATGGCTGTGAATGCCTGCAGAGTGTGCGTGGTTGTGAATGTGTGCGATAGAATTCAGGATATGAAAACCTATGTGCTGATGAGCTAGTGGAGCCTTATTATAATTGGTTTATTTTGTTGCTTGCTTTTCTTCCCAGTTATATTATCATGCACTCTTTTATAATTGCTCCTAGCTGTACAGATATGAAATGTGTGTTAACCCTCTCTTGCTTCGGCAATTTACTTTTATTGGGTGGGTGCATGCTCGTCCCTAGGATGTGGATCCAGGGAGGAGGTTTGTTTCCACTTAGCTCTGTGACTAATGGTTATTTGATTAACCATTCAGAGGAGGTGGAGCACCGTAGTGACCTGCTGCCGCAGGAGATTAAGCTAGCAGCTAGGTCTACACGAGCAGATGCACCCCCGCCGTCCCCAGAGTTTAGAGACGTGTGTACCGCCGAGCAGCGTATAGAGAGAGTGTATGAGGATTATATGTAGCACATGTATAGCACACAGGCTTATTTAAACACCTATGCTTTGGCCCTAGAACCTCTGTGATATTGATATGTTATATATATATATATATATATATATATATATATATATATATATATATATATCTGTAATGGTTTCCTGTTAATGCTTCCGCTATACTTTGATGGGTTGTGAATGTTATGATTCAAGCCGAGCAAGGCGGCCATCTAGTGCTTGGATAGGATGGATCGTTTCCCCTAAGAGCACTGGGTGGACGTCTTGGGCCAGTAGTACTCCTTCGGCCGGACTCGGGCAAAGGTAGGGGGCACTACACGGTGTGTGTTGACACGCTGTATCATAATCGTATGTTAAGGATAGTGTGGCAGGTCTACAGGATCGCTAGTCGTCACACCGATGGGAGTTGACAGATAGACCTGGGGCGGTTGGGCTTGGTCCTTGGTGCTTTCTCCCGAGAATCCTTCCGTGCCATGATGTTAGGCCAGTTGGGCATGGTGTACATCTAATCGAGACTCCTTCTGAGTCGTAGTACACAGAGGCTCCGCTGTTGTGTTCTTAGCATTGAGGCGTACAGGGGCCTAGGCTTGGTAGTTTGGATTCTCTCCTAGTAGTGGATACGCTCGCTCCATTGTCACCGTCTGGCCACGACGAGTGATGCCTGAGATGATAGCTACCTGCTCGAAAAGTGGGAACTAAAAGACTATGTCGACATAGCAAAATAGAGTGTATGTGTTGCATAGGTGCATCATAAACCATCATTGCATTGCATTGCACCGCAAATGATCCTCATCATATAAATTTGTATGGGTACTTTTATATGATGAGTTACTTTCTGTTAAGCCGATCTTTAACTTATAAATCCATATGCATATTTTTATAAGTTAAGTTCAATTTCTGTTTGTAGAATTAAATGTTGGTAGTTGAATGCTCTTAATCTTATTGTACGCTTAGTGTAGAATGATGTTATTATCTGATGTACACTGTTATTATTTCTCTTATGATAGTTAGAGATATACCACCTACTTGTACTTACCGTTTATATATATAATGTACCTTTCCTTCTTTCTCCCTCTCGGTACCTGAGAGTCGCTGGGGTGAGCGGATATGATAGTCACTTAGTCTTTATAACTAACGGTTGCTACGACTACCTTTTTAGGAGTACAAGTCCTGATATGATGATACCCTCATTACCTTTGGTGACCGATGTGAGTTGGAGCGCTATGATGTAGCCTTCGGGCAGTGTTTTTTGTACTCTAATATTAAAGAAGCTGATGTAGCTTCTTATTATTTATGTACTGCTTTTGGAAATTTACTTATTGTGATATTATGACTTCTGTATTTCTCTTTTGGTTGGGTTGGCATTGTAATATTGGATTAGAGGGCAGGATAAACGGCTTGTGGTACAAATTAACTCGTGTGTTGATGTTACCACAAGACGATTGTTCTGAGCATAAGGCTCCCCTTGGTTGTGTCTTGTGTTTCGGGAGGGGGGGTCTTACACATAATAACCACCAATGAATCCCTGAAACATTGTTTTATGCTCCAACTGTAGGGAGTGAGCTCCATTCAAGAACAATGTTCTATCTTTTTTAGGCTTAATTTGGAGGACTTATTTTCATCGGTCAAGCGGTTGCAACCGCTTGATCGATGAAAATAAGTACCCCCAAATGGAGCCATAGACTTTTCATCTCCAATTACCACTCCCCACGCTAACATGTCCATAATTTCACCATATGATCTCCATACATATGCATTATGCCATAATCTATATTTCATATACATTTTTTTGCTAAATTCAATTTTTAGTTATCAACAGTGTTTTAGATGAGAAAACAAATCTATACACACAGAAGAAGGTTTATATTCACGGACCAAACACGATTTATATTCAGTGCAACAACCCTGAGTTGTAAAGATTCCGATTTTTGTTTCGGATTCCCTGCAGTTCGGTCCATTCTAATCGAGAAGTACAAAACATTGCGGGAAAGAGTGGGCTGTTTTAGGGTTTTAAAATGGGACAAGCAGATTCACTTTCTTTGCCTCTTCCGATCATTTCGAGTTGTGTTTGAGCCATTTGATGCAAAAAATCATTGGAGACTGCTCGGTAACTCTTTTGGCATGCTTTGGGTCGACAAATATAGTCCCAGAAGCCTCGACAAGGTCACCGTCCATGAAGAAATTGCTCAAAATCTCAAGAATCTGGTGAGTTTGGCGATACTCTTTGTTTTGATTGGAATCTTGGGTTTCTACGTTCTCTAAATGAGCTCTTCTTCTTTCTTTACCATCACTGGTGTTGTATCTTTAGGTTTCAGAGCAAGACTGCCCGCATCTCCTCTTCTACGGGCCATCTGGATCAGGGAAGAAGACTTTGATCATGGCGCTACTCAAGGAAATGTTTGGCGCTTCTGCTGAAAAGGTATGGTTGCTTGCCTTGCCCCCATTTTGTTGGTATTTTTTTGTGTGCTCACTGGATTATTTTTCCTTTTGTGGGTCAAGTTAGAGCAGAAGGCCTAGAAAATCAATGTAAGTCTGTGAAAATTATTTTGTTTTAAGGCGCACTACATATTTGGTTATCCGCACAACAATTTTTTTCAAAAAATATATTTGCATACAAATTTTAAAATTTTTAATAAGTTAAAAAGTACTCATTCTTGTCTTGTAATCATTAAATAGTCCAAAACAATATCTCACAGTAACCGATTAGCATTCTTCAATGTACATGCAAGTAGTTAAGCAAAATTTCTAAAATAATCACTCTTATCTTCAAATAACTTGATGCCATTCTTTTCTTCCTAGTAGTTATGTCTTCACTTCCATCTTTGTAACCTGAAATTATGAAAGAAAAAAAAAAGCAATGTTAAATGTTCCTGTTTACAAAATGATGACGAACAATTTATAATTTAATTTTTTTTACCTACCTCTTATCCTCTTATATCATCCAAGTCTACCATTGTAGTTTTTCCTGTAACCAGTTGCAATTCTCTTAAGTGTTGGTTGTATTGTCTTCCCCAACCTTCCATAATACTTTCATGATACCGCACCCAAGATGGAATAATGGTTGGTATTGGAGAGTAACCGCTCAATTTCTATCGAATGAAGTGATTATCATTTAGAAATTTATTACCAACAAGTGTTGGTAAATCAGAATGAACGAATGTAGCAGAAAAAATGTCAAACTTTGTACCTTTGACAATTAAACAAGGCTATGTTGTAGCATGACGAGATAAGAAGCCTCATTCAGTAATGCCATACACTTAACCGTGTTGGAGATCCAGTGTATTGCAATGTTTCTAATAATGCCAAACGTCTTTTTCTTAGATGGCATCATATAAAATATTTTGATTATCAAGCTCCCAATATAGGTCATTTATTACTTGTAGCCAACCGCCGAAAATATTCAAAGCTTCACTAATAACCTGGTACCCACAATATCCATCGCCCAGCACGTGACACGTCAAAGGCGTCTGATATGTGCTCTAACCCAAACAGTGTGAAATGATGACAAACCTTGTCAACAAATTTTATATTCTTACGAGTAGGAAATTTTGATATTTTCATTCTTTTCTTTATTTTCAAAATTTTATCCGCTAGCAATGCGTACTCAAAATAAGATGGTAGTCGCTTAATTGACAAAAAACTTCTTTAATTTTTTGTAACCTCCTTCTGGCCTCTCATTTAGCTTCAATGGAATAGATGGCTCAACTGTCTGGTTCAATGATGGATCAATGATCTCTCCTAATTTTCATTTGATTTCCTTCTTTTGTTGGTTGTTAGAGTCATAGAATTTTCTTACCTTCAAGCAAATGTTAATACTATTTTCCAAATCCACTTAAAAGTTTTTGCTTAAAACTAATTATTTCCAATGTACATGAAATATTATTTGCTCGTGGGAAAACATTTGAAATGATATTCATCAAAGCAATTTATATGTCCTTCACCATTATAATTAACAAACAATCTGGTGCAAGTATGGACTTGAAGCATTGCAATGTACATTCATAACGAGATTGAGTTACATTAGACAGAAACATGGAACATGAATAGAAAGATTGAGTTGTGGAGGTCATTCCAACAATGCATAGAAGCAGCGTTTGATATCTGTTGGCCTTAAAAGTACAATCTAGTTGAAACACTGTTAGAAACATGTTGGTTAATTTGATTGAAATCGGATATGCAAAAAACAAACTTTGTAATTAACTAAATTGAAACTAACATAGCCCGCATTATCTATGTGCTTATATAAAAATTGGATAAAAGTATTGTTGGGTATTGTATCCACAATAACCTAGATTTGTATGAAGTCACCCTTGAACTAAGATTAATTAAGTTTGTATTTGATGTCTTTTCAAGTTGAGTGTTTGCAGGTTATAATTGTCAAGTGTAGACCAATGTCAGTTTACAATGGGTCACCAAACACAGGACCATACAATGTAATCCCTTATTGTGTGATCCACGGCATTGACTCATGTGTAACCTCTCTATTGGGATACACTTCATTTTTAAGTACTAAAGCTATTGGAGAAAGGCTGGTTGCTGAATTTCTTTAGAAAATCATTTTTCAGAATATGAGAAAAATTTCCAAGTGTTTTTCTCGAGATGGACATGTTGTACTCGACTAGAATTAAGGTTAATACTCGAGTAAGCTCAGTCAAGTATTCGAGTTGGAGAAGCTATTTTCGAGAAAGCTGTTGAAGTTGGTGACCGGGCGGTCTGGCGGTCTGTCTTGGCGGGTTGAAGACCGCGCGGTCTGGCGGTTTGTCTCAGCCGGCTTGGAGACCGGGCGGTCTAGCTGTCTACGCTGGCAATCTCTCTTTCTCTCTGGTGGTAGCCGTGCGGTTAGCCCGTCTGTCTGACTGCGCGGCTTGTGCGGTTTGTTCTGTATATTTCGCTTCGTCCTGTAAATTTTTAGTCCCACATCTCTTATTTGTATTCTCTCTTCTCTCCTCCATTCTATATAAGGGAGGGCATACCTTTGTAATAGATATTCTTTTTGGATAATAAAGTTTCAATTATTCAAAACTCTATCTGTTTGCTACTGCATGTTCGCTACTTTTAATATGGTATCAAAGCAAACGGTCTTTTCCTCCTGATTCTGTGCACTCTCTGCTTCCCGCCGCATGTTTCTTCTTCTCGCGACCTGTCTTCGCGGCTTGTCCTCTCTTCCGCCCGCTACTCTGTTCGCGCGGCTTGTTGCCTCTCTTCCCTGTTCTCGCTTTTTTTCGTCGTCGCGACCTGTTTAGTTGTCACAGCGACTTGTTTCCTTCTAGCCGCCTGTTTTTTTCCCTAGCTGCGCGGCCTGAATCTGTTCGCCCGACTTGCGACTTGTTGTTGTCGCTGCTGCTCCTTACTTCCTCTTCTCTTCTGTTCGCTCAGATTTTTCAGTCTGCGCTACCTCTTCCCCGCTGTGCCTTGTTCTGCTTCCTTGCCGCTTGTGTTCATGCGGCTTCTTCCCTTTAAACCGCTGCGGTTTCTCGCGGGTTGCTCTGTTTTCCTCTCCCCGCGGCTTTCTCTCTGTTCGTGCGGATTCTTCCTTGGTTGAGCGGCCTCTCTGCCATTCTTCCTTTAGCCGCTCCTGCTTGTTAGTCGCCGCGACCTCCTGTTCAGCCGCGCGGCTTGTGCTTCCCTTCTTCCCCTTTTGCCTTGCTCTGCACCTTGGTCGTGGCTCTTCTTGCCGCTGGTGTGCTGTCACCGAGACCGCTGCAGTTTCTTATTCCTCCCTTCATGGCTTTCATCTCCTCCTCCAAGTTGTTCGCCTCGGTTGTCACGTCTTCTGGTCGTGCCCACGTTGTTACTCAGGGAAAATGGCTGATCGACACTGGTGCTACAAATCATATGACCGGCAATCTCCAGTGTTTCTCTCTCCTAGAAAAACGTGATCGGTTGCCCCCGGTTATTCTGGCTGACGGCTCTTCATCATCAGTCCATGGAATGGGGATAGTTCATGTCACTCCGTCTCTTCACTTGGCGGATACTCTCTACGTGCCCCAGTTCCCGTGCAACTTATTATCTGTTACCTCTCTTTGCAAGCAATTACAGTGTTCTGTCACATTTACTTCTACTTCTTGCTCTTTTCAGGATCCGGACTCCCAACGGACGATTGTTACTGGGACTGAGAGCGGCGGCCTATACTTCCTGGACAACATTTCTGCTTTTTCCACCTTCTCCTCCACCTCCACAGATATTCTCCAATGGCATCTCCGCCTTGGTCATGCTCCTTCCCGTCTTCTTCGTCAACTTCTGCCCCACCTTCCTCCACAAAGTCCTCCGCTCAACTGTGAGGCCTGTCAGCTTGGCAAGCATCACCGCTCCTCCTTCCCTCCAAAGCACGTTCGTGGCTCTACCCGTCCATTTGATCTTATTCACTCCGATATTTGGGGTCCTTCTCCTACTCTTACCATTGATCGGGGTAGTTCATATTTTGTCACGTTCATTGATGATTTCTCTCGCTGTACGTGGGTGTATCTAATAAAAGATTGCTCTGAATTATTCTCTGTCTGGACGTCCTTCTATCTTATGATCAAAACTCAGTTTGGTGTTTCTATCAAAGTTTTTCGCTCTGATAATGCCAAAGAATATATCAGTCATGACTTTTCTACATTCTGCATGCAACATGGGATTATACATCAAACTAGTTGTGTCTATACTTCACAACAAAATGGTGTGGCCGAACGCAAAAACAGTCACCTCCTCGATGTCGCTCGCACCTTGATGACCCAGATGCATGTTCCTCGCTCCTATTGGGGCTATGCTGTTCTCCTTGCCTGCTACCTTATCAATCGCATTCCCTCCACGGTTCTCCATGGCCAAACCCCGTTCTCCATTCTGTATCCGGGCAAGGAGTCATTTCCTCTCCCTCTCCAAATCTTTGGATGCACTGCCTTTGTGCATAACCCTTCTGCCACCCGTGATAAGCTCTCCCCTCTCTCCACCAAATGTGTCTTTCTGGGGTACTCCACCTCTCAGAAAGACTATTGTTGCTTTGATCCCGTCCTTCGTAAGCAGTTCGTCTCTGCTGACGTCACCTTCTTCGAGAATACCTCCTACTTCTCGGATGACTCCTCTCCTCTTCTCCCCGCTTCTGATTCTCCTGTCGTTCCCTTCGTTCCCTTGCCTCCTACTACAATCTCCACCCCTACACCGTCTCCATCCCCTCCTCTCCCTCCACCTCACTCTTTCCCTTCTCCACCACCCTCTCCCTCATCTCCGCTGTCGTCGCTCTCTACTCCCTGGCCAGCTTTCTCTACCACGGATGCTCCGGATGCCGCGGGCCCGGCTGACCTGGATCTTCCTATAGCTCTTCGCAATGGGGTGCGGACGTGTACCCTACACCCCCTTGCTGCTGTTGTTTCCTATGATCGTCTTACCCCTTCTCGCAGGGCATTTGCACTGGCTATCTCTGCCACTGCCATACCCCGCTCCCACCAGGAGGCCCTTGCTATTCCTCATTGGAAGATGGCCATGGAAGAGGAAATGGCGACCCTAACTGAGCGGGGTACCTGGACTCTTGTTCCTCCTCCCTTCGGCACTGATGTTGTTGGCTGTCGCTGGGTCTTTGTGGTCAAATTTGGCCCCGACGGCACTGTGGATCATTATAAGGCTCGCCTTGTTGCTAAGGGCTTCACACAGACATATGGGGTTGATTACTTTGACACCTTCTCCCTCGTGGCTCGTCTCAGCACTATCCGGGTCCTTCTCTCTGTGGCGGTAAATAAGGATTGGCCGATTTCCCAGCTGGATGTCAAGAATGCCTTCCTTTATGGTGATCTTCATGAGGCCGTTTACATGGAGCAACCTCCTGGGTATGTTGCTCAGGGGGAGACACGCGTATGTCGGCTGAAGAAGGCAATCTATGGCCTCAAGCAGAGCCCTCGAGCTTGGTTTGACAAGTTCAGCGGGATCGTGTCGGCCGTTGGTTTTGTGCGAAGCTCTGCCGATCACTCTCTCTTTATTCGCAAAACTCCTTCTGGGCTGGTTGTTCTTGTTGTGTACGTCGATGATATTCTTCTCACTGGAGATGACCAGGAAGGGGTAGCCCTGACAAAGCGTCATCTTCGCCAACATCTGATCACAAAATATATGGGCTCTCCAAAGTACTTTCTGTGGATCGAATTCTCTCGGAAGCCCGACTCTTTAGTTCTCTCTCAGCGTAAGTATGCCCTAGATCTTTTAAAAGAGGCAGGATTGACTGGAGCGAAACCTGCTCGATGCCCCATGGCAACTGGAGAAGACAAAACCTGGACAGATGATTCGCCTCCTCTTTCAGATAGTTCGCGGTACAGGCATCTGGTTGGTAAGCTCATATATCTCACAGTGACCAGGCCTGATATTTCCTATGTTGTGGACAAGGTGAGTCAATTCATGCAAGCACCTAGGGAGTGCCATCTACAGTCTGTCTTACGGATCTTGGAGTATATCAAAGCAGCTCCTGGGAAAGGATTACTGTTTCAGAGGAATGGTCATCTGAGGATTGAAGCATACTCAGATGCAAGTTATGCTGATGACAAAGGGGATCGCAAGTCAACCTCAAGTTTTTGCACCTTTGTTGGGGGAAATCTGTGAGCTGGAAGAGCAAGAAGCAGTCTGTTGTCTCCAGGTCTAGTGCAGAAGCTGAGTATCGCAGTATGGCATCGACCACTTGTGATTTAAAATGGCTGCGGGCTCTCATGCTAGATTTAGGAGAGGTCTACAACCATCCTCTACCTATGTTCTGTGATAACAAGGCCGCCATATACATCTCTAAAAATCTGGTATTCCATGAAAGAACAAAGCACATTGAGGTCGACTGTCATTTCATTCGTGAAGAGATCTTAAAGGAACAAATTTGCACTCCCTTTGTCACTTCTGATAAAGAGCTGGCTGACATCTTCACCAAGCCAGTTTCCGCCTCATTTCTTCATGTTTGTGACAAGCTGGGTATGATCGATATATATGCTCCAGCTTGAGGGGGAGTGTTGAAGTTGGTGACCGGGCGGTCTGGCGGTCTGTCTTGGCGGGTTGAAGACCGCGCGGTCTGGCGGTTTGTCTCAGCCGGCTTGGAGACCGGGCGGTCTAGCGGTCTATGCTGGCAATCTCTCTTTCTCTCTGGTGGTAGCCGTGCGGTTAGCCCGTCTGTCTGACCGCGCGGCTTATGCGGTTTGTTTTGTATAGTCCGCTTAGTCCTGTAAATTTTTAGTCCCACATCTCTTATTTGTATTCTCTCTTCTCTCCTCCATTCTATATAAGGGAGGGCATACCTTTGTAATAGATATTCTTTTTGGATAATAAAGTTTCAATTATTCAAAACTCTATCCGTTTGCTACTGCATGTTCGCTACTTTTAACAAAAGCCTAGTGTAGTTCTCGAGAAAGCCATGTGTACTCGAGTAGATCATGACTTTCCTTCTCGAGTTACCTTAAATTTAAGTCAAAATATTTCTAAGTATTTTTCTCGAGAAGTGAAGACTTTTCTCGAGAAGGCCATGTATAGTTCTCGAGAACCAGAAACTTTTTCTCGAGATCAAGAAATTTTTCTCGAGAAGCAGAGATCTTTTCTCGAGATACTTTCTTGTTCTCGAGTAACAGAAGTTTGTTCTCGAGTGATAGAAGCTTATTTTTCTCGAGTATGTCCTCTCATTCTCGAGAAACCAAATTTCCTTCTCTACACTTTCCTTAAGTACTTCATCTCAAGAACTTCATAACTCTTCTCGAGAAACAGAAACATCTTCTCGAGAAACAGAAACATCTTCTCGAGAGTACTTACCTCTCTCGAGAAATACAGTGCAGATTTCTGAATTTTCTTAAGTACCTGACAGATTCGATTTCAAATGTCATTAACTCTTAATTGGTACACGTGGCGTGCATTTAATGTAATTTAGACTGTTATGAAAGGTTTATAAAAGTTCTTGTCAGAATTGACAAACCCTAAGAAGAATTTTCAAGTTTTCTGAATCATTTTCACTTTCTAAATCGAGAAGCGCCGCCGCATTGTTATTCATCGTCGTATTTTCTCGATATTAGAGATTCAGACAAGAAGGATTCATTCGATCAAGATTTTCAACATCTCCAAATCTTCTCCTTGATCGTGGTGATCCTAAGTTCTCAGATCCAAGGATTCTCAAATTTCTTCCTCAATTTTTCTGATAGGGCTGTTCAGTTTTTTCAAGAAGGAAGAACCCAAGATTCAACCAGATCTGTGAAAGACAAGTTTGTTATTTCAATTCAAATTCATTTTATTGTCGTAGGAGTTTTTCTCCGAGATTATAGGAGTTATTCTCTGAGTTTTGTAGTAGATGATCTCCAAGTTTTGTAGGAGTTGTTTTACTCTGAGTTGTAGGAACTTTGTTCCGAGTTGTATGATTGTTTTCAATCCGAGAGAATAGTGAAGTAGCCGAGTCTAGTACATTGTTAGATCGGTGAGGTGGAAAGTGGATGCACCCAAGGTTGGAGAACCACTATAATTTTTGGTGTTGTCTGTGATTGCTTGTTTGTTTTTTGTGCATCGCTCGAACAATTTTTTTATTCCGCAAAAAGATGCAGAACCCACCTATTCACCCCCTCTCTAGGTGATTTAGGTAGACAACTAAAACATTTTCAATTTGTATCAGAGCCAGGTTGTTCATCAAAAGGTTAACACCTTGAACAGATCTGTGCCAAGTTGTATTTAGATTATACAAGCATGGACAGAGTCTAGGATTTTACTAAGCTTCCCATATGCACTAAGGCAAACTTCCCCATGTGGAAATAAAGGGTGAAGTTCTTCAAGGAAGTAGTGGATCCAAGATCTTCATGATAGTGGAAGAAGGCCCCTACATTCCTATGATGGCTTCCACTATTGATCCCACAAAGAAAGTATCAAAGAAGCTGATGGATCTAGATAAGGATAAGATTGCACTTGTCTCTCTAGACAAGAAGGCCAAAAATATTATCGCAAGTGCAGTCGATAATTCTATGCTATAAAATCTCTTTCACTGCAAATTCGCCAAAGAAATGTGGCAGTCACTGATCGTGCTGATGGAAGGCACTGAAGAAGTGAGGGATGATAGAAGATCCCTGTTGAACCAAAAGTATGAGGCCTTCAGGCAAGGCCCCAAAGACACCAAAGCATACACTTTTGAAAGTTTCTTCAAGATCGTCAATGGCCTAAGGAACTATGGTCGAGTCTTCACCAACAGAGAATTAAATGATAAGCTCTTATGATCCTTAACAAAGGAATGAGACAACAAAATATGTGTTATAAGGGAGTTTAGAAAGCTAGCTGAGACTGATCCTCAGAACCTCTTCGGGAAGTTGATGTCACACGAGCTTCAAATAAATACAAGAAAAGCTGAATAAGAGGGAAGCAGATCCTCATCGAAGGAGGAGTCTATCGCACTAAAGGCAGACAGCTCAAGGAATGTCAAAGCTTCATCACCTGTTCCTGCACCGGAAGAAAGTGATGAAGAAGACTCGGAGCCGAGCACATCGGGCTCTGAACTATCAGATGGAGAGTTCTCTCTACTCTTTAGACAGTTCAAGAAGTTCCTAAGCAAGAAGAAGAAATGGAAAGGCAAAGACGTTTCCTCCCGAAGATCACGTCACGATGGTGATCGTCATAAGAAAGGCTCAAGTAGCCATGACAGGTATAACTCTAAATAGAATAAACATATTTCACCTGACATCATTTGTTATTGTTATAATAAACCAGGGCACGTAATTGTTGATTGACTGCACAACAAGAAAGAGGGTGGAAGAAGAGAATAAGTCCTCGTATAACAAAAAGAAATCTGAAAGAAGCCTAGTAGCCAAGAAGGCCAAGACTCTTAGTGACTCTGACTCATCTGAGTCAAGTGAGGAAGAGGAAGCCTAATTTGGGCTGATGGCACAGATAAACGAGGAAGAAGAACCCCAGTACACTTGGAAGGTAAATTCTCACACCCCTCTCTCAGAATCTGATGCTTCATACCATGATCATGAGAATTACTCTTCTGATTATGATTCTGAACTCATGATTCAATATAATGAATTAATCAAAGCCTACGATAAATGTCGAAGAGTCGCTAGAACCTAGGCCAAGGAAATCAAATCTCTCAAGGCTAAGGAGAGCACTCTGAGAGAGGAAGTCGCAAAGACGGACTCACTCAGAGGGGAATTCCATGTCACAATCGAGGAATATAATAAAGCTCTCGAGCACCTTATCTTGAAAGAGAAATCATCAAGGAATTGGAAGAACAACTTGCAGCTGAAAAGAAACCGGTTGAAAGTTTCTCCAATCCCAAGACAGTCCTGCCATTTGTTGTTGAATTCTCCACTCAGGCCAAAGGTGCTGGCTTAGGCCATCAGGCTGCTCCTAGTAAATCTTCTAGGAGGATTAAAGCTCAGCGAAAGAATAAGGCTGTCAAGAAGGCTTTAGCCAAGGAAAAGTGGAAAGCTCCTCTAGATCAAACGTCATTTAAAAAGGTCATCTTCCCGACAAATGAGTTTGATTTTGATTCATCCTACGATCATTTTGTCAGGCCTACTTATGTAGAGCCTAAGTCACGATACCAAGGATGGAATCGTCCCTGAAATTTTGGTGAAAGTGTCTTCAAGGCACCTTATGAGGAGATACAAATGATGCACTATGGTCCATACGTTCATGGCCATAATATGAAGAAGGAACCAAAGGTCAAGCCAGTTGTACCCAAGGATAAGGAGGTGAAAAAGGCTTGTGAATGCCATCATCATGAGGCCTCTACCTCCAGATCTACCGCCCCTACAAGACCACACGTTCAAAAGGTCAAGCAAGAGACTTGGAAAAGGTACATGTTTAACAGTTAGTGTTGCGGTAAAGTTGGTCACTTTACCGTAGATTTCTGGTTTAATCCCAGAAGATTTATAGATCCTCAAGTTAATAATGTGAGACAGACCACTCACAATGTTAACACTCATAGGGGGAGTGTGCTAACTAGAGACCAAGGACCCAAACGAGTTTGGGTTCCTAAGGCAAACTGATTTGTGAATGGAGGTATGTCCAAAGGCCAACAAAATTCCTATCTGGTATTTGGACAGTGGATGCTCTCGGCACATGACCGAGACTAGAAGCCTTCTTCAAAAGTACTCTCCAGTTGAGAACAGACCAAAGGTCATCTTTGGAGGTTCTGATAGGGGAATCACAAGAGGCTACGGTATGATTACTAAGGGTAGTGTATCCTTCTCAGATGTGGCTTATGTTGAAGAATTAAAATATAATCTTATAAGCATAAGCCAACTCTATGATAAAGGATACATAGTAGAATTTCATGGAGACAAGTGTTTATTTGATAAAATCGGTTGATAACTCAGAAACGATTCTATTAGGCACTCGTAGTAGAAATATATTTTGTTTAAATTTTATTTGCATAAACTCTTCTACACCAATGTGTTTTTTGGCAAAAGATAGTGTTTCTCTTGGTGACCAATGGCATAAGAGACTAGCACATATAAATTACAAAACTATTAATAAATTATTTTCTCTTAATTTAGTATGTGATGCACCCAATGTTAAGTGCGTCAAAGATAGACCTTGTCACGCATGTGTAAAAGGCAAGCAAACAAGTGCTACCTTTAAAAGTATTATTGACAAACATTCTAACATGTGTTTACACCTACTTTATATAGACTTGTTCGGTCCCCTGCAAATTAGAAGTTTGGGAGGTAAGTATTACACATTGGTTATTGTAGATGACTACTCTCATTTTGCATGTGTATTCTTTCTAAAACGCAAGTCAAATACTTTTGATATTTTCACTAATTTTGTCCGGCAGATCCAGAATGAATACAACTGTTCAGTTATCAAAATCAGAAGTGACAATGGAACAGAGTTCAAATCTGGGGCCATAATAGAATTCTGTGAAAGCCTAGGTATCTTTCATGAGTTTTCCTCTCCTCGGACTCCTCAATAGAACGGAATCGCTGAGAGAAGGAATAGAACACTCATAAAGGCCCGCATAACCATGTTGAGTGATGCATCACTACCAGAATACTTCTGGGCTGAAACTGTCAACACTGCGTGTCACATTCAAAATAGAGCACTCATAAATAAAAACCTTGATAAAACACCTTACGAACTACTAAAGGGCAAGAAATCGACTATATCATACTTTAGAATCTTTGGTAGTAAATGCTTCATACTTAACAATGGGAAGTATCACACCACTAAATTTAGTGAAAAGAGTTTTGAAGGTATTTTCGTATGATATAGTAGCCATAGTAAGACATATAGGATTTTTAACAAGAAAACCCTGGCCGTAGAAGAATCTATCAATGTTGTATTTGATGAGATGAGCTTGCTACATTGCAGCTCTTCTAGTGTGTTTGTTGAAGATGCAGGTTTAAGACTAAAGAAATTAAGCTTGGATGAGCCAGTTAAGGAAAAAGGTCAAGAGTTCATCAAGATCACCACTCCAACCCCAATTAGAGAGGTTGATGACCATGATAAAGATGTCATTCAAGCTGATGAAGTCACTCCAGTGGTAGAGGAAGCTCTAGATGCAAGTCCTTTAGAGATCAGACACTTGAAGGATCACCCAATGGATCAAATCATAGGAGACCCCCGTGATGGTGTCATAACTCGTAGAGGTACAACTAATGAGAATTTATATTTGAGTTTTCTCTCGCAGGTTGAACCAAAGAAGTTTGAGGAAGAAAACAAGGACGCATCATGGGTAATGGCAATGGAAGAAGAACTAAATCAATTCAAATGTTGCCGAGTCTGGAAACTTATGCCAAGGCCCAAAAGAAAGAACGTGATTGGAACAAAGTGGGTCTACCGAAACAAGATGGACGAAGATAGAACAATAATCAAGAACAAAGCCAGACTCATCTCCAAAGGATACAGATAAGAATAAGGGGTCGACTTCGATCAAACTTATGCTCCAGTAGCAAGACTTGAGGCAATCAGGTTATTCCTAGCATATGCTGCACTCAAAGGCTTCACTTTCTACCAAATGGACGTGAAGTCTGCTTCCCTTAATGGTGACAGAAAAAAAGAAGTGTATGTGGAACAACCTCTAGGTTTTGTTGACCCTGAATATCCTAATTCTGTTTATTTATTATTTAAAGCGCTATACGGTTTGAAATAAGCTCCACAAGCTTGGTATGAAATGTTGTCTAACTTTCTTCTTGAGAACAAGTTCACAAGGGGAAATATAGACAAGAAATTATTTCTTAGGGAAGTAAAAGGCAAGATTTTGCTAGTGCATATCTATGTCGATGACATTATTTTTGGCTCTACTGACGACAACCTTCGCAAGAAGTTTTCCAAACTTATGCAAGGGAAGTTTGAAATGAGCAGTATGGGAAAGCTGAAGTATTTCTTAGGACTTCAGGTGAAACAATCTGAAAATGGAATTTTCATCTCTCAGACGAAGTTCACCAAATAGTTAATTAAGAAATTCGAAATGTAGAGTGCAACCTCTATGAGGACTTCAATGAGTTCAGCTATGTCTCTGGACAAGGATAAGAAAGTGGAACCTTTCGATGAAACCAAGTAGAGAAGCATAATTGGATCCTTGCTCTACTTTATTGTTAGTAGGTCAGACATCATGTTTTCAACATGTGTGTGCACTAGATATCAAGTGAACTCTAAGATATCTCATTACACTGTTGCAAAGCGGATCTTGAGATACCTTAAGGTCACACCAAATCTTAGCTTATGGTACCCAAGAAGTAATGATAGCGAGCTAATTGGATTTTCAGATGCAGATTTTGTAGGTAGTAAAGATGATAGAAAGAGCACTTCCGGGACTTGTCAATTCCTTGGAAGGAGACTCATTTCATGGAGCAGTAAGAAGGAAAATTATGTCGCAATTTCAACGGCCGAGTCAGAATATATTTCTGTCGGCAGTTGTTGCCCACAATTACTATGGATCAAGAATCAACTTGAAGACTACAACTTGAAGGTCAAGGACATTCCTCTACTTTGTGACTCCTCCAGTGCCATTACTATAGCCAATAACCCAGTCTCTCACAGCCGAACAAAGCATATAGAGCTGCGGTATCACTTCATCTAGGAGTATGTGGAGCAAGGAGATATCAATCTCCAGTATGTTCCAACTTACAGGCAAGTTGCAGACTATAAATGTTTACTTTAGGATTGCTAATAACCTAGAGGGGGGTGAATAGGTCCAATTTAAATTATGGCACCCCTTTTTAATAATCAGAGTACTACTTTCCTTAATATGATTAATTCAGTCAGAGAATCAAGATATACTTAACATCAATTAGGAAAAAAAATACAGCACAACAATTCAGCACACACAGCATAATGCACACAGATTTATAGTGGTTCCCCAATTTATGGGTACATCCACTTTCCCCCTTCGTCTATCTAGCAATGAACTAGATTTAGCCAAACTCCTTCTCTTTCCTTTACTCAGATCCTTAGATCTTACAGCTCAGAGCCCACCTGACTCCTATAACTCAGACTTTACAAGTCTTACCACTCAGATTACCAAGATCTTATACCTCAAGTTCTTCCCAAGAACTCTACCTCAGAATGAATCCACACTCCTACTTCTCAGGCAACACATGCCCTACACCTCAAAGAATTTCTAACTTCTCCTACCTCAGGCAATCCTAGCCCTACCTCAGCCTTTATAACACAAGCTTACAAAAAATGAGAATAGTTCTCCTCCACTAAGATCTACAGGTAGATCTTACACAATGAGAGTAGGTAAAAGAAAAATTGAATTATAAAATGTCACCCAGCAAGAGAGATCTGAGTAACAGCTTCTTGATCTGATCTTGATGAATGTGCTTCCTTTGATCTTTGTCAAGATAGACCTGATCTAACCCTTCTTAGCTTTTCAAAGCTTCTTGAAGTAGAAATTAGGGTTGATCTAGGCTGGAGAGATGTTGAAGATGATTCTTGATCAGACCTCTCTCCACCTTCTAAATTGTAGCTGATGCTTCAGACTTTTATCTTCACAAAATTGTGTTGCTTCTTCTTTTTTCTTTTCTCTATTTTTTTTAAGACTAGATTCCTTTAAATAGGCTTTGATATGAGTAACCGGCTGATCCGGTTAATAACTGACATCTAATAGTTCTGACTGTTGTTAGTACCTTCGTCTTGATTTTTGTACTTAGGAAACATGTTTGCTGAAGTGTTGAACCTTGACAGTTAAATGTGTCGACACAAGTCCAGGGTGTCGACACTGCTCTTATAGTGGTGTCGATAAACTTCTGAATGTGTCGACATAGCTCTTCAACTTGTCTCGACACAACTTATGTGGAATGTGTCGACACTAGTCATGTGTGTCGACACAGTTGTCTTCAGTCTCGACACAGCTTGAAAAGAGTGTGTCGACACTAGTCCTGAGTGTCGACACAGTTGTCTCAAGTCTCGATACAGCTTGATTAATATATGTTGAAACTAGTCCAGAGTATTGACACAGTTATCTTCAGTCTCGACACAGTGTGAATAGAATGTGTGGACACTAGTCCTGACTATCGATAAAGTTGTCTTTATTCTCGACACAGTGTGTCGACATAGTTGTCCTTAGTGTCGACACAGCTTCACTTTATCTCGACACAACTTGTTCATTATGTGTCGACACTAGTCCTGAGTATCTCGACACTTTTTACTTAGCTTTTTTTACCTGCACCATTTGAAGACGATGCTGACGATGTTGATGATGATCCGGTTGATAAGGCAATACAACTCAAGGATGTGAGGCGGCACGATGACGCTAACGGAAGGCTACGCTACAACCTCTGCCTGCGGCGCGCTACCGCCACTGCAAAGCATTAGCCTTATTTATTTCCTTTCTTGCACTCTATTTTATATTTGGAATATAAAATTGTCCTATGCTTATGTGATAATTTTATATTCATTGCATGTTTGTTATTTTTTCATTTTGAATAATTTTAATGTTGGTGTGCATTTAGCCATTCGGATGGATGAGATTACATCTCCATCATGAAGGGTTAAGGCTTGTTTGTAACTCCTATATAAGGAGGCTTTCTTATGAGATCAGTAGAGAAAGATTGAAACCTAATTTTCCCTTGAAAATTTCGGCCAAGAGGAGTGCTCCCCAAGCCGCCGCCCCCCTTGTGTGGTGTGAAGCCCCCCCCCCCCCCCCCCCCCCCCCCCCCGTGCTCCCTCCATCTGTTCGGTGCGACTCCGGCGCGGCTTCCTTCTGTGAGACTCCTTGGAAGAAGGTTGCAAACCATTCGGTGTGACGTCGGTGGATCCGTGGAGAGAGTGATTCTCCCACAGTTATCTTGTGTGAAAGCTTTCCGGTTGGGTAATCTCTTCCCCCTCCCCTGTGTGATTCATCTCTTTAGTTGTGGTGGTTTTCGCAAATCGTTTTCTTCGGAACGTTAATTTAATTGCTGCAAGTTTTGGATCGAAATCGTCGTTACTAGGCTTTTTATTTCCGGATCGGGTGAATACTATTTGCCTGAGCGGATCTTGGCCTATAGCCTTGGTCTTGCTCTCGAAAAGGAGTGGGAACCTTTGTGTTTTCTTGGGGAATATTCCGACTCAAATTTTCGATCGTCGTTTTCGAGTCGACCATTCCTCCTTTGTTATTTGTGTTGTGTTCTTGCGACGAGAAACTATTGTGGGCGATAGGTGCTTTGTAGGTGCGGTAGATCTACGACGTGTAGAGCGTAGATAGAGCGTTAGTTTCGTGGAGGTCTCCGATTCCGGACACCCCTACATCAATTTGGTATCAAAGGCGGTCGTTTCAACTTTCACGTTGCAAACATCCTCTCTGCGTTCCTTGTTGATTAGATCTTTAGAAAATAAAAAAAATCAAAAAAAATTATTTTCTGTGGTCTGCCAATAGCGGGCTGAAATCTTTATTTTTCAGCAAAATTTCAAAAAACAAAATTTTAACGATCCACGTGTACCTCACATCGGGAAACTATAAAAATATCTTATTTTCAGTATAGCTACAGCCCTAGGAAAAATCACCTTTCCAAAATTTTTCTAAACCTGAATGCACACTAGGCTCGGATCGGAATATTCGACTCTGTCTACGTCTAAGATGGCTGCGAATGAGCATGGGGATCCCAACACCGAGGCCATAGCAGGGCTGCGTACTGAAATAACGGAGCTTAGGGACATGTTAACACAGATCCTACAAAATCAAGCTAGGCCACCCCCGCCACCCATTAATGTTGACCGGCTCAACCGGCACCAACATAACTCTGATTTGGATTCTGATGGGGACTCCCCACGGGTGCCACCTAGAGGACACCGCCCCGAGTGAGACTTTGATATTACTAGGTCCATTAAGATAAATGCCCCCACTTACGATGGCATGGGAGATCCCCAACTCTTCCTTAACTGGACTGTGGACATGGAGTGTTACTTCGAGTGGCACAACCTAACGGACCCCCAAAAGGTCCAAGTTGCCCGGATGAAGTTAACCGGTCGTGCAATGACGTTTTGGCTGAATGAGGAGCGAATGTTAGGAACCGGACACGGAGCCCCCCTTATAGGTTGGTCAGTAATGAAAAACCTGTTGACCGATCAGTACGTTCCCGTATACCATCGGACACAGATGTTCGATGAGCTTGCCACTATGCGGCAGGGCTCAAACTCGGTAGCTGAATATATGGGTGAACTTAAGGACCGTATGGTTCGATGTGACCTTAGGGAGATCCCCGAAGTCACCTTATCTACATTTCGAAAGGGGCTTCACCTCGATATCCAAAGGAAGCTCTTGTGATATGGGCATACGGACTTGAACACGACTTTCAATGCCGCCTTGGACATTGAAAAACACCTAGCCTCTAAGGCTCACTCCAGTTACGCTCATGCGAAGAACAAGTCCACCACTGGGGCATCTTCTTCTACCTACCCTGATAAGGGAAAGTTCAAATCCACCGAGTCGAAGTCAGTCGTGATCACCGCTAGGAACACCAAGAACCCTGCGAGTGAGCGTGTCCCTATAGGGAAGGTTAGCAAGGCTAACACCACTTGTTACTCTTGCGGCATTCAAGGCCACTATGCCTACAAATGCCCAACAAAGACGAAAACCCTAGCCTTATTAGAGCCAACTACCGACACTGACGATTATGTATACGAGGCTGTAGAGGAGAGTGACCCCAAAGGAGTCCCTAGTGACTTAGAGGACGATCACCCCCTTATGGTGATGTGTTGTATCTTGACCACTCCTCGTCCATTAGATGATTGGAAGAGGACGAGCATATTTTCTCTGATTTTTAAGAGTGGCGAGAAGCTTTGCAAGCTGATTGTTGATAGTGGTAGTTGCGTGAATGTCGTATATGAGAACGCCGTTGCACGTATGTCCTTGATCATGGAACCACACCCGACCCCATATCAGGTCGCTTGGATCAACAAGATCTCTGTACCTATTACCAAGCGCTGCCTGGTCCCACTCTTAATCAAATCCTACATTGATGAGGTGTGGTGTGATGTCCTTCTGATGGACGCTTGTCATGTGTTGTTAGGCCGCCCTTGGCTATACGACCGTGATTTTACACATTTTGGTAGAGCCATCACTTATGAGTTCAAATTCAATGGCAAAACCATCACTTTGAAGCCGACCATCCCAAAGGAGCTCGTAGTCTTGGCTAAGGACACCACTATTCCGGTAGAACAGAAAACGTTGAATCTAGTTGGTAGGAAAGAGTTTGAGAGAGATCCGTTCTTTGATGGAATTATGTATGCGCTAGTCCTCCTAAGTGCGAAGCCCGATTCTAGCATATTGGATGAGTTACCTAGTGAGTTACGGGTACTGTTGGAGGAGTGTAGGGACGTGTACCCGGATGAGTTGCCGCCCACATTACCCCCGCTTAGGAATATCCAGCATGTGATAGATCTCATCTCGGGGTCTTCCTTGCCAAATCAGCCCCATTATCGACTCCACACCGCAGCTCACCTGGAGTTGCAGTCTCAGATAGAGGGCTTGCTAGCGAAGGGTTTTATTAGGACTAGTATGAGTCCATGTGCTATACCAGCCCTACTTGCCCCCAAGAAGGATGGTACATGGCGGATGTGCGTTGATAGCCGGGCTATCAACAAAATCACCATCAAGTATAGGTTCCCCATTCCCCGCCAAGATGATTTGTTGGATGTCTTGTTTGGAGCCACCATATTATACAAATTAGACCTTCGGAGTGGCTATCACCAGATTAGGATACGAGAGGGCGATGAGTGGAAGACGGCATTTAAGTCGAAGGATGGTCTGTACGAATGGCTTGTGATGCCATTTAGGTTGTCTAATGCCCCTAGTACCTTATCCCGGATGATGACACATGTCTTTCAGCCATTTATGGGGAAGTTCGTTGTCGTCTACTTTGACGATATTCTGATTTATAGCACCTCTACTACCGAGCACATCTCCCACATGAGAGTGATCCTTTCCACCCTGCGGAAGGAGACTTTATTTCTCAATCTTAAGAAATGGACTTTCTATGTCTTGGAGGTAGAGTTCTTAGGCTATATAGTCGGCTCTAAGGGCATTCGAGTTGATCCGGGCAAGGTTTAGGTCATTAAGGACTGGCCCGTGCCAACCACCCTATGTGAGGTGCGTAGTTTCCATGGGTTAGCCACGTTTTATCGTCGTTTCATACGAGACTTCAGTAGTATTATGGCGCCTATAATAGACTGCATGAAGAAGGGAGAGTTTACGTGGACGAAGTCCGCCACCTATGCTTTTGAACGAATAAAGGAGCTTATGACTGAGGCACATGTCTTACGTCTACCTGACTTTGCTAAAGTCTTTGAGCTCACATGTGATGCATCTAGGGTAGGGATTGGAGGTGTCTTGAGCCAGGAGGGCCATCCCGTTAGTTATTTTAGTGAGAAGTTGTCCGGCCCTAAGCTGAACTATTCAAATTACGATAGGGAATTTTATGTTGTAGTCCGATGTCTACACCATTGGAGGCACTATCTCCTCTCCAAGGAGTTTGTGATCCTCTCTGATCATGAGGCTTTACGTTTCATCAACGGCCAGCATAAGATCAGCCCACGACACGCTAAGTGGGTAGCGTTCTTACAAGGTTACACGTTTAATCTCAAGCACCTTAAGGGAGCTGATAACCGAGTCGCGGATGCCCTTAGTCGTCTTACTCTTTTACTCACCTCTATGGAAGTACATGTTGTAGGATTTGAGCGGATTAAGGATGAGTATGCCACGTGTCCTGACTTCCAGGACTTCTATCTATCTGCCCAGGATAGATCCCCCACGATGATATCTGCATATGTCATCAAGGACGGTTACCTGTTTAGGAACGGGAAATAATGTATTCTGCAGTCATCGTTACAACTATATATCATATGGGAGTTGCATAGCGGAGGGTTGAGTGGACACTTCGGTAGAGATAAGACCATTATGTTAGTCGAGGACAAATTCTATTGGCCAAAACTTAAGGTTATGGTGGGACAGGTAGTGAGTAGCTGCCGCACATGTCAGGTGTCTAAGGGTAGTAAGACCAACATCGGATTATATACACCCTTGCCTATTCCCTCCATGCCTTGGGTAGTCGTTAGTATGGATTTTGTATTAGGCCTCCCCATTACCCTACGCCGTCACGACTCAATTTTTGTAGTGGTGGATAGGTTTTCAAAGATGTCTTATTTCATCCCGTGCAGTAGGACAAATGATGTGTCTCATGTCGCTAAACTTTATTTTAAAGAAGTCGTTAGTCACTGTGGAGTGCCAAAGACCATAGTATCGGATAGGGACATAAAATTCACTAGTTATTTTTGGAAGACTCTTTGGATATTAATGGGAACAAAATTATTGTTTTCCTCTGTCTATCATCCCCAAACTGATGGGCAGACGGAAGTGGTCAATCGGAGCTTAGGAAATTTGTTACGATGCCTTGTGAGTGATCACAAGAGCACTTGGGATCTTCTCCTTCCCCATGCCCAATTAGCCTACAATAATTCCAAGAATTGGTCTACGGGTCTGTCTCCAAATGAGATTGTCCACGGGTATAAGGCTCCTGTGCCGCTTGACTTGGTGTCCGTTGCCCCCAACGTACATGGCAAGTCAGTTTGCACAATCCTTCGCCCAGCACATCCATGATTTACACGCATGTATACGGGCCACCTTGACTACGCAATACGACTCTTATCAAGCGCACGCTAATTTACATAGGAGAGTATCAGACTTCAAAATTGGCGATCTAGTTTTAATCTGTTTGGTTCCCGAACGCTTGCCAACTGGCACCGTTAAAAGTTAGCACCAAAGCGCGCCGGCCCTTTTCGAATTATTAAGAAGTTAGGTGACAACGCTTTCGTTTTGTACTTGCCTGCTGATTGGGGTATCTCCCCCATTTTTAATGTTTCGGATTTAACGATGTTTGTGTCACCACCACAAGAGTTGATTTCTTTGTCGTCTTCTTCTCCCACTCTAAATTCTCATGGGTTGGGGAGTGGTAGTACGGATGATCTCTCTCTTTCGGTCCCCACAGGTATATCATCTGATGGTAAGTTGCCTTCTTTCCTGCCTACTGCTAATATGTTCCCCAGGTTTCCACGGACGTTTTCCACTCCAGAGATGATACTTGATGCTGAGCCTGTTACCACTGCTGATGGCGACACCCACCGCTTTCTCATCCGTTGGCGTGATCGACCCCCTTCGGATGACTCTTGGGTACTCGAGACGGAGCTGCAGAGTTTGGATGTCGCTCTCCTTCACCGCCATCACTTGGACCACGCAACGGAGATGCGTGCATTTGAGCGGGGGAGGATTGATGGCGTGCCCCCTCCTCCACCATTTGAAGACGATGCTGACGATGCTGATGATGATCAGGTTGATAAGGCAATACAACTCTAGGATGTGAGGCGGCACGATGACGCTAACGGAAGGCTACGCTACAACCTCCGCCCGCGGCGTGCTACCGCCACTGCAAAGCATTAGCCTTATTTATTTCCTTTCTTGCACTCTATTTTATATTTGGAATATAAAATTATCCTATGCTTATGTGATAATTTTATATTCATTGCATGTTTGTTATTTTTTCATTTTGAATAATTTTAATGTTGGTGTGCATTTAGCCATTCGGATGGATGAGATTACATCTCCATCATGAAGGGTTAAGGCTTGTTTGTAACTCCTATATAAGGAGGCTTTCTTATGAGATCAGGAGAGAAAGATTGAAACCTAATTTTTCCCTTGAAAATTTCGACCAAGAGGAGTGCTCCCCAAGCCGCCGCCCCGCCTTGTGTGGTGTGAAGCCCCCCCCCCCCCCCCCCCCCCCCCCCCCCCCCCCCCCCCCGCTCCCTCCATCCGTTCGGTGCGACTCCGGTGCGGCTTCCTTCGGTGCGACTCCTTGGAAGAAGGCTGCAAACCATTCGGTGTGACGCAGGTGGATCCGTGGAGAGAGTGATTCTCCCACAGTTATCTTGTGTGAAAGCTTTCCGTTGGGTAATCTCTTCCCCCTCCCCTGTGTGATTCATCTCTTTAGTTGTGGTGGTTTTCGCAAATCGTTTTCTCCGGAAAGTTAACTTAATCGCTGCAAGTTTTGGATCGAAATCGTCGTTGCTAGGCTTTTTATTTCCGGATTGGGTGAATCCTATTTGCCTGAGCGGATCTTGGCCTATAGTCTTGGTCTTGCTCTCGAAAAGGAGTGGCAACCTTTGTGTTTTCTTGGGGAATATTCTGACTCAAATTTTCGATCGTCGTTTTCGAGTCGACCATTCCTCCTTTATTATTTGTGTTGTGTTCTTGCGACAAGAAACTATTGTGGGCGATAGGTGCTGTGTGTAACGCCCCGAAACTCAAAGGAGCAAAGGGGGACGTTTTGGGCCAGTTTTGGTTTCTGGCTGAAGGCACACGGCCTGGGACACGGGCGTGTCCCAGGGCGTGTCAAGCGTGTGTCGACACTTAGCCGCGAAGTCGTCGAGTTATTCTCGACGATTCGTCGAGAATGGGCACACGGCCTGCGACACGGGCGTGTCGCAGGGCGTGTCGACCCGTGTCGACACTTAGCCGTGAAATCGTCGAGTTATGCTCGACGATTCGTCGAGAATGGGTACACGGCCTGCGACACGGGCGTGTCGCAGGGCGTGTCGACCCGTGTCGACGATCGTCAAGGTGAAATCGTCGAGATTCACTCGACGATCGTCGAGTCAAGGCACACGGCCTAGGACACGGGCGTGTCCAAGGCCGTGTCATCGAGTCGTCGATCTTCCCTCGACGAAATGTCCCGTGTACACGGCCTGGGGGCCCAGGCGTGTCAATATGACACGGGCAAGGACACGGGCGTGTCCTAGAACCCGTGCAGTGCTCGGGTTGGAAACGGGGGAAAAATAATGGGGTACACGGCCGGCTACACGGCCGTGTCAGCTGGAACACGGGCGTGTCAGCTCGAACACGGGCGTGTTCGATACCCGTGTGCGGGTTCAGAAGATTGGATTTTGACGGCGAATGCGGCACACGGCCCTGGACACGGGCGTGTGCCAGGCCGTGTTCGGTCCAGATTGGGCATTTCAGCCCCGAATCAAAGCCGCTCGTTTTCTTAGGTTGAGATCCGACGGCTGGGGTTGGTTCCTGAGAGGATATACTCGGGTTTGACTTAGAAAATCCTTCACTTTTCACCCATTTCATCTCTCCAAACCCTTGGAGAAAGAAGAGCTAAGGCAAGAGGAAGAGGAGCTAGATCCGCCATTGGAGGAGCTTCGGAGCTCCGAATCGCAAGCCGACTCCGGATCCACGGAGGCAACGCAAGTGCGGTGATTTCTATCCGATTACTTTTCGATGGCGCCAAAGAGGAACGCAAGGGTAACGATCCTCATCTTGAGCTTGAATCGCTCCTTTTCTTAGCATAGGAAGCCCCCTCTCGCGAGTTTGCGGAGAGTTGGAGGCGTTCCTTCGGGTAGATATGTAAAGTCCCCGTTGTTTAGAGTCCGTATGCGAGAACGGACGTAGGCATTTTGTGTGAAGCCTACCCGGACATGTTAGTCCGGATCGGTGATGTTGCATTGCATAAGGCCGGAGAAGACTCCGTGCTATTGGGTGTTTTTCGGGTTTTCTACGCAGTAGATTGCAGCAGGGAGCCTTGGGGACTAACCCAAAGGTGCACCCGGAAAACTGGGCGGACACGAGGTCTTGCCAACTTGGTGGCCTGAGAGCCAACTTGAACATAACTGGGTTATGTGATTTGTGATGGACACGGGACTCGGTGGAAGTTTGACCCGCGCATATGGCTTAAATTGTCGTTGCGACGTGAGCACGGGTTAGATGGAACCGTACCCGTTCTATGTCGTTCGGTTAAAGAGACCTAAAGGCACGTGGCACTTACCGTTGGCATAGAATAGGGTCTTCGGCGGTCGATGGCTTAAATTGACGTGACCAATGCCAGGAAGACAAATTCCTCATAGGATTATTCGTCTGTTGGCGGTGGTGAGTCCGAAATGTTGGTGGCTTAAATTGACGCGACATGGACCGGTTCACCGAGAATGTGCCCTGAGTGCACGAGGCGTGTGGCCGTGCGAGCCAACGTCTGTGATGAAATGGCTATGGTTATATGCATTGCTCGCTTGTGCTAATGAAATGCAGGGAAGGAGCATCGCCGCCCCGAGTTGGGGGCGGGATCGTTATAATTTGGTCAGCATTGCTGACCGTTGCCTTGTTTTGCCACCGTGCGGTGGTTTGTTGCTTGCAGGTGCAGCTGGACCAAGCGGTCAATAGCGGGCTAAAGCCCTTTTTGCGAAGCTGGCCCTCAAAGGCCCGAATGGAAATGTTTTCTATTTTATTCATGTATGGTCGGCCTGCGTGCCGAGGTTGGTAAATCATGTAACAGACAAGTGAAACATTTTGTAAGGCCTTAAGGCCGATTTTTGGGTATTTTGTATACATTCCTATTATCTTATTAGTGGACATTCATGCTTGTTGCTGGGTTCTTGTTTACAACTTATATAAACTGCTTCCGCTAGAATGCTCTGTGTAGGACGTTAAGATTGGTTGGATGGTTTCCATACGTAACCACCCGGTCTGTCTGTGGTATATGGCGTCGGGCCCCGGCCGGACCTACTGCTATATGCTATGCGACGGATAGGGGGTGTTACAATTTGGTATCAGACTACTGGTTTTGGTCGTGCTTGAATGGGATTCGTGGGCGAATTCTTTTTAAGGGGTGGTGAGCACATTGTGTGCGTCATCGTTATAACAGTAAAAAGAACCCATGAATGTCCACTTAGGAATGAAAATACTCGTGTTTGAGGAACCTGCGTGTTCCTATAATTGCTGTTTGCAATTTATTTGGTCGCTTAACGGTGTTTTGTACCACTATAGGTGACCCGAAGTGGTGTTGGGCCGTCAGAACGCCGAGTTTCTGAGGCAGGTAGTGCACCGGAAGTTGCTCCCGCAACACCTTTGTCGGCTGAAAACATAAGATTGGTGGCTGAAGCGGTGTTGGCCGTGATCAATGCGCAGCCTGGGAGGCAAGCGCAGCAGCCCGCTCCTGTGATAGAGCAAGTACCTCTGCAAGAGGCGGAGCCGAGGAGGGTGGAACAAGTGGTTGCGGAACCAATAGTGCCAAGGAGGGCAACTGAGAGGCAGTTGAAGCATGTAATGAGCTTTAACCCTCCGTTATTCTCGAGGTTGGGAACCCCATCTCAGGCTGAAGACTGGCTCTCTAGGGTGAAGAGAGTCATGACAGCGACGGAGACGGAGGAGTGGCAGATGACCACCATCGCTACGTTCCTGCTGGACGGTGAAGCGAGGATGTGGTGGGAAGGTTTGGAGCTGCATCACCTGAGAGGTAGACAACTGATAGACATTCCGATGGAAGAGTTCTCGGAATTGTTCTTGGCAAGATACCTCCCTTCGACTCAGAGGATTTCAATGGAGAATGAATTCCTGAAGTTGGTGCAGGGTGAGAGAAGCGTGGATGAATATCTCCACGAGTTTACGCGGTTGAGTCGTTATGCTAGCTCCACCATCATGGATGAGGAGCGTAAGACTAATCGTTTTTATGAAGGCTTGAGGGATGAGCTGAGATTGTTACTGTCGGGGCCGATGACGCAAGGTTTCTTAACCTTGGTCAATACTGCCCGGTCCTTGGAGAAGGACATGAAGAGTGTGCAAGCGAAGAAAAGCTTGAGTGAAAAGAAATCTGAGTTCAGAGTGCCGACTGCTTCAAAGTCAGGCTATCGGAGGACTTTCAAGAAGCATAGGACTTCGGGTCCAGCTCCTTCTGGCGCTTCTGGGGCAACTACGGGTCGGACCCCGGGTGCGTGCTTTACGTGTGGAAAGATGGGGCATTTCGCCCGTGATTGTTGGAGCGGACGTCTTAAGTCCGAGAGGAGGCCAGGAGCTACTTATGAAGAGAAGGGTAAGGCGGTGGAGTCGACCGCATCCCACTATGCTCCGGCCCAACCAAGGGTCTACAATCTTGGCCAACAGGAGGCCATTAAACAAGCTGACGTGGTGACAGGTACGGTTTAATTTATAGCAAGTCAATTCCTTTATATGCTTGTTATGCACATGTTACCTTACCACTGCTTGTTTAGGATTCGTATTGATTTGTGAAAATCCGGCACGAGCACTCTTCGATACGGGAGCTTCACACTCCTTCTTGTCCGAAGGATTTATATCACGCATTGGAGTCCCTTCTTCGATGGCGAAGGATAAGTTGGATGTGTTGCCCAATGGGTGTTCGATGCGAGCGGTTAGGATCTGCGATGTTAAGATTCGTATTGGGGAGCAGGAGTTCGACCTGCGGGCGTCTTTACTTCCGTTAGTGGAGTTCGACGTCATATTTGGCATGGACTGGCTCTCGGAGCAGCAGGCCCATATAGATTGCGGTAGCAAGGAAGTCAAGCTGGGAGCAAGTCGTGGGACGACTTTTACGGGCTTAAAGGGGTCGAGCAAGACGTTGATGTCTGCTCTTCAGGTGGTGAAGGCGGTTCGTGCCGGAGCAGAACTGTTCTTTACACTTGTGGAGGTTGCAAAGCCGAAGCCCGCTTTGGATTGTATTTCAGTGGTATCGGAATACCCTGATGTGTTCCCCGCGGATCTTCCTGGAGCCCCGCCTCAACGGGAGATAGATTTCACGATCGAGCTAGTGCCAGGTGCAAAGCCTGTGTCACGATCTCCGTATCGGCTAGCGCCTAAGGAAATGGCGGAGCTGAAAGTTCAATTGCAAGAGTTGTTGGAGCAAGGTTATGTGCGCCCGAGTTCTTCGCCTTGGAGCGCACCGGTCCTCTTTGTTAAGAAGAAGGACGGAAGCTTGAGATTATGTATTGATTATCGGGAGCTAAACAAGCTGACTGAGAAGAATAAGTACCCGATCCCTAGGATTGATGATCTCTTTGATCAGTTAGTCGGATCGACGGTGTACTCGAAGTTAGATCTCAAGTCTGGGTACTATCAGCTGCGGATAAGGGAGAGTGATATCCCGAAGACAGCGTTTAGTACGAGATACGGGCATTATGAGTTTACGGTCATGCCGTTTGGGCTGACTAATGCGCCGTCAGTATTCATGGATTTGATGAACAGGACGTTCAGGGAGTACTTGGACCATTTCGTGATCGTCTTCATCGACGATATTTTGGTGTACTCGCAAAGTGAGGAAGATCACTTCAAGCATCTTCATTTGGTGTTGGAGACGCTAAGGAGAAACCAGTTGTATGCCAAGTTCTCGAAGTGCGAGTTTTGGCTATCCTCAGTGGCGTTCCTCGGGCATATAGTGAGTGGAGAGGGTATTGCTGTGGATCCGGCGAAGATTGTTGCGATACGGGAGTGGCCTGAGCTTGCTACGGTAGCAGAAGTCCGGAGCTTTTTGGGGCTTGCCGGCTATTATAGGCGCTTCGTAGAGAACTTCTCGCGGTTAGCGTTACCTCTCACTACTTTGACGAGGAAGGATCATAAGTTCGTTTGGACGCCGGAGTGCGCGCGAGCTTTTGAGGAACTCAAGTGTCGGTTGACCACGGCGCCTGTGCTGAGTTCGCCGGTTGGAACCGAAGGCTATGAGATATATAGCGATGCTTCGGGCAGCGGTTTGGGTTGCGTGCTATTGCAGCACGGCAGCGTGATAGCTTATGGCTCGAGACAGCTAAAAGTGCACGAGAGGAATTATCCGGTCCACGACTTGGAGTTGGCGGCCGTGATTTTTGCCTTGAAGCTGTGGAGACACTATTTGTACGGTGTGAAGATTGATATCTACACCGATCACAAGAGTCTAAAGTACCTGATTGATCAGAAAGATCTGAATATGCGGCAGCGTAGATGGATGGAGTTCTTAGGGGACTATACATTCAAGATCCACTACGTGTCTGGCAAAGGGAATGCGGTTGCGGACGCGTTGAGTCGCCGAGCCCCAGCTCAAGCCAATTGGCTATCGGTGCATGACGAGCGGTTGGTGCGGGAGTTGGAGGCGTTGGAGATTGTTTGTGTGGATAGACAATCTAGTGCTGAAGCAGTGCTGAATTGGATTGAAGTCCAATATGACCTGGCTGATCGGATTCGGCAGGCTTTGGATATGGATGCTCATATGAAGCAGTTCATGATAGAGGCTCTGGATGGGTCAAATTCCCAATTCGTTGTGGAGGACGGATTGCTTTGGAAAGACGGTCGTTTGTGCGTCCCAAGTGTGGGCAATTTGCAGGTGGAGTTGTTGTACGAGGCACACCATACCAAGTATTCGATTCACCCGGGGAGCACGAAGATGTACCGCGACGTCAAGAAACTGTTTTGGTGGCCGGGTTTGAAAAAGGATGTGGCGCTATACGTAGCGAAGTGCCAAACCTGCGTCTTGGTAAAGGCGGAGTGCCAAAAGCCGGGAGGATTTCTTAAGTCCTTGCCTATTCCGGAGTGGAAATTCGACGACATCTCTATGGACTTTGTGCATGGTTTGACAAGGTCGCAAAAGGGGAACGACGCCATTTGGGTGGTGGTCGATCGATTAACGAAGGTGTCGCATTTTATTCCGCATAGGAAGGATGATCCGGTGGAGAAGCTGGCAAAGCTATATGTGGATAACATAGTACGGCTTCATGTTGTGCCCCGCAGCATCGTGAGTGACCGGGATGGGCGGTTCACATCCAATGATTGGAGGCTGGTGCAGCAAATGTTGGGAACAAAGCTGAAGTTTAGCACAGCCTTCCATCCGCAAACGGATGGGCAGACCGAGAGGGTCAATAGAACCATGGAAGACATGCTTCGCATGTGTGTCTTGGACTTTAGAAAGCAATGGGAGGACCACCTTTATTTGGTGGAGTTCGCATACAACAACAGCTACCAAGCAAGTATTCAGATGGCGCCCTTCGAGGCCCTATATGGTAGAAGATGTCGCACGTCGTTGTCTTGGTTAGAAACGGGCGAGTCGAAGTTGTATAAGCGATCGGAAGTGGATGATGCTACTTCTTTGGTGAGAACCATTCGGGAGAGGTTGCTCATCGCTCAGGATCGGCAAGCAAAGTACTATAATGCCAAGCACAGGAACGTGGAGTTCGCTGTGGGTGATTATGTGTACCTAAAGATCAAGCCGTTCAAGGGTGTCTCGCGGGTGCGACGGTTGAAAAAGCTAAGCCCGAGGTACCTTGGACCGTTTGAAGTTCTGGAGCGAGTTGGAGAAGCGGCCTATAGGTTGAAGCTTTCGGTGGAGCTAAGTGGTTTACACGATGTGTTCCACATTTCGGTGCTTCGGAAGGCGGTGCAAGAGCCTACGCAAGTGATCGCGGTCGATCAAGTGCCGGTGGATAGTGGGCTAACGACAAAGGTCAAGCCCGTGCGGATTGAGGACTCGGAGGTCAAGCGGCTACGCAATAAAGAGATCAGGATGGTCAAAGTCCGGTGGGACAATTGCGATCGTGAGGAGCTCTCTTGGGAGCGAGAGCAGACTATGCTTGACGAGTATCCGGAGTTGTTCCGCTCAGGTACAAATGTTGGTTTTTGTATATCTTTCCTTTATGTAATTTCTTGGGCGAAATTCTTTTAAGAGGGGGAGAGTTGTAACGCCCCGAAACTCAAAGGAGCAAAGGGGGACGTTTTGGGCCAGTTTTGGTTTCTGGCTGAAGGCACACGGCCTGGGACACGGGCGTGTCCCAGGGCGTGTCAAGCGTGTGTCGACACTTAGCCGCGAAGTCGTCGAGTTATTCTCGACGATTCGTCGAGAATGGGCACACGGCCTGCGACACGGGCGTGTCGCAGGGCGTGTCGACCCGTGTCGACACTTAGCCGTGAAATCGTCGAGTTATGCTCGACGATTCGTCGAGAATGGGTACACGGCCTGCGACACGGGCGTGTCGCAGGGCGTGTCGACCCGTGTCGACGATCGTCAAGGTGAAATCGTCGAGATTCACTCGACGATCGTCGAGTCAAGGCACACGGCCTAGGACACGGGCGTGTCCAAGGCCGTGTCATCGAGTCGTCGATCTTCCCTCGACGAAATGTCCCGTGTACACGGCCTGGGGGCCCAGGCGTGTCAATATTACACGGGCAAGGACACGGGCGTGTCCTAGAACCCGTGCAGTGCTCGGGTTGGAAACGGGGGAAAAATAATGGGGTACACGGCCGGCTAAACGGCCGTGTCAGCTGGAACACGGGCGTGTCAGCTCGAACACGGGCGTGTTCGATACCCGTGTGCGGGTTCAGAAGATTGGATTTTGACGGCGAATGCGGCACACTGCCCTGGACACGGGCGTGTGCCAGGCCGTATTCGGTCCAGATTGGGCATTTCAGCCCCGAATCAAAGCCGCTCGTTTTCTTAGGTTGAGATCCGACGGCTGGGGTTGGTTCCTGATAGGATATACTCGGGTTTGACTTAGAAAATCCTTCACTTTTCACCCTTTTCATCTCTCCAAACCCTTGGAGAAAGAAGAGCTAAGGCAAGAGGAAGAGGAGCTAGATCCTCCATTGGAGGAGCTTCGGAGCTCCGAATCGCAAGCCGACTCCGGATCCACGGAGACAATGCAAGTGCGGTGATTTCTATCTGATTACTTTTCGATGGCGCCAAAGAGGAACGCAAGGGTAACGATCCTCATCTTGAGCTTGAATCGCTCCTTTTCTTAGCATAGGAAGCCCCCTCTCGCGAGTTTGCGGAGAGTTGGAGGCGTTTGATGAATTGTAAATATACCTATTTTTCTGTACATTAATTTAGTCGTTTTTCTTTCTTTTTATCGTTTTTACTTATTTTTATTCAATAAAATGCTCCTATTTTTGTAAATATTATACTAACTTATTTTATTTTATTTTTCAGGAAAAAATCAAAAATCTGCCAAAATTTGACATGTCACGCCCGTGACAAATGGGTCACGCCCGTGACCAGGGCGTGACACGTCAAAAGCCGTGAAATCAGCAATTTTCTGAAGTTCAAAGCCTGTCACGCCCGTGTCACCCGAGTCACGCCCGTGACCCAAGCCCGTGACACTCCACTCGACGATTTCATCTCGACATTCGTCGAGTGTCGACACCCGCCTATCACGCCCAGAGTCACGCCCGTGACCTGGGGCGTGACCTTTCCAGCTAGCCCGACAAGACCCGCGCGGCGACTTTTTGGCGCACCGCGCCCAGATCCACCTGCCTGTCACGCCCCCTGTCACGCCCGTGACCAAGGGCGTGACCACTGCGAGACCGCCACGTGTCCTGCCGAAGTCAACTTTCCCGTCAAATCGCCGGCCGCCTTCCAAATAGTACTGTCACGCCCCCTGTCACGCCCGTGACCAAGGGCGTGACCCATGAAAATTTTTTCTATAAATTCAGAGGTTCTGCTCTGAATTCCAGTTCCCTTTTGGATCCATTTTGCTTAGGGGTTGTGCTGCCGAAATGCTTCCAAATGCTATGTAAGAGATATTTTCTCCCCCTCTCCTTAGCTTTTTGTTTTCGTTCCTTTGTAACCGTATTTTTACTTAATAAAATGTGTTATTTTCGTCTCTTTGTATGGTGTTGGAATGAGTCTAAGCAAAACTCTCCTAAGCAATCTTATGTTTTCTTTTGTTTTAACTTAGTTTTTTTTGTTCTTCTTTACATGTGTGTGTGTGTGTGTATGAGTTTAAATTAGTTTTATTGTTTTCATTATCTTCATAGTTTAGCTTTTCCGTTCTTGTTCATCCTTATGAAAATATAAAAATGATTAAAAGGTGGTTTTGATTTTTCTTACTTAGTCGTTTTTTTCGTTATTTTTGTAAAACTTTTCATGCTTTTAACTTTTCTTCCACTTTTTAGGCATTTTTATAGAATTATAAGAATGGATAAGTTGTTATTTTGCTTTTTCGAACACTTGCATTTTCAATTTTATTTTCAAAAACTTTTTCCTCTTTTAATTTTTTCGTTCTCTTTTTACGCATTTCTACCGCATTTTAGCGGTAGAAATGTATTCGTTTTAATTTTTCGAGCACTTGCATTTTGCGTTTATTTGCAAACTTTTTTCGCTCATTTAATTTTTATTTTCGCTTTTTATGCATTTCTACCGCATTCTAGCGGTAGAAATGCAGTTGTTTTAATTTTTCGTTAACTTAGTTTTTTGCAATTTCTTGTGTGTGCGCATTTATTTCCGCCTACTCGTTAAGAGTTAAATGGCGCTTTGCTTTATTTTAATTCTGTCGAGTGTGTGCGTGTGTTTTACTTTCAGTAGAGTGCGTGAGTTTTCATTTATGTCGAGAGAGAGTGTGCGTGCGTTGCATTTATTTTGTCCTACTCGTTTGAGTAGGACCCGTATTTATTTTCTCCTACTCATTTGAGTAGGACTTGCGTGTGTGCGTTTTACTGCTTTCATTTCTCCCGCCCACGCAGTTGCGTCGGGACTCGCAATTTACTGCTTTCTTCAGTCCTACTCGTTTGAGTAGGACTTGCAATTTTCAGCTTTCCTTTACTGCTTTATTTTACTGCTTTCATTTCCTGCTTTCCATTTTCTGCTTTATTTACTGCTTTCCTCGCAAGCCGTCCCCATTCCGATGAGTGGCTAATCGTTCTTAGCCCTCGGCATCGAAGAGCATTGGGACAGATAAAATAGCTTAAAATAACTAAAGGTCTAATCTTTCTAATTAATTAATAGCACTTAAGGTTTGTCCGGGGTTAACGACGCGTAGGACCACATATCGATGTGTGGGCCCTATTTCCGTAGTCCATATGCTAGCCAGCCGAGAGGCCGTGCATATGGACCGATCACCCCTTGGTAAAGAGAGTTCCGCACTAACCCTCGAGAGAGGAGGCGCGCCAACTCTACCGGATTGGGTTCCCCACCCAATAGCGGGGTTCTTAGCATAATGCGGGCGTTAAGAGGAATCCTTCGTCGGACTAACGTTCGGTCGAATAGTCTTAGCGTTCAGGTGAGCGATAGCCCTATAGCTAGGTGAGCTCATTTTAGTGGAACCTCCACGGCCAAGTCTCCGCCTTAATTAATTAGAAATTTAGGAGCTTTTTTTATTTAAAGTCTATTTTAGTTCAATTGTTTTTTCGGTGCAATCGAGCTAAGCTCTTCATCGGCACCACCTTCAAGCTTTCTTTTTATTGCTTTCATTTTCTTTCCGCCATTTTCTGTATTTTTATATAAAATATCCCGACAAGATAATTATCGGTAAAATAATAGTCCCCTCCAGGGAAGAGTAGAAATAATCGAACCGGACCCGAGAACAATACGACCTCGATATTCCACCCGGAATATCCTGTACTACTCACGATAGGTGCACTTGCCTCCTTTCGTTAAAACTCGATCTCTAAACCTTTTTTATATCCAAAATAAATAAATAAAATACGCGCGACCCGTTTTCCTAAATAAAATCACTTCGCCTTTTTCTCAAATAAAACCGCCGGGTCGCCGCGTGACCGCAAATAATTTCCGAGTGTTTAACTTGCATCAAGTTTTTGGCGCCGTTGCCGGGGAGTTTTAGGTTCGTTATTTTAAACCCTGGAAATCTATTAATTTTACCTATATATTTATATATATATATATAAATATGGCCAATATTATAATAATAATAATAATAAAAACTAATATATATATATATTTACAAATTTACAAAACCAAAAAAAAAATTTGAAAAACTCAAAACAAAAAATTTGAAAAACCTTAAAAATTAAAAATTTGAAAAACTATAAAAAAAAAAAACTAAACTAAAAAAAAAACAACAACTAAAAATCCAAAATATGAAAAAAATAAAAAAAAACTTAACAAAAATATTTTTATTTTCATTCTTGTTTTTGAAAAAGAAAAAAAAAACAAACAAAACAAACAAAAAAAAAACAAAAAAACTAAAAAATGAAAAACTAAAAATATATATATATATATATATATATATATATTTTAATTTAACTTATTATATTTTCATTTATTTTGTTTCGGCGCGCTTTTCACTCTTGTGCGCGCTAGGGGCTCCCAATTTATCACGTAGTGGTCGCTAAGGCCTTAGCTACCTTCGACTCCCCCACGCACATCCCCCCTACCGCCCGCAATCTTTCGGCCGAGTTTATCTTTTTTTGTTTTTTCTGTTATCTTTTTGCTTCTTTCTTTTTTTTTCTTTTCTGAATAATGCAGGGTTTCAACCTGCGCCCTCCCGCGCTCGTCTAAGGGAAGCTCCTTCCCTTCTCTTTTTATTTTTGTACTTATTATATTTTGTATATTATCTGTTCCGCATACTTACATTGCAACATTGGGGACAATGTTGGGTTTAAGTATGGGGGTGTTTTCCTATACTGCATTTTTTTATTTTATTTTGTACTCATCAAAAATACAAAAAAATTTGCAAAACATAAAACCTAAAAAATTTTTCCCTTGTTTTTATTTTCATAAAACTTAAAAAAAAAAAAAAAAAAAAAAAAAAAAAAATCTCTCTTCCCCCCTCATCTTCTTTTTTGTAAAAACTTGCGTCTTGCCTGCCCGCGACGGTCGACTCATCGAACCAACCATTCAAATAAGAGTCTGTTCGCGGGGCCGCAATCGAGTTTTTACTTTGCTTTTTTGTAAAAATCTCTCTTTCCCCCCTATCTTCTTTGTAAAAAACTCTTCTTTCTCTCTTCATTCTTGTAAATAATTTATCCTTAAAAACTAAAAATAAAAAAATTAGAAAACCCCAAAAAAATAAAAAATCTAAAAATCCTAAAAAGATAATAATTAAAACACAAAAAAATGATAAAATCCCTAAAAAATTCAAAAAAAAATGTTTTGTTAAATTATGTAACAAAATAATTCGAATACAACATTTCTTAACCCTTTTTGCTTTCCAAAAATCTAGTTTCGAGTTAATTTATATGCGAATTTTAGTTATTCTTTGCTTACTATTCGTTTATTAATTAAAGTTCGATAGATTTAAGTGTCTGGGGTTAAGATTTAAAGAATTTTTTATGTCTTTTCCTTATAATAGGGAACTTGTTTTTCACCACCACTTCTAATTTTATAAATAGAAGCTCGTTTTTTATGTTAGAAAATAACATCCATGGATTTCAATTATTTCAACTTCATGCTTTTAGAAACATTGGAACGTTCATTTTAAAAAGGTTGCTCTCAAAACTTTTTGATTAAAAGCTAGTTTTATTTTTGAACAACTAAACCCACTTCCATTTTTTTTTTCGTGTCTTAATTGACATGATTCCCCCCTATCCCTTAAAGGATCCTATGTCAATGGGAATAAGATTTCGTTCCGTAAACATAGGCACCCAATATTTAAAAAGATTATATATGGAGTAAGAGGATAAAATTCATTACTCCTACAAATATACATTGGGTTATTTATTTATTATGAAGAAAGAAAAAATTTATTATGAGTTAGGAAAATAAGATTTCGTTTTCCTAACTATCCAAAAGAAAAAAATTGGAGGTTCGAGAAAAAATTACCTCGCCTCAATATTCAAGCCTTCTTCATAATCCACCAAACCACTTAGCCTATTTCAATGATTCTAGACTTAATTTAAAATTTTTTTGAGAGCATAATTTTTAAATTGCATTATTTCCTTTAAACTTCTTTTAAGCTAAAGTTTTTTGTATAAATCCAATCCATCTTTGTTAAACTAACAAAAATAAATTTTTGCTTTCTATTTTATTTTTTCTAGAAGTCTTTTTGAAACTCTTCCTCTATTCATAACATTTCATAAATTAGGATTTAATTCTTTAACCCCGGATGTTTATTTTGATCTTCCTTTTAATTAATTCAAGCGGTAGCTAAACTTAGGATTTCTTTTATTCCTTATAAGTTCATCTCCAACTTTTGCTCTGGAATAGCAAAAGCTTAAGTATGGGGGTATTTGATGAATTGTAAATATACCTATTTTTCTGTACATTAATTTAGTCGTTTTTCTTTCTTTTTATCGTTTTTACTTATTTTTATTCAATAAAATGCTCCTATTTTTGTAAATATTATACTAACTTATTTTATTTTATTTTTCAGGAAAAAATCAAAAATCTGCCAAAATTTGACATGTCACGCCCGTGACAAATGGGTCACGCCCGTGACAAATGGGTCACGCCCGTGACCAGGGCGTGACACGTCAAAAGCCGTGAAATCAGCAATTTTCTGAAGTTCAAAGCCTGTCACGCCCGTGTCACCCGAGTCACGCCCGTGACCCAAGCCCGTGACACTCCACTCGACGATTTCATCTCGACATTCGTCGAGTGTCGACACCCGCCTGTCACGCCCAGAGTCACGCCCGTGACCTGGGGCGTGACCTTTCCAGCTAGCCCGACAAGACCCGCGCGGCGACTTTTTGGCGCACCGCGCCCAGATCCACCTGCCTGTCACGCCCCCTGTCACGCCCGTGACCAAGGGCGTGACCACTGCGAGACCGCCACGTGTCCTGCCGAAGTCAACTTTCCCGTCAAATCGCCGGCCGCCTTCCAAATAGTACTGTCACGCCCCCTGTCACGCCCGTGACCAAGGGCGTGACCCATGAAAATTTTTTCTATAAATTCAGAGGTTCTGCTCTGAATTCCAGTTCCCTTTTGGATCCATTTTGCTTAGGGGTTGTGCTGCCGAAATGCTTCCAAATGCTATGTAAGAGATATTTTCTCCCCCTCTCCTTAGCTTTTTGTTTTCGTTCCTTTGTAACCGTATTTTTACTTAATAAAATGTGTTATTTTCGTCTCTTTGTATGGTGTTGGAATGAGTCTAAGCAAAACTCTCCTAAGCAATCTTATGTTTTCTTTTGTTTTAACTTAGTTTTTTTTGTTCTTCTTTACATGTGTGTGTGTGTGTATGAGTTTAAATTAGTTTTATTGTTTTCATTATCTTCATAGTTTAGCTTTTCCGTTCTTGTTCATCCTTATGAAAATATAAAAATGATTAAAAGGTGGTTTTGATTTTTCTTACTTAGTCGTTTTTTTCGTTATTTTTGTAAAACTTTTCATGCTTTTAACTTTTCTTCCACTTTTTAGGCATTTTTATAGAATTATAAGAATGGATAAGTTGTTATTTTGCTTTTTCGAACACTTGCATTTTCAATTTTATTTTCAAAAACTTTTTCCTCTTTTAATTTTTTCGTTCTCTTTTTACGCATTTCTACCGCATTTTAGCAGTAGAAATGTATTCGTTTTAATTTTTCGAGCACTTGCATTTTGCGTTTATTTGCAAACTTTTTTCGCTCATTTAATTTTTATTTTCGCTTTTTATGCATTTCTACCGCATTCTAGCGGTAGAAATGCAGTTGTTTTAATTTTTCGTTAACTTAGTTTTTTGCAATTTCTTGTGTGTGCGCATTTATTTCCGCCTACTCGTTAAGAGTTAAATGGCGCTTTGCTTTATTTTAATTCTGTCGAGTGTGTGCGTGTGTTTTACTTTCAGTAGAGTGCGTGAGTTTTCATTTATGTCGAGAGAGAGTGTGCGTGCGTTGCATTTATTTTGTCCTACTCGTTTGAGTAGGACCCGTATTTATTTTCTCCTACTCATTTGAGTAGGACTTGCGTGTGTGCGTTTTACTGCTTTCATTTCTCCCGCCCACGCAGTTGCGCCGGGACTCGCAATTTACTGCTTTCTTCAGTCCTACTCGTTTGAGTAGGACTTGCAATTTTCAGCTTTCCTTTACTGCTTTATTTTACTGCTTTCATTTCCTGCTTTCCATTTTCTGCTTTATTTACTGCTTTCCTCGCAAGCCGTCCCCATTCCGATGAGTGGCTAATCGTTCTTAGCCCTCGGCATCGAAGAGCATTGGGACAGATAAAATAGCTTAAAATAACTAAAGGTCTAATCTTTCTAATTAATTAATAGCACTTAAGGTTTGCCCGGGGTTAACGACGCGTAGGACCACATATCGATGTGTGGGCCCTATTTCCGTTTTCCATACGCTCGCCGAGAGGCCGTGCGTATGGACAGATCACCCCTTGGTAAAGAGAGTTCCGCACTAACCCTCGAGAGAGGAGGCGCGCCAACTCTACCGGATTGGGTTCCCCACCCAATAGCGGGGTTCTTAGCGTAATGCGGGCGTTAAGAGGAATCCTTCGTCGGACTAACGTTCGGTCGAATAGTCTTAGCGTTCAGGTGAGCGATAGCTCTATAGCTAGGTGAGCTCATTTTAGTGGAACCTCCACGGCCAAGTCTCCGCCTTAATTAATTAGAAATTTAGGAGCTCTTTTTATTTAAAGTCTATTTTAGTTCAATTGTTTTTTCGGTGCCATCGAGCTAAGCTCTTCATCGGCACCACCTTCAAGCTTTCTTTTTATTGCTTTCATTTTCTTTCCGCCATTTTCTGTATTTTTATATAAAATATCCCGACAAGATAATTATCGGTAAAATAATAGTCCCCTCCAGGGAAGAGTAGAAATAATCGAACCGGACCCGAGAACAATACGACCTCGATATTCCACCCGGAATATCCTGTACTACTCACGATAGGTGCACTTGCCTCCTTTCGTTAAAACTCGATCTCTAAACCTTTTTTATATCCAAAATAAATAAATAAAATACGCGCGACCCGTTTTCCTAAATAAAATCACTTCGCCTTTTTCTCAAATAAAACCGCCGGGTCGCCGCGTGACCGCAAATAATTTCCGAGTGTTTAACTTGCATCAGCGTTCCTTCGGGTAGATATGTAAAGTCCCCGTTGTTTAGAGTCCGTATGCGAGAACGGACGTAGGCATTTTGTGTGAAGCCTACCCGGACATGTTAGTCCGGATCGGTGATGTTGCATTGCATAAGGCCGGAGAAGACTCCGTGCTATTGGGTGTTTTTCGGGTTTTCTACGCGGTAGATTGCAGCAGGGAGCCTTGGGGACTAACCCAAAGGTGCACCCGGAAAACTGGGCGGACACGAGGTCTTGCCAACTTGGTGGCCTGAGAGCCAACTTGAACATAACTGGGTTATGTGATTTGTGATGGACACGGGACTCGGTGGAAGTTTGACCCGCGCATATGGCTTAAATTGTCGTTGCGACGTGAGCACGGGTTAGATGGAACCGTACCCGTTCTATGTCGTTCGGTTAAAGAGACCTAAAGGCACGTGGCACTTACCGTTGGCATAGAATAGGGTCTTCGGCGGTCGATGGCTTAAATTGACGTGACCAATGCCAGGAAGACAAATTGCTCATAGGATTATCCGTCTGTTGGCGGTGGTGAGTCCGAAATGTTGGTGGCTTAAATTGACGCGACATGGACCGGTTCACCGAGAATGTGCCCTGAGTGCACGAGGCGTGTGGCCGTGCGATCCAACGTCTGTGATGAAATGGCTATGGTTATATGCATTGCTCGCTTGTGCTAATGAAATGTAGGGAAGGAGCATCGCCGCCCCGAGTTGGGGGCGGGATCGTTATAATTTGGTCAGCATTGCTGACCGTTGCCTTATTTTGCCACCGTGCGGTGGTTTGTTGCTTGCAGGTGCAGCTGGACCAAGCGGTCAATAGCGGGCTAAAGCCCTTTTTGCGAAGCTGGCCCTCGAAGGCCCGAATGGAAATGTTTGCTATTTTATTCATGTATGTCCGGCCTGCGTGCCGAGGTTGGTAAATCATGTAACAGACAAGTGAAACATTTTGTAAGGCCTTAAGGCCGATTTTTGGGTATTTTGTATACATTCCTATTATCTTATTAGTGGACATTCATGCTTGTTGCTGGGTTCTTGTTTACAACTTATATAAACTGCTTCCGCTAGAATGCTCTGTGTAGGACGTTAAGATTGGTTGGATGGTTTCCATACGTAACCACCCGGTCTGTCTGTGGTATATGGCGTCGGGCCCCGGCCGGACCTACTGCTATATGCTATGCGACGGATAGGGGGTGTTACACTGTGTAGGTGTGGTAGATCTACGACGTGTAGAGCGTAGATAGAGCGTTAGCTTCATGGAGGTCTCCGATTCTGGACACCCCTACATCAGTGTCGACACAGCTCCACTTTATCTCAACACAACTTCTTCAGTGTGTGTCGACACTAGTTCTGAGTGTCTCGACACTTTTTACTTAGTTTTATTTACCTACACACATAAACTTAACATCCATCAAATACAACAATATGTATATCATTGAGCTGAGAAGACTTCTTCGAAACAACTATATTGAGACCAATGTACTCAACAATCTCTCAGTATTTGGAGATTTCATAACCCCAATTCAATGATATACAACATGATACCACAAAAATAATGATAAAGATATTTAAACATTCAGTGCAGTTCAGTATGTGAAATAACACAGATAATCACACATATTTAACAATAATACTGAACATAAGATAAGGCAAACAATTTTAGTCCTAAATAACAACACATAAAATGTTGAATAAGCCAGGATTTCCATTAATTGTTTTTCATAAAGTTTACTCATAAAAGCTTTTTACAGATCAAGTTATCTATAAGAAATAGAAAACTAAGAATATCCTAAGGCAGCTAAGGTTCCTTGATAACTATGCATTTCCCATAGTGTATCTTGGCTTTCACCTCAGGCTCTTTGTCCTCAGCAACTGCCTTTTCTTTGTCATTTTTAGCTTTAGCTTTTGCAATAGCTTCTTCTTTCAGCCTTTGCCTCTCAAAGTAATGATATGGCTTTGGGAAATATTTGTTGGGCTCTATAGACTTAGCAGGAAGCTTTCCTCTCTTCATATCTTGTCTGAATTTTTGAATAACTTCTTGCTACTTCAAGTGTTTGGCTCATTCCTGTTCTGAATACCATTTTCCTCTGTCTGTGATATTAGCATTTACAGCCTTCCATGCAGTAAGAATTATGGATCTGTAGGTTGGACTCCATTACTCAAAATCAGGTTTAGTCTCAGCTAGTTCTCTAGACCTTTTCTTTGATAACTGATCTTTCATCTCTGGAGCAGGAGAAGACTTATCCACTTTCTCATATATTACATTCGTATCTATGCCTTGATGATGATTGTACATGTGTTAGACAGTTGCTTGAATAGATTCAAAATTGGATGGTGCTTCAGGATGAAAGAATTCAGCATGAGGTGCTTCAAGTGAAGGTGGTTGACAACCAGATTCAGCATTTTGAACACCCTCATACCATAGGGGTGGAAAGCCTAAGGTGTCTCTGAAATTGTTTGCTATACAGGTAGCTTGTTCAGCACTGGCCTTAATCATTACTCTCTCCCCCTTTGTGACTTCTCTTTCAATATGATCTCTGAGATCATTCTTATAAAATCTTACCGGTCCATCTAGGTAATTGATACCTGAAGTCACAGTATTCTTTACTCTCAGTAAATTGTTGTCCAAGTTTTTGTAAGATTCTTTAATGTCCTCCATGAAAGATTCTGGATGACTTTGCAGTTTGTTATTGATATCTGTGACAGTAGAATCAAGTTTGGTTTCCAAAATAGTGATTTGGTTCTTAATTTCTCCCAATGTTGTTTCATGCATCACTATCAGATTTTCATTCAGTCTATTTTGATTTTCAAGGACACAACCTTGCTTGATTGCCACATCATCTTGTAGTTACTTGGCTTCCTATTGTTGCTTGGCCAGATAGACTACTGCATGTGCTCCTTTCTCAAAGAATGTAGTCATTTCAGTTTTCAAGAGATTTACTTCAAATCTTATGGACTTGATGTCTTGAGCTAGCTAGAATTGCAACTCCTTGTTGCTTTCATCTACATACTTCTCAAGATCTTGTCTTTGCTTATCAAGCATGATATGTAGTCGAGCTAGCAAAGAGCTGTGATCTATTGTAGGAACTGATGGTGATCCAAATTGAAGATATTGTTTATAGCTCTTGCTCCTCTTCTTAATTTCAGAAAATTTCCTTTTCTTCAGTTGAGAAGCTTCAGCATCCTCAGATTCAGAAGAACTGACCTCTTCAACTTAAGGTGTCTTTAGTTTTCTCAGTATCAGGGGCCAACTCCCCCTCAATTCTTGTACCTTCCTTATCAATATTGATATTGTCCATTGTAATATCTGCATGCTGAATTTCAGCATCAGGTATCTCAATCTGGTAATCTTCAATTATCTCCTCCTGGTTGTTTGATTCTTTTGACATAAGAACTTCTTCTTCATTCTCTTGTTCAGAGATTTGATGTTCAGGATTTTTGGATTTCTCTAGGTCCTGAACAACATCCATTATTATTGTAGTTGATGTATCCATTGGTAATGCATTAAGGTTCTCCCCCTCCGCTAGTTCTTTATCTGGAATGTTCTCCCCCTACACCTGTACACTGGTCTCAGGGGAAAGCCTAGGAGATCTGCCTTGTTCTTCCACTGCATTATCATCTGAACTGAAGTGTACCTCTTCTTTAGAATCACTAGATGATACAACTTCCTCAACCACAGATTTCTTGCCTTTTGCCTCTTTTGTCCTTTTAGGTTCTGATGTCTCTTTAGTCAAGATTCTGTCCCATCTAGACAGGATCTCAGGTTCATTCTCCTCATATGATTTATTTTAGTTCCATTTTTCTGATTGATATTATCTGGGATGACCTTTACCAGATATAAACTAATTATTCTACCCATATTGGGCTTCTGAATTCCTTCTGCAATCTTATCAAACACCACCCTATTCCAGTCAGTTGTGATCTTGAAGATAATTCTTGTCTTTAGGTTAAACATGACTTTAGAAAGCCTGTCATGTGCTCCAGTATTGTAGAGGAGCACCTTTCCTACTATTTCAGATAAGAATTTTCCTTGGGAATTCATTCCCTTCCTATTTAAAGAATTTCCAAAACTAGTGGTTGGAGCTAGTCCACACCAAACTAGGGCCTCAACTGTCTTGCTTGAATCTAGTTCATCATTTTATACTGTTCTTGGAATCTGAAAGACTTTAGCTACTCTTTTGGTTGTTAGCCTTATCCTTGCTCCATTAACACAGGATTTTATCCTGTCTGACTTATGGTTTAATGAGGCATTAGAATAAAATTCAGATACCTCTCTCTTGAAATTTTTTTGTTGGTTCTGAAAGAAGATACTCTAGACCAGCCTCATTTACTAGGTCAATCACCTTCTTTATATCATCAAAAGCTGAGTCGAATGCATTGCACACCAGCTCATATCCCTCGTTGATGTTGTCGTTCATCTTTGGTTCCATTCTTGTTGAAAGAACTTGAGTTTGTGAGGTGTCGACTATGGATTTCTAGGTCTCAACACACAGTGATCAGTCTCTCAAGATTTCTAGCAAATGAAGTCGACAAAATCTAATACCTCCTATTTATAGTATCAGTCTTTTGAAGGTGAAAAGATGCACTGCATTTAGTAATTTTCTCATTATTTGGAAATATCTGGTGTCGACAAAGAAGACCTAATCTGTCGTGATGTGTTGACTTAAGTCGACACAAGGTTTATGTTTCTCGACACGGACCTTAAGGTCTCGACACTAAATTTTAATGTCTCGACACATATCTGTTAATCAGTGTCGACACACTGTCTCGTGTCTCGAAATACATTTTCTGATAGTGTCAACACACACTGTGGTGTCTTCACACACCTGTACTAATAGTGTCGACGCACATTCTGGTGTCTCGACACAATTCTTTGACTTAGACAAATTTTGTGTTCTGAATAATATTTCTTGACTAATTAAAGCTTTATTGTTGTTTTTTTAAAATATTTGTATACCTAATTAGTCATATTTTTAAGAATTGTACAAAGTTTTGTTACAATTAATTGGAAGTATTTATTCAATATTCAACATGCCTAGTTCAAATTTAAAATGATTGAACTTACTTTCATCTAGAGGTTTTATAAAAATGCCAGCAACTTGTCTTGCTATTGGAGTATACTGTAAGCTTATATTTTCTTTTTCAACATTCTCTCAAATTGATTTATCTCTTCTTGCATAGCCATAATCCAGCTGGAATTTGAATTGGCTTCTTCAAACATTTTAGGTTCTACCTGAGAAAGAAAACTAGATTATAGAACCTCATTGTGATGTCTACTTCTAGTAGTCACTCCTAATCTGGCATCACCTATTATTTGATCTATAGGATGATCTCTAAGGTGTCTAGCTGCTACTGGAAGGTATCTATCATCACCTAGTACTGCAAGAGGATTAGGGTGATTCTCTTCCCCCCCCCCTGAGCAGTTGCAGTATCTTGTATAGGAATTTCTATATTGTTTCTAATGTCTAACTCTATGTTAGGTGAGTCACTTATTTTTAGCTTTTCCATTCTAGAGTTTACAACACCTAGACTAGAGTTGTTAGAGATCTTATTACATAAAACAGATGATTCATCAAACACTACATTAATAGATTCTTCTACAACCTGATGATTCAAGTTGTAGATCATGTATGCTTTGCTATGAAGGCTATACCATATAAAGATTCCTTCATATAATTTCTCTAAGAACTTGGTTAGATAAATTTTCCCATTGTCCAGAACATAGCATTTACTACCAAAAATTTTAAAGTAGTACCGATTTGGTTTTCTGCCTTTCATTAGTTCATAGGGAGTCTTGTTGTGATACTTGTTGATCCATGCTTTATTTTGAACATAGCATGTTGTGTTTACAGCATCAGCTCAGAAATATTCTGGGAGAGATGAATCACTCAGCATTATTCTGGCTGCCTCAATAATAGTTCTATTTTTTCTCTCAGCAGCTCCATTTTACTGTGGTGTTCTAGGAGAGGAGAACTACTGAAAGATTCCTAGTTCCTTACAAAAATTTGTCATCCTTTTAGATTGAAATTATGTACCATGGTCACTTCTAAGATTGATCACAGAACATCTCATCTCATTCTTAATTTGTTTGACAAAGTTAACAAGGATGTCTAGTGTTTCAGACTTTCTCCTTAAGAAGAATACCCAAGCAAACCTGGAGTGATCATCCACAATCACATAGGTATAGGACTTCCTACCCAAACTAAGAATTGCATAGGACCAAATAGATCCATATGAAGTAAGTACGTACACCTCTCAGTGTCTTTGGACAGAATGCTCTTAAAGGAGACTTTTGTTTGTTTGCATTTTTAACATGCAGGACATAAGCCTTCTTTGGAGAATTTTAGTTGTAGACTATTTCTAACTAAATCCATAGAGAATAGTTTACTCATAGCTTTGTAGTTTAAGTGAGCTAGCCTCTTATGCCACTGTACACACAAAGTGTCTTTCTCACTAGCTACAAGACATACAGGTGATTGTTCATTAATACTAAGGAAATTTAGAAAATAAATGTTCCCACTCCTAGTTCCTGACAAGATGATCTCTTGATCACTTGAATTCCTTATCAAACACTTGTCATTGTAGAAAATAATTTCATATCTTATATCACAAAGCTGACTTATACTTATCAGATTGTGGTTCAATCCTTCCACATAAGCCACTTTAGTGATGGTAACTAGGTCATTAGAAATGTTACCATATCCCTTGGTGAGTCCTTTCTCTAACCCTCCAAAAATGACTTTTGGTTCATTCTTAACTGGAGTGTAATCTCTTAGTAAACTCCTTGATCCAGTCATATGCCTGGAACACGCACTATCCAAGTACCACACTGGCCTATTAGTGGTACTTGGCTCCACCTGCAAACAGAAATTTAGTTCACATTAGGCACCCAACAAATTTTGGTGCATTGGTTCCTGTTAGGCTTTACTGTGTGAAACACGGCAGTCTTTCTAAATAAAGCTGGTTGAAACTTATACGAAGGAGCTGTTGGATTATTCCAACAATCTGGGGCAAAATGTCCAACCTTCACACAACACCAACACTCAAATTTGTTGTATTTTTCTTTGGTTGCACATTTGAAGTTGTTCTTTTGTACAACACGGAATTTTCATCCAATTTTCATGGTAGAGGTACAAAATTCACACCCTTACCTTTAAGATTTAGGTGAGATACACTGGGATCAGCTCCAAAAATTTCTTGGCTTCTTGGATTGATCACCTTTTATGGTGGTTCTTGGCCTATATTTCCTTTTGATATTTGATCCTTCCTTCACGGATCTTTATTGACCTTACTAGTAGAGAATACAGACATTATGTGTCCAGGAACACATGATCTCAAGCATCTATTAGAAGACAAATACTTGACCGGTTTCCTATCTGGACAACTTGGAGTTTTACCCTTGGGTACAGACTTCTTATTAAACTTTTTATTCTTACCATACCCTACACCACTTCTAAATGGTGTAGAAAATGTATCTATGATAGGTAGCACTGACTTAGGTTTTGAGAATTGAGTCAGGATATATCTTTCCTGAGCAAGCTTTGCTTCCAGATCTTTGACAGTATTGACTTGTTCTATTATCACATCTGCCTGGCTATCTATCTTGTTAGTAAATTCTATAAGTTTCAGTTTTTATAAGTCCAACTTTGTGTTGTCACTTATCAACTGAGAAGATACTCCTCTCAAGGATTTTAATTCCCTGGCCCGATCCTTAACAAGCTGTCTGCTTGTAATCAAGGCCTTTAGTAACCTCCCATATTTGTTGATAAGGGAGTTAAAATATGATTCAATGTCTGAATCATGTTCTTTACTATTAGAAGAGTGTAAACATGATTCATTTTCTGATACAGAAAAAGAATCTGAGGCTAAACTATGAGAGATTGATTTTACCTTAGCAGGATCTGAACAATCCTGATCTTCTTCTCCTGGTTGAGTTTCCTCAATAGCCATCAGGCCCATGAGAGCCTCCTCCTCTTCTGATCCTGATGAACCAGACTCACTATCAGACAGTTTCAACTGTCTTTTTGCTAAGAAGCTTTGTCAGCCTTCTTGTGATGTCCATCCTTCAAGTTCTCTAACTTTTTCTCCTTTTTTTTTGCTCTGCAATCAGCTATGACATGCCCTTTTCTATTGCAACAATAATACATTATATTAGTTTTAATGTATTTATTCTGAGAATAGTCATACCTATCCCCAGAATTCTTCTTCCTAGGTTTCTCTAGATGATTGATCTTTTTGTGAGAAGAGTGTCCAACTTAACCCTTCCATCTGCCTTGTTTTATTCTCTTTAACATCTTCTTGAACTATTTAGAGAAGAGAGATAGTTCCTCCTCAGTTAGTTCCCCTTCTGTTGAGGATGATTCTGAACACTCAGAAGCAGTTTCCAGTTTTTCTAAGAGAGTTGGCTTCTCTCTGACTTTTTTGGATGACTCAGCCTTTAGAGCCAAATTTTTTTTTCTATTGTGTGGTCTGGCAGATGTTTCTTCTAATTTTCTGAGATTGAGATGTAACTCATGAGACAACAGCTTTCCAAATAGGGCATGTGGGTCTATATTGGCTAAGTTTCTCATTTCTCTTATGACACGGATATTAATGGCTCATTCCTTATTCAAGGACCTCAATAATTTGTCATTAAGTTCATAGTTAGTAAAACTTCTGTCATAAGTCCTCAAGTTGTTTACAATTCTGAAGAACTTTTCAAAACAGTCAGCCAATGAATCTTTCTTATCTTGTATGAAGGCTTCATACTGTTGATTTAGCAGAGGTTTTCTATCATCTCTGACCTCTTCAGTTCATTCCATGTAAACTATCAACGACTCCCACATTTCTTTGGCTGTCTTGCAATGAATCAGATTCTGAAAAGTGAAATCATCTATTGAACTTACTATAATATTCTGAGCCCTCTTGTCCATAGAGGTCAGAATGATTTCATCCTTATCCATTTCCATGTAAGTCTTGGGTGTCTTGATGTTTGCATCAAGAACTGACACTTTCATGGGAATGAAAGGTCCTTCAATCACTATGATGTATATTCTTGGATCTGCTGCCTCCATGAATAATCTGACTCTTTCTTTCCATATTTCAAAGTTTTCTTTGGAGCAGACAAGGAGATTAATGGAATTATTTTCCCTTTGGGCCATGATATATCTTTCTCTATAACCCTTTGGATTCTCACTAGGCTGTTATGCCTTTTTCAGAGAACCTCCCTCTGATACCAATTATAAATGTTTAATTTAGGATTGCTAATGACCTGCATGGGGTGAATAGGTCCAATTTAAATTATGGCACCCTTTTTTAATAATCAGAGTACTACTTTTTTTAATATGATTAATCAGTCAGATAATCAATATATACTTAACAATAATTATGAAAGTAAACACAGCACAATAATTCAGCACACACAGCACAATGGACACAGATTTATAGTGGTTTCCCAATTTATGGGTACATCTACTTCCCCCTTCGCCTATCTAGCTGAAAGATAGGGGTTAGATCTAATTTACTCTAGGGGGTGAATAGAGTAATAAAACTTTTTGGCTGTTTTAAATTTTTATCACAGTAAAGAATAAGTGATACCAATATTAATTGAAAGGAAATACAGTCTAAATTAATCTACTCTGACACAGCACAGCAACATATCACAGCATAAAGAAAATAGGCAACCAGACGACACAAGAAATTTTATAGTGGTTCCCCAACCTGGGTACATCCACTCTTCTACCACCATGGTAGGAATCCACTATCAGGTTTTTGATCGGGTGACTGCCACCACAAGATCTATTTCAAGAGAGATCTCACAACTCTTTGAGCTTTTGATCAGGTGCCCAAAAACTAAGCATAAACTTTTGAAGGGAGTTAATAAACCCTTTATACAGGAGGGGGGAGAGAGATTTTATGGTGTCTTCTCTTTCTCAAACAACTGAGAAGACTATTGGATTGTTATTGTCAAGACTTCTTCAGAAATCACTTGAAGCCTTGCTCAGGGTGTAGGTATTCTTCCCTTACTTGAGATGATCCAGGATCTTCTGACTGATTCAGAGATTGTTGTCCTTGAAAGTTCCTGGAGTAGAAGTTGAAGAAGACTCTTGATATTGATTGTTGTTCTTCTTCTTCTTCAGTAAGATCAAGAAGAAAACAAAGTGTTTTCTGCACAGAGAATGTCTGAGAGATTTTCTATATGTTCTCTGGTTATGTATCATTGTGCCTCTATTACTGTTGACTGAAAAGAGAAAAACCTATTTTATATTCTCTGTCAAATTCTGTTTTGAATTTTGAATTGTCTGCATTGATTGCTGACTACCTAGAGAATGAAAATCGGCTGGAGAATATTTACTATAATGAGTTTTCCCAACAGTCCCAATTAATTAAGCAAGTAATTAACCTATGAAGACCATAATTAATGCTGCCAATAACGTCTATATTCAGAGAATATGTGCATTAATTACTCAGGAAATTATTGCTAAATAATATATGGAATATGAACAGAAAATGAGGAAAATTCTAAGTTTGGAACTGCAACAGAAATCGTCGGCCATAAAATAGATTTCGTCGACTTGAGATCCAAGTTCATCGAGCTGAGAAATCTTGTTCTTCGACCTGAGAAAACTTGTTCGTCAACCTGAGATCCAAGTTCGTCGACCTGAGCACAGCGAACTGCATTCTTTGAATAGCTTGCCAATCCTGCGCACCGAGTTTGTCGAGTTGATAATCTATCTTCATCGAGCTGAGTTCAGCGAAAGTAATCTGGAAAGAATGTGTTGAAGTTGAAATCCCGACTTCGTCGACTTGAGCTCGAATATTGTCGAGCTCAACTCAGAGAACTAACTCTGAGTTTGTCGTTCAACGATCGACGATCGTTGAGCTGAGTTCGACGAACATCGAACTTATATACTGAACTTGATTTCTTCTAAGTCTTTAGTCAATCTGAGGTCTTCTACTGGCTGGTCCATGTAAGGTTGAATCTAATAACTTAGCCTAGACTTTAGGAAACAAAGACATGACCCTGCCTAGCCCAAATCCAACTAGGGATCCAACAATCTCCCTCTATTTGGGTGAGGTCACTAATATAAAATGAAAGAAAACATTCACAATGTAGAATAAATATATCTGGAAGAAAATTGAAACATTCAGCAGATATGTACATAGATAGTAGCTTTATGACACAAAACAAATAAAGTTCAGACAATAACAACCAAACAAGATATTCATTTCTTCTTCTGCTGCTTTTCCTTGTCAGCTTTGTCTTTCTTAGAGGGCTGTGTGAATTTGATTTCTCTATTAGGATTGGCTGCATCTCTTTTGGACATGGTCATGTCAGCAACGCCATTTATATTCAGAGAAGTAGCTCTGGGTACAACAGCCTCTGGATGCAAATTCATATAGACATCTACATTGAAAAATTTGTTAGCCTTTTCATACCTTTTCAGTTCTTCTTTTTTATAGGATGGCATAGTGGAATATTGAGAAGGATCTCTGCCTTCAGCTTTAGCTTTGTTAATCATTGATAATCCAACAAGCTCTTGGAATCTGGTCATTCTTGCAGCATTTTTTGTTTCAGGATCCACAAATGGGACTGGAGGAGAATCTGGCCTTTTTGGACTATCAGCTTTTTCAATTTCAGATGATTTTTGTTGTTGAATGTCTTGATGTTGTTTGCTGCTGCTAGAATACATGTGCTGACTACTTCCATATGATCTTGAGGATCTATCATGTTGTCTTTGATATGTTCAAGCATAAGGAGTAGATCTTTGAGAGATATGTCCAGAGGCACCAGCAGCTGGAGGAGGAGGAGGAGGAGGACCTCTCCAGTTCCTTTGAGAAGGAGGAGGAGGAGAGTACCTCTTACTTTTCTTTCTGGCTTTCTGCTCATTCTTGGAAAGCCACATTCATGCTGGCATCTCTGGATATGGAGTGATATTCTGCATAATATAGTATGGAGTATCATGAGTGGGATTAAGCTTAGGAGCAGCTTTTGGAGAATCTTTTCTCTTCTTAACAATATTCTTCTTAGTTTTAGTATTATCAGAATAATCAGAATCACCATCATTTTCATCATCAGAAGATCCCTAAGGATTGTCATATAGATCATCAAGTGCCCTCAAAATGTCTTTGGAGATTTATTTTTCAGCCTGAGGCTGTACAGGAGATTTTACAACTGCAACTTCAGCAACACTTTCAGACAGCAGCTTATTCTCTTCTTCAATGTCAGCCAAAATGATTTCATCTAAATCTGGAAGAGGACTATCATCCATTTTATATGTAGGAGGTGAGATAGCCTTCTAAGGAGAAATAGCCTTAGGAGGGGATGATACAATTTGAGGCTCTGTTACTGCAAAACTTGTCTTAAGTTGCTTAGCAACTATAGGACTTATTGGAGAAGTGTATTGTACAATAGCCATATAAGGCTTTGGGTAGACTACTAGAAGAAAGTTCAGATGAATTGTATTAAAAGAATTTAATAAACTGAATAAATCAACTGTGGGATTGACAATATAATCACCAACAGTTATTATTTCTGTAGTAACTGTGTCATCCATCTCTGTATCAGAATGAAGTAGATCAATTATATCTGTAGGAGGAGCTGCTTTTGCTGAATCATCAGTCATCTCAGAATCTAGTGCTGCTGCTTCTGCTGTTGTACAGGGGGGAACTGGAGCTTCTTCATAAAACATCTCCCCCTGACTGGTTTTAGGGGGTCCTGAAGCCAGTCCTCCAGAAGAAGGGACGGAGGACAAAGCAGCAACTCTGGAAGAAAGAGAAGTGATGGAAGCAGAAAGAGGAGCTATAGGATCAGTTATAAGCTTCTCAAGAGTGGGATAAATAAAGGCTAGAAGGTCTTTATCTATATAGGGGTTCAGGAGCAGAGGAGGAGTATGGAGTGTGATGTCCACAATTAGAATATACAGAGAATGCATTAGAGAAGTCTGTATGAGTGTAGTCTGGAGCAGTAGATGGAATATCAGTGTGGAGGGCTAACGGAATATCGGTGGTAGAAGGTTGGACTGTGGTTGTGGGGACAGAAATGAGTTCCTGAATTGGAGAATGATGTGGAGATGGTTGAGGAGACAGTAGGTTGAAAGATGGTTCCTGAATTGAGGTAGATGGTATTTAAGAGATATTAAATTGAGGTGAAGAATGTGGAGGTGGAGATAGAGGAGGTGTGGTATGTTCTGGAGATGGAACTGGTGAGGGTTGATGTTACTGTTCAGTTGGTGGAGTATGAGCTGGAGAAGATGATGGTTGTTGTTGAGGAGGAGGTGAAGGAAATCTGGTGGAGGGAAGGACATCTTCTGGAGGTGGAGGAGTGGTTATCACAGCCCTGGTGCTCTCAGAAGTCCTGGAAGAGGAAGAAGCCTTGGATGGCTTGGAGATTTTCCTCTCCCATCTGCCGAACAGTGCAGATGTAAGCCTTTTTGAGGCATTAATGAACACTGTCGTGGAGACCAGTAGTTCAGGAGCCTTTTCTTGAAGGACTATTCCCAGAATCCTTCAAAAGCAAACTTCCTTCTTATTATTTTTCTTCTTAATTAAATCAAACAGCAGTTTTGCCTAATTAACTGCCTTCTTCTCAACCAGAGCACTCATCACCAGAAACTGGTGCCTGGTGATGTAATCATGAGCGGTATGTTTTACCAATAAGACCTTGCTGATAACATCAGCCAAAAATTTATACTCAGCAAATAAATTTTTCTTCAGCAGTTTATTTGGGTTTTCTCCAGAGTGACCCATCTTTATTAGCATATTATCATACTCATCACTATCCATCTCTATTTCTTCATTACTATTTATCAAACCGAAAATTTTGGTTAGTGTATCGGGGGAAAAAGAAACTTGATTACCGGATATTTTCCCTGTCATTGTATCTGCCTCTGGTGTTGTAGAGGTGAACACCCTTTCCTTAATCTCTGACATTGCTATCTTTATTCGGCAAGTCATGAATTTCTACAGATTTTATTCTTCAAGCAGTTTCAGAATATCCACAAAAATCTGTTCGAGTGCTGGAAAGATTCGAAATCAATGTCAAATCCCATATCGAACTTCATCACAGCAAGGGAGTTCGCCGGAATCGCCAATAGTTCGCCTGCAAAAGAAAAATAGAGATCAAGTGCAAGGGAACAGAAAGCACGGGACGGAGCTCGAAGAAAACCTAAATATATGGTTTTTAGAATATGAAGCGGTAGACTTCGTCCGATGAAAAGTAAAAATTCTTCAATCTGGGTTCGACGAAATATTTTATTGACAAAAGAATTCGTCGATCTCAGTCAGAAGAAGTGAAAACATTTCGTCGATCTCAGTTCGATGAAAATTTTCTGAAGTAATACCATCGATCTCCGGTCGATGAAAATAGCTTCACACAAAGTGAGTTCGTCGATCTCCGTTCGACGAATTTCTCAAGAATTTTTCTCAGTTTGTCGATCTCCATTCGACGAATTGAGGCAAATTCTTCGACCGCAGACAAATATTTAAATTAAGGTCTCTCCATTGATCATACCAAGCTGATTTATAAAGAACAGATGGTTCCTTTCATCCATGGGTTTGGTGAAGATATCTGCTCTTTGCAAATCAGTGTAGATGTAGACAAGCTTAATTTTATTTCTGTCCACACACTCTCTAATGAAATGATACCTGATGTCTATGTGCTTAGTCCTACTATGATGCACTGGATTTTGTGCAATAGTTATTGCACTTGTGTTGTCATATAGTAAAGTTGATTTATTTAAGTTGAAGCTATAGTCCATGAGTTGATTCTGAATCCACAGCATCTGGGAGCAGCAACTGCCAGCGGCTATATATTCTGCTTCAGCAGTTGAAGTAGACATAGATGACTGCTTTTTGCAAAACCAAGACACTAATCTCGTACCAAGGAACTGGCATATCCCTGAGGTACTTTTTCTATCTACTCTACATCCAATAAAGTCAGCATCTGAGTATCCAGTTAAATCAAACTCTGACTCAGTTGGATACCAGAGTCCTAGACTAGGATAACTCTTTTTATATCTTAAAATCCTTTTTAAGAAAATAAGGTGAGATTCTTTAGGGTTCACTTGGAACCTAGCACAAAGATATGTAGCAAATAAGATGTCAGGTCTACTTGTTGTAAGATATAGCAGGGACCTAACAATGGCCCTATATAATTTCTGATCAACAGGTTTCCCATGTTCATCAGAGTCAATTACAGCATTCGTAGCCATAGGTGTTTTCTTGGCTGAGGCATCTGACATCCCAAACTTTTTGATTAGCTCCTTAGCATACTTAGATTGGGATATAAAGATGTCATCAGGTAGTTCCTTCACTTGGAGACCAAGAAAGTAGGAAAGCTCACTCATGCTACTCATTTCAAACTTTGAATGCATGAGGTCAGAGAACCTCTTGCATAGTTTGGAATCTGTAGACCCAAAAATAATGACATCTACATAGATTTGTACTAACAAGATTTGATCCTTATGGTGTCTAGTGAATAATGTCTTATCTACAATGCCCCTAGAAAACTTATGCTCTAGAAGAAAGCTAGCCAAGGTTTCATACCAAGCTCATGGAGCTTGCTTTAAACCATAGAGAGCTTTATGAAATTTAAAGACATAAGCGGGATGAGTTGGAGAGATAAAACCTGGTGGTTGCTCCGCATAAACCTCTTCTTTAAGTTCATCATTCAAGAATGCACTCTTGACATCCATTTGGTATACTTTGAACTTTTTGTGGGCAGCATATGCAAGGAAGATTCTGATTGCTTCCAGCCTTGCAACTGGTACAAATGTCTGGTCATAGTCAATCCATTTATCTTGCCTATGGCCTTGAGCAACCAGCCTTACCTTGTCCCTTATTATAATAACTTGGGCATCTAGTTTGTTTCTAAATACTCATTTAGTTCCAATGACTGGGTAGTCTTTTGGTCTTGGAACTAAATCCCAAACTCTGCAATTCTCAAATTGGTTGAGCTCCTCTTGCATTACAACAATCCAGTGGGGATCTTGCTCTACATCTTTAATGGATTGGGGCTTAATTTGAGATATGAAGCAGGCATGCATCAAGTCTTGGTTGAGGTGATGTCTGGTCTGCACACAACTTAAAATGTCTCCAATCACTTGATATAGAGGGTGATCTATAAGTGTGACAAACTCAGTAGGAGGAGTTGGTTGTGCAACAGCTTGGGGAATAAATTCCTCTTGTGGAATTATAGTAGATGTTGGAGGTTCTTCACTGATTTCACTGTCTTCATCTTCACTGTCTTCAGCAATATATAGAGAAGGATGGCTAACTGTCTCATTGGTGAGGGTTAATTCATTCAGCTTCTCACACAAATATGGTTCCTACAAAGAATCACTGGTAGAAATTTCTTTCTCCTTGTAAAACATGTTAGTTTCATTAAATGAAATATGTACAGATTCTTCAATTTTCATGGTAGATTTATTAAAGACCCTATAAGCCTTGCTTACTTGGGAATATCTAAGAAAAATTCTCATTTCAGCCTTGGCTTCAAATTTTCTAATATGTTTCTCATTGTTGTTGTGAATGTAACATAAGCAACAAAATATTTAAAATAGTTTACTTTAGGTTTCTTCCCTTTAAGTAGCTCATAAGGAGTCTTATTCTTAAGTTTGTGTATAAGAATTCTATTCAGTACATAATCTGATGTGCTCACAGCCTCTGCCCAAAAGGATATGGGCAAATGAGCATCTGCAAGTAATGTGTTTGCTGATTCAATTAGGGTTCTATTCTTTCTTTCAGCAACCCCATTTTGTTGAGTTGTTCTAGGAGCTGAGAATCAGTGTCTGATACCTTCCTTCTCATAAAACTCTTGCATAAGAAGAGACTCAAACTCAGTACCATGATCACTTCTGATCAATGCAACTGGAGTAGAGTACTCAATCTATATGTTCTTGAGAAAATCTGTAAGAACGTTGAAGTTATCAGACTTTGATCTCAGAAAGAATACCTAAGTGAATCTAGAGAAGTCATCTACAATCACTAAAGTATAAGATTTCCCTCCTAGACTTTGTACTGTAATAGGGCCAAAAAGGTCCATATGTAGCATGTACAATATTTTAGGTGAGTCACTTTTATTTACAGATTTGAAACTAATTTTATTTTGCTTGCCTAATTGACAAGACCTACAAAGACTTTCCTTCTTGTAGGGGCAAGAAGGCAATCCTCTAACAAGGTTGTCCCTAGATAGTTTGGCAATATTTTTCAGATTAACATGACCTAATCTCCTATGCCAAAGGTCATTATTGTTACTAGTTTGATTAAATAAATAAATTTCAGATTTAGTTGACTTGAAGTTAACTATGTAAATGTTTTCTACTCTAGTGTCAGTTAATACTATATGGTTATCTAATGAAGTAATAATACATGAGATTTTATTAAAGGATACCTGAAATCTTTCATCACATAACTGACTTATGGAGATAAGGTTATGCTTCAGTCCATTTACATATGCAACCTTCCTGAAGGTGACATCTCCAATCTTGACCTTTCCATAGCCTTCAGTCTGCCATAATTAGAGTCACCAAATATAACTTTTGGTCCTAACTTTGACTTGTAATTGATTAGTTTGTCATTGTTTCCAGTCATGTGTTTAGAACAGCCACTATTCATATACCACTGTTACTTTGTGGTGGTATAGTCTTTCACCTGCAAAGAACCAGATTAGCTATTCTTGACCCAGGTTACCTTGGGTCCCTCTTTCTTTACATAACTAAAACTGGAAATGTAAGAGTATTCAGGTTAGCATTTATAACCTAATGGATGATATTTTCTAGGTGGTAAAATCCATTAATTGAATTGTTTATGGAAAATCTTGGTTGATTATAAGTTTTAGAAAAATTAAAATTTCTATTAAGATGAACTGCGTTCGACGAATTTAGGTACGTTTGTCGATCGTAGTTCAATGAATAGTTATAGTGAAAGTTTGCGTTCAGAGTTCGTCGACTGGAGTTCGACGAACTATACACATTTCATCGATCGGAGTTCGACGAAATCTGTTGAACATTGTTATAGTTAGGATTTTTCTTATTCTGTTTCCCTTTCTTATTCTTTGGTTTTAACTCGGTTTGTTTAACATTATTATTTATCTTTTCTTTTCCTTTCTCTGAAACAAATTTAATTGGAGTTGATAATATATTCTTCTGGATTATAAGAGGTTGACTTGATGAAGCACCTAAGCTCAGCTTGCCATTTAGCCTAGAATTTACTGTGCTTGTGATGTCCATCAACTTGATGCTTCTCCCATTTAGGGATTCTTCAAGTTTCCTGGCCTCAGCGAACTCAACTTTTAGTGATATAATCTGTTCTTGAGCTAAAGTTAGTTCATCTTTTAATTTAATGTTTTCATTGACAAGGTTTTCATGATCAGTTAATTTTTCCCTAAGTGTTTTAATCTATTTTTCAGAATTTATTAAATCTATGCATAAAGACTTAAATTCAGTTTTGAAACTATCTGAATTATAATCAAAGGATGATAATAATACCTGATCAGCCTCTGATTCAGAAGATTCTTCATTATCTGATTGTTCTACTGGTTCCTCAGCATCAGATGGGCTGTAGGAGGCATTGATAGCCATAAAGCAAACTTCCCTTACCTTAGCTTCTTCTTCCTCTTCACTGGAGCTGGATGATGAAGATTCTTCTTCAGTGTCACTCCAGATTTCAGCAACAAAACCCTTCTCTTTTCTCTTGTGCTTGCTGGAGGAAGGCTTGTTGTAATGCTGTTTTCTGGAGTCCTTCTCTCTTCTTCTTTCATTCTTTTGATTCTCAGGACACTCTGAGATAAAGTGCCCTGGCTTCCTGCAGCCAAAACAAAAAAATTTTTTAGTGAGTGTTTTGTCATACTTGGGTTTGTCATCATGCCTGGATGACTTTCTCCTGAAGTCCTTCTTTGCCATTTTGTAGAATCTCTTGGCTAAGAGACTCGGGAGTTCTTCACTAGCAGTTGGAGTTTTTGTTTCTTCTGCAACTTTAAAATCTATGTTCTGCTCCTTTCGTGATGTTTTAGGAATCTTCTATTTTGCAGCTTCCTTGGACTTGATAAGCTGCTCATATGATTTGATCTTACCCAGAAGAGATTCTGTAAAAAATCTCATTAAGACTTTTAGCCTCCTTAATTGGCCATATCCTGGAATCCCAAGATTTGGGAAAGCACATTAGGATTTTGTCATTCACCTCAGTGAGAGATATGTCTTTGTCCAAGGTCTTCAGCTCCCTGATAATTAAACTTAATCTGTTGTACATGTCACTAACAGATTCTGATTCTTCCTTCTTAAAGTTCTCATACTGGGAGATGAGAGTTGATCTTCTGTCTTTCCTCTCATCAGTTGAACCAACAACCATCTGGTTTAGAGATTCCCAGATTACTTTTTCAGATGTGCATTCATCCACTTTCTGAAATATGTCATCTGACATAGTCTGAGCCAATATATTCATGGTCTTTACATCTGCAATCTTTGCCTTTTTCTGAGCATTTGTCCACTCAGGTGGTGGAACAACATGTGTGCTTGAAGTTGAAGTAGATGTAGTAGTAGCTGTTGGTTGAGGAGGACCTGTCAAAATAGAATTATATATGTCCTCATCAATAGAATTCATATGCAGCCTAATTCTTGCCTTCTAGATTGCAAATTTATTCAAGTTGTAGACTGGAGGTATGGTGCTTGCATAATTTTTGTTATATGTCATGCTGTGAAATAATCAACACTAGGAGAAATGAAGATTAGATCTAACAAAGGATCTTTTAGTTCAAGTGTTAGCTTGCACAACCAAAGGAACACCGCTCTGATACCAATTAAAAGATAGGGGTTAGATCTGATTTACTCTAGAGGGGGTGAATAAAGTAATAAAACTTTTTGGCTGTTTTAGATTTTTATCAGAGTAAAGAATAAGTGATACCAATATTAACTGAAAGGAAATACAGTCTAAGTTAATCTACTCGAACACAGCACAGCAACATATCACAGCACAAAGAGAATAGGTAACCAGACGGCACAAGAAATTTTATAGTGGTTCTCCAACCTGGGTACATCCACTCTTCTACAACCTGGTAGGAATCCACTAGCAGGTTTTTGATCAGGTGACTGTCACCACAAGATCTATTTCAAGGGAGATCTCACAACCCTTTGAGCATTTGATCAGGTGACCAAAAACCAAGCATAAACTTTTGAAGGGAGTTAATAAACCCTTTATACAGGAGGGGGGAGAGAGATTTGATGGTGTCTTCTCTTTCTCAAACAATTGAGAAGACTAGTGGATTGTTATTGTCAAGACTTCTTCAGAAATTACTTGAAGCCATGCTCAAGGTGTAGGTCTTCTTCCTTGACTTGAGATGATCCAGGAACTTCTGACTGATTCAGATATTGTTGTCATTGAAAGCTCCTGGAGTAGAAGTTGAAGAAGACTCTTGATAGTGATTGTTGTTCTTCTTCTTCTTCAGTAAGATCAAGGAGAAAACAAAGTGTTATCTGCACATAGAATGGCTGAGAGATTTTTTGTATGTTCTTTGGTTCTATATCACTGTGCCTCTATTACTGCCGACTGAAAAGAGAAAAATCTCTTTTATATTCTCTATAAAATTCTCCTTTGAATTTTGAATTGTCTGCATTGATTGCTGACTGCCTGGAGAATGAAAATCGGGTGGAGAATATTTGCTTTGATGAGTTTCCCCAATTGTCCCAATTAATTAAGCAAGTAATTAACTTGATGAAGACCATAATTAATGTTGTCAATAACGGCTATATTCAGAGAATATGTTCATTAATTACTCAGGAAATTATTGCTAAATAATATATGGAATATGGATAGAAAATGAGGAAAATTTTAAGTCTGGAACTGCAATAGAATTTGTCGACCATAGAACAGATTTCGTCGACCTGAGATCCAAGTTTGTCGAGCTGAGAAATCTTGTTCGTCGACCTGAGAAAACTTTTTCATCGACCTGAGATCCAAGTTCATCGACATGAGCACAGCGAACTGCATTCTGTGAATAGCTTGCCAATTTTGCGCTCCAAGTTCGTCGAGTTGATAATCTGTATTCGTCGAGCTGAGTTCAGCGAAAGTAATCTGGAAAGAATGTGTTGAAGTTGAAATCTAGACTTCATCGACCTGAGCTCGAATATTGTCGAGCTCAACTCAGAGAATTAACTCTGAGTTCGTCGATCAGCGATCAACGATCGTTGAGCTGAGTTTGACGAACGTCGACCTTATATACTGAACTTGATTTTTTTAAAGTCTTGAGTCAATCTGAGGTCTTCTGTTGGCTGGTCCATGTAAGGTTGAACCTAATGACTTAGCCTAGACTCTAGGACACAAAGACATGACCCTGGCTATACATTATGGGTCAGATATCCTAATTAGTGAACCTAGCCCAAATCCAACTAGAGATCCAACACTAGCAATGAACTAGATTCGGCCAAACTTATTCTCTTTCCTTTACTCAGATCCTTAGATCTTACAGCTCAGAGCCCACCCGACTCCTACAACTCAGACTTTATAAGTCTTACCACTCAGATTACCAAGATCCTACACCTCAAGTTATTCCCAATAACTCTACCTCAGAATGAATCCACACTCCTACTTCTTAGGCAACACCTGCCCTACACCTCAGATAATTTCCAACTTCTCCTACCTCAGGCAATCCGAGCCCTACCTCAGCCTTTATAACACAGGCTTACAAAAAAAATGAGAATAGTTCTCCTCCACTCAGATCTACAGGTAGATCTTACATAATGAGAGTAGGTAAAAGAAAAATTGAATTATAAAATGTCACCCAGCAAGAGAGATCTGAGTAACAGCTTCTTGATCTAATCTTGATGAATGTGCTTCCTTTGATCTTTGTCAAGATAGATCTGATCTAACCCTTCTTAGCTTTTCAAAGCTTCTTGAAGTAGAAATTAGGGTTGATCTAGGCTGGAGAGATATTGAAGATGATTCTTAATCAGACCTCTCTCCACCTTCTAAATTGTAGCTGATGCTTCAGACTTTTATCTTCATAAAATTTTGTTGCTTCTTCTTTTTTCTTTTCTCTTTTTTTTGAAGACTAGATTCCTTTAAATAGGCTCTGATAGGAGTAACCGGCTGATCTGGTTAATAACTGACATCTGACGGTTCTGAAAGTTCTAACAGTTGTTAGTGTCTCTGTCTTGATTTCTGTACTTAGGAAACATGTCTGCTGAAGTGTTGAACCTTAACTGTTAAATGTGTCGACACAAGTCCTGGGTGTCGACACTGCTCTTGTAGTAGTGTCGACAAACTTCTGAATGTATTGACATAGCTCTTCAACTTGTCTCGACACAACTTATGTAGAATGTGTCGACACAAGTCCTGTATGTCGACATAGTTCTCTTCAGTCTCGACACAGCTTGAAAAGAGTGTGTCGGCACTAGTCCTGAGTGTCGACACAGTTGTCTTCAGTCTCGACACAGTTTGATTAGAGTGTGTCGACACTAGTCCTGAGTGTCGACACAGTTGTCTTCAGTCTTGACATAGTGTGAATAGAGTGTGTCGATACTAGTCCTGAGTGTCGACACAGTTATCTTTAGTCTCGACACAGTGTGTCGACACAGTTGTCCTTAGTGTCGACAAAACTTCTCTTTATCTCGACACAACTTGTTCAGCGTGTGTCGACACTAGTCCTGAGTGTCTCGACACTTTGTACTTAGCTTTATTTACCTGCACACATGAACTTAACATCCATCAAATACAATAATTTGTATAACATTGAGCTGAGAAGACTTCTTCAAAATAAGTACATTGAGACCAATGGACTCAACACAGACATGTTCACGAAGCCACTGGATGAGGTCGAGTTCTCGTTCTTCAAAACAAAACGTGGCATGCTAAACATGGAATGCTGAAAAAAAGCGCCACACAGCAAAGTAAAGAATCGGATTACTTCTCAAAAATTAAGAAAAATCTAAGTCTGAACTTCATTTCTCGAGTACATCATTTATTCTCGAGAACGTTAGACTTGCTTCTCGGGAAGAATAGCTCTACTCGAGAACAATACTCCTTCTACTCGAGAACAGGATATCTTCTACTCGAGAACAAGTTTTCTTCTTCTCGAGAACTGATATCTTACTCTAGAAATCAGATGGAAAATCTCTCTCAAGTTCATTTTTTTGATATTGGCACCCGGGCTCTTCAACTGCCTTACTCCAGGTATTTTAGCATTATTAATTTCATTAATCATCAAGATTTAAGATAAATATAAATAGTTAAGCCCAGAAATTTCCTATTCCCAAAGTTCAAAACTCTCTCTCGAGAAAAACTTTTCACCTTCTCCGTCTCTGTCGTACTGCCGCATACAACCCTATCTCTCATCTCGTCGGCCAGTAGATGCTTCGTTCTTCAATCAATGGCCTCCTCATTGAAGTTAGGCATCGGCAGCGAACTCATCTCCACTAGAATCGGCAAAATTTCTGATGATTTCAGAAACATCCTCATCTTGCTCGACACCATCGGATTGTCTTTCATTCTTCAACACCCTTGTAGAGTTTCAATTTCTGATGTAGAAGAATTTTTCCAGCATGCCAAGATCAAGCGCAATGGCAAAGTTCTGAAAACTAAGGTTAGAGACATCAAAATCAAAATGACATCTACCTTTGTTTCTCAGTTTCTGCAGCTGTCAGTGATCGACATGGAAGACGACCTAATAAGTTCAGATTATGAAAGGGCGTACGGTTTCTATGGCCTTCCGGATTCTACCCACACAGTTCGCCGACAGTATATGAATGCATAGAGCAAATTACTTACAGACATTCTTGGAAAAGTCCTCTGCCGCAGAAGTTCTATAAGCTACATCACACCAGAATTTTTTGAAATGATGACTGTTGTAATCTATAGAAAGAAGTATCAATGGGGCATGATGATCTTTGACAAAATCAAGGCAAGTATCAAAAGCCCAAACTATGGATGAATTTTATCTCTTTATTTAAATCAAATGAAGCCATGTGTATTTTTCATGGCTAAGGGCATGGCCCTTCATCACATGAAGAAAGTCTCAATCACCTCCATCCAAAGATGGGAGGTCAAGCTTCATAAACTAGACCAAGCTCCAAAGACAGATGAAGATGAAGTTAGGACTCCATCTCCCCTCTCTCATCACATAACTGACATAACTGCTCCATTTATTGAGGGGGAGCCTGCTCCATCTATGCAAGTGCAGCCTACTCAAATTCTAACTCCAGCCACAATCCATACAGTCACTCCAGCCCAAGTCATGACCTCATCTACTATTATACATACAGCTCTAGAAGAAGATTCAACTCCATCTGTTGCTACCAAGGACACCACTCTTCCAGAAGATAACTCAGGATTTATTCCTACATACCTACGTGATCCAAAAACTCTGACAGATGCCCAGGTAAATGACCAAATTCTATCTACAACTTAAGATATTGACAAAATGATAGAGGAACTCACCTCCAAAGAGCCTCAATCCTCTCTGCCTGAAGAACATCCATCTTCTCAACCAAAACACACTGACCTAGCACCATCTCAGCCTCAGTCTCCTCTTAAGGATGTGCAAGATGATGAATAAGTAGTCTCTATTTCTGATACTGAAGAAGAAGTGCCGGCTGAAGCTGTTGAACCTCCTCTTCCAAGTCTACATTTCAACATTCCCACTTTCCTAGGTGGTGATGCTGAAGATGAAGTAATTACTGTCAGAAGTAAATAAATATCTACATATACTATGGTCATTGAAGAAATTATCCCCTGGACAGCTCCAGTTCTACCTCATCCACCTCCTCCAACTGAAGTTATTTCTGAAAACAATATCTTGAGTAAGATAGAAGCCATGATGGCTGAGCAGAGAAAATATTTTGATACTTCTCTTAAGTTGTAACAGACAAAGTAACTGCTTTAGAAAAAGAAATGAGTCATGAATTTGCAGAAATCCAGAACAATACTGATGAGTTCAAAAGGCTCTTACAAATTGGAGGCAAAGCCATAGATCACACCATTACCTGTATTGGTACTGTAATGGAATAATTTGTCACTCTAGCTAATAACCAGATTCAATTGGAAAAGAAAGCTCAAGAGTGCAACTTCAAGACGTATGAAGAAGTTACTACATTCAAAGAAGAATTCATAATCACCCTCTCTGTAGAATTTAGAAAGGGGGAGGATAAAGTAAAGGAACAGCTTGATGCAAAAGTAAAAAAGATGAAAGAACAATGAGATGATCAAATGAAATAAATTTAAACATCAATAGTAAAGGAAGTTAAGAGTACAAAGCTTTATACATATAACACTGCAATATGGATGCACAATAAGCTTTCCCTAACCTCTCAATTGATCCCTCTACACCCCCTCCTGCCAGCCTGGATGTAAATAGGCCTGCATTCTCTCCAGGGCCTGAATATTTTGAACTCCGCCTCCTGAAACTTAAGAACAAGTATGGACTTCTGAACAAGCTAATGTGCCTCAACAACCACCTACTGAAATAAAAATTCCTAAAAGAAGAAAGTATGGTGATGGTGCCTCTGCTAGTAGGTTCACTCCCATGCCAGAACATGCTGAAAGAGAATTTGCTGAAGTTTGGAGTCCTACTTCTAAATCTATCATTTTGGATACTTTAAAACTTGTAGTGGAATTCAGTGGACACAAGGACGACTACTACTCTCATACTGAATGGATGTAGTATGAAAAGTTCATGACTCTCAGAAATCTACATTATAGGAAGTATAGTCGAGATGGTCTTACTGCTCCTCCAAGACCAGCCAAGTATTTCCCAAAGCCATATATGTATTTCCAAAGACAAGAAGACAAACTTCAGAAGAAGCAACAACATCAGACCAAGAAGTGATTGAAGATGATCAAAAGTTTTATATATGAGAAATTTTGTGGAATAGGACCTTTCCTGGACAATTTCTATATATATACATCTTTAATTTTTGATGATTTAAATCTTTTATTGCATAGCTTTTCTTCATTTTACTTTGCTTATTAGTTATGTTACTTGTTTCTCTTGGTGTAATTCACCTTAGTGTAGAGGGTTCTGACTTCTACAAATATGGGGAGATTGTTGGGTATTGTATCCACAATAACCTAGATTTGTATGAAATCACCCTTGAACAAAGATGAATTAAGTTTGTATTTGATGTCTTTTTAAGTTGAGTGCTTTGCAGGTTATAATTGTCAAGTGTAGACCAATATCAGTTTACAATGGGTCACCGAACACAAGACAATACAATGTAATCTCTCATTGTGTGATCCATGGTGTTGACTCATGTGTAACCTCTCTATTGAGATACACTTTATTTTCAAGTACTTAAGCTATGGGAGAAAGGCTGGTTGTTGAACTTCTTGAGAAAATCATTTTTCAGAATATGAGAAAAATTTCTAAGTGTTTTTCTCGAGGACATGTTGTACTCGAGTAGAATTAAAGTTAGTACTCGAGTAAGCTCAGTCAAGTATTCGAGTTGCAGAAGCTGTTCTTGAGAAAGCCTAGTGCGGTTCTCGAGAAAGCCATGTGTACTCGAGTAGATCATGACTTTCCTTCTTGAGTTATCTTAAATTTAAGTCAAAATATTTCTAAGTATTTTTCTCGAGAAGCCGATGACTTTTCTCGAGAAGGCCATGTACAGTTCTCGAGAACCAGAAACTTTTTCTCGAGACCCAGAAATTTTTCCTCAAGATGCAGAGATCTTTTCTCGAGATACTTTCTTATTCTCGAGTAACAAAAGTTTGTTCTCGAGTGACAGAAGCATATTTTTCTCGAGTATGACCTCTCATTCTCGAGAAACCAAATTTCCTCATCTATACTTTCCTTAAGTACTTCTCTCGAGAACTTCATAACTCTTCTCGAGAAATAGAAACATCTTCTCGAGAACACTTACCTCTCTCGAGAAATACAGTGCAGATTTTTGAATTTTCTTAAGTACCTGACGGATTTGATTTCAAATGTCATTAACTCTTAATTGGTACATGTGGCGTGCATTTAATGTAATTTAGACCGTTATGAAAGGTCTATAGGAGGTCTTGTCAAAATTGACAGACCCTAAGAAGAATTTCCAAGTTTTCTGAATCATTTTCACTTTCTAAAACGAGAAGCGTCGCTGCCTAGTTCTTCATTGTCGTATTTTCTCAATCTCAGAGATTCAGACAAGAAGGATTCATTCGATCAAGATTTTTGACATCTCCAAATCTTCTCCTTGATCATGGTGATCCTAAGTTCTCAGATCCAAGGATTCTCAGATTTCTTCCTCAATTTTTTTGATAGGGCTGTTTAGGTTTTTTTTCAAGAAGGAAGAACCCGAGATTCAACCAGATTTGTGAAAGACAAGTTTGTTATTTTAATTCAAATTCATTTTATTGTCGTAGGAGTTTTTCACTGAGATTGTAGGAGTTATTCTCCGAGTTTTGTAGGAGTTGATCTCCGAGTTTTTGTAGGAGTTATTTTACTCCGAGTTGTAGGAACTTTCTTCCGAGTTGTAGGATTGTTTTCAATCCGAGAGAATAGTGAAGTAGCTGAGTCTAGTGTGTTGCAAGATCGGTGAGGTGAAAAGTGCATGTACCCAAGGTCGGGGAACCACTATAATTTTTGGTGTCGTCTGTGATTGCTTGTTTGTTTTATGTGCATCGCTCGAACAATTTTTTTTATTCTACAAAAGACGCAGAACTCACTTATTCACCCCCCTCTAGGTGATTTAGATTGACAACTAAAATATTTTCAAGTATGTCAGTCTAAATATTTCTTATGTAATTTTCCCCTTACATTATAAATTATTTGAATCATGGTGGTATTAGCAATGTTTTGACTTTTCACAATTGCTAATATTTTCCTTTGTTTACCACATGCACAATACATCTGTTCAGCTACCTTGTCCTCATCCATATTTAATCTTCTGACATATGCATGTGGTTCTAAATGAATTCTTTCATGGTTGTGCACTCCATAAAACACCTTATATTCGTCTACATTTGCCATCTGCTGTTTTTTCGGTGCAAATAAACAACCACAATGTTTGGAAGCCAATCTCTAAAATCCTTTCTTGACCCACCCTTTCTTTTTCTTATTGTCTCAGTAGTAACGACTTCTTTTGCATCCTAATAAAACGTGTGGTTTGGATCACCCGACAACCTTGTTAGATTTCTTTGATAGGAAAATCAAAATAATGTATTTCTCAACAATAGTGTTTACAAATATATACATGAGAGGGTGATACTAACACCCGATGTGAGTCTAAGATATATCTACCATATACAATATCTAACACCCCCTTCAAACTCAAGGGGAATCATACACCGAGAGTTTGGATAATAGATATATATGTCGATTCCGCGTTTGTGGCTTTGTCCTCAAATCTGCAAGCTGCTGCTCAGAAGGAACAAAGTGACGAGCAAGAATACCATGACCATGCTGCTCTCATGGGAAGAAAGCATCCATATCGATATGCTTGGGAAGTGAGTGCTTCACCGGGCTCAACGTAATTTGAATGGCACCAGTGTTATCACTGTGAAGTGGAGTAGGATCTAGAGAAGCGACACCAAGGTCCTCAAGAAGCCAGTAAAGCCATACTCACATGAAGAAAAGTGTGTCATGCGCATCAAAAAAATTTCTGGCCAAAAGACAGTTTATATTCAGTACAACCAACCTTGAGTTGTCAAGATTCCGATGTTGTTTCAGATTCTCTGCGGTTCGGTCCCTTCTAATCGATAAGTACAAAAAAATCACGGGAAAGAGTGGGTTGTTTTAGGATTTTTAAATGGGACAAGCGGATTCAATTTCTTCGCCACTTTCGATCGTTTCGAGCTATGTTTGAGCCATTCGACATAATAAAATCGTCTGAGACTGCTCGGTAACTCTTTCGACATGCTTTGGGTCGACAAATATAGGGCAGAAGCCTCGACAAGGTCACCATCCATGGAGAAATTGCTCAAAATCTCAAGAAGTTGGTGAGTTTGGCTATATTCTTTGTTTTGATTGGAATCTTGGGTTTTTACGTTCTCTAGATGAGCTATGCATCTTTCTTTACCTTTGTTGGAGCTGTATCTTTAGGTTTCAGAGCAAGACTACATGTATCTCTTCTTTTACGGGCCATCTGGATCAGGGAAGAAGACTTTGATCATGGCGCTACTCAAGGAAATGTTTAGCGCTTCTGCTGAAAAGTTATGCCTGCTTGCATGGCCCCCTTTTTGTTGGTATTTTTTGTGTGCTCACTGGATTATTTTTCCCTTTTGTAGGTCAAGTTAGAGCAGAAGCCTGGAAAATCAACGTAAGTCTGGATATTATTTTGTTTTAAGGCGCACTACATATTTGGTTATCCGCAACTATTTGATATCCACACAACAATTTTTCAAAAAATATGTTCGGAAATAAAAATAATATCCGCAGACTGCAAACAATTTTTAAAAAATTTAATAAGATCAAAAGTACTCATTCTTGTCTTGTAATTATAAAATAGTCCAAAACAACGTCTCAAAGTAACGGATTAACATTCAAGTAAATGAAAGTAGTTAATAAGCAAAATTTCTAAAATAATCACTCCTATCTTCAAATAATTTGACGTCATTCTTTTCATCCTACTAGTTATGTCTTCACTTCCATCTTTGTAACCTGAAATTATGAAAGAAAAAAAACAAAGTTAAATGTTTCAGTTTACAAAATGATGACGGAAATTTATATTTTTGTTTGCATACCTCTTATCTTCTTATATCATCCAAGTCTACCATTGTAGTTTTTCCGTAACCGGTTCTCGTAAGCGTTGGTTGTATTGTCTTCCCCAACCTTCCATAGTACTTTCATGATACCTCACCCAAAATGGAATAATGGTTGGTATTGGAGAATAACCACTCAATTTCAATTGAATGAAGTGATTATCATTTAGAAATTTATTACCAACAAGTGTTGGTAAATCAGAATGGACGAATGTAGCAGAAAAAATGTCAAACTTTATACCTTTGATAATTGAATCATGGATATGTTGTAGCATGATGAGATAAGAAACCTCATTCAGTAATGTCATCCACTTAACTGTGTTGGAGATTCAGTGTATTGCAGTGTTTCTAATAATGCCAAACACCTTTTTCTTCTTTAGATGACTTCATATAAAATATTTTGATTATCAAGCTCACATTGTAGGTCATTTATTACTTGTAGCCAACCACCAAAAATATTCAAGGCCTCACTAATAACTTGGTACCCAAAATATCCATCGCCCAACACGTGACACGTCAAAGGCGCCTGATATGTGTTATGACGCAAACGGTGTGAAATGATGACACACCTTGTCAACAAATTTTATATTCCTACGAGTAGGCAATTTTGATATTTTTCATTCTTTTCTTTATTTCCAAAATTTTATCCACTAACAATGCGTACCCAAAATGAGATGGTAGTCGCTTAGTTGACAAAAAACTTCTTTAAATTTTTTGTAACTTCCTTTCGGCCTCCCATTTAGCTTCAATGGAATAGATGGCACTACTTTCTAGTTCAATGATGGATCAATGATCTCTCCTAATTTTCATTTGATTTCCTTATTTTGCTTTTTGTTAGAGTCATAGAATTTTCTTACCGTCAAGCTCCATGATAATACTGTTTTCCAAATTCACTTAGAGCTTTGTGCTTAACACTAATTGTTTCCAATGTACATGAAATATTCTTTGCTTGTGGGAAAACATTTGAAATGATATTCATCAAAGCAATTTATCTGTCCTTCACCATTACAGTTGGCAAACAATCCGGTGGAAGTATGGACTTGGAGCATTGCAATGCTCATTCATAACTAGATTGAGTTTCCTTAGACAGAAACATGAAACATGAATAGAAAGATTGAGTTGTGGAGGTCATTCCAACATCGCATAGAAGCGGCGTTTGATATTTGTTGGCCTTAAAAGTACAATATAGTTGGAACACTGTTAGAAACATGTTGGTTAATTTAATTGAAACCAGATATGCAAAAACAAACTTTGTGATTAACTAAGTTGGAACTATCATATCTCGCATTATCTATGTGCGTATATAAAATTGGATAAAAGTATGTCCGTCTAAATATTTATAATGTAGTCTTCTCCTTACATTATAAATTGTTTGAATCAAGGTGGTATCGACAATGTTTTGACTCTTCACAATTGCTAATATTTTCCTTGGTTTACCACATACACAATACATCTGTTCAACTAGCTTGTCCTCTGTGACACCATAACCTAGTTTAACAACCATCAGCCGTCCGGGCAGGTCCAGCGATAAGAAGTCAACTAAGAAAAAGTATTAAAACTAGTACATAACAGACATAAATGAAAAATGCAAAATTATAAGCTTACAGCAGAAATTGAATATGAAACTAAGGGTATAAATGTACCTCAAATTTGTTGAATTCAGAACCACTAGATAGAAAAAGAACCAACTCACTGAATATCTGAACTTTTACATAAAGTCTGGTACATATATAAATTCTTAAACATTATATTACAAGAGTCCAAAACAATAATAAGGTACTAAAGTAAAACAATAACTGGAAGGGAAAATAAATTATAGGAGCGGCTGCAATGACACGGTCATCCTAAGCGTAGTTTCTCACCTGGGTCCCCTTTAAAAACAAGCCCAAACATGAGTCAGCCCAAAGGTAGAGTAAGAAAAACTATTCCTCCTAGTGACACTAAAATTATTTTAGAAGAAAAGATTGCATGTTCTGAAAATACTTTTGTGTTATAGGAAAAATTGTATGCTAATGTACTGTGCATGGTTTTCTGAAAGTGAAACTAGCAAAATAAATGACTATTCTAATTACTCATAAACTATGATGTTTACTCAAGTTCCGAATACTTTGGTTACCTAGGAGTTTTTAAGGTTTGGTCTAAACTTGAGTTCTAATTTCACTTATGGTTGTTCTTCGATGGAGTTCTAGGCTAAGTATCTCCTAACGCGCAATACTAGTCTAACGATCCGAGTTTTACTAACGAACTCAAGTGTTCTAGTGTCTCACGAACACAGACTCGAATCTACTAATTCCTAAAATGGGATACATCTCCCAAACAATTTGACTCATAGGATATACTACCACCCAAGAGAAGAATTGTGCGCCTCTATCAAACACGGGAGAAGATCTCTGCCGTGCCTACCCAATATTTTTTATCTAATGCTACTCTGCTTGTGAACAAGTGCGTATGGTTAAGGCGATTCACCAAATTGGTTTAAGATGACTAGAACCACATTTCTAACTTTAATGCTTCATGTTCGTCAATCTAAACGAATGACTATATTGTTTTTATGGTCCAACTATTTTGGTACTTATTAAAATTAAACACATACTGTATATACTAGCTGCATAATAATTGCATTAGCAATCTCTATTGATGGTAGAAATTTCCTACACTCATATCGATTTTACTGAATTATACTAAGCATTACTATACAAGCTATCTGATATGTCTAGCAAGGAAGAATAAAAATTTCTTTTTGTGGTATTGCGGCGTTCATACACTTGATGCGGCGGCATAGCCCATTTGAAAAGTAAGTTGAAACCCTAATTGTTCTCTGATTAGTAAGGAGGTTTAACTACTTGAGGATCCTAGCAAGTACAATTAACATAGTCAAAACTCTCCCAAATAAATTTTGGGATACGAAACCAAAGTAACAAAAAGTCTCTACCTCTTCTACAGTAGTGGAGGTCATTGTTTCTGTTATGGATAATGTCCTCTCCTACACTAGATGTTGTCCTTCACAATCCTAACAAAATTTATATAACCATAAGTCCATAACACGGTTCCAACATTATTGCTAACTGAAATCGAGAAAGGATTGCGCCAAACCTAATCGGAAAGGAAAAGGGATGGGATATCAACCTTTAATTTCGATTGAGAGCCCCGCTGAATGCTTCAGAAATTTTTGCAAGCAAGGGACTTCGATTTATGGCTTGGAGATCGAGCAGGAAGTCGAACAATGCTAGAGAAATGGAGGTGCATCGCTGGAGAAGATGTTTGGATGCCCCAATCGTTGGATTTGCACCTGCACTGAAGGCAGTTAGCGACAACTTGAGTCAATGGGCTGGAGATTGCTTCAGCAGTGTCTACGGAGGTGGAAAACTTCGTCGCCAATAATGATGGGGATGGAGACCTCCTTGCTGACGTCGGAAGAGGAGATTGACTGCGAAGAATTTCTTACTGGGAGAGGCGAGCTATGATTTTCATGGAGTAGGGTTACAGGCAAAAGGAAGTTACAGGATTTTATCAGCATCGAGCGGCGCCAGAGCAGTTAAAATCGTGCGGAAGAGACGCGTTACATAAACCAACAATGGGCCCAATCGGCATCCCTATAGAAGTGAGGAGTTCACCAAATTTTACAAAATTGACATCAACTAACTTTACTAATACTAGAAAACTTTATGTGTTACACCCTCTCGCTAAATATCTACATGCGTCGAACACCTATACAACGGTTACCACAAAACCAACAATTAATGTACAAAATTTAACCCTACTAAAACATATGTCGTCGAGACTCTACCGCGATCAAAATCGCTCGTAATCATACCCTACAAATGAATTATATCTTCGAGTCAAAAACACTGATGTTACATCCTCATCCATATTTAACCTTCCAACATATGCATGTGCTTCTAAATGAATCCTTTCATGGTTGTGCACTCCATAAAGCACCTTACACTCATCTTCATTTGTTATCTCCTGTCTTTTCAGAGCAAATAAACAACCACAATGTTTGGTAGTCAATCTCTAAATTTCTTTTTAACCAACCCTTTCTTTTTCTTATTGTCTCAGTAGTAACCACTTCTTTCGCATCCTAATAACACACGTGGTTTGGATCTCCCAACAACCTTATCAGATTCCTTTGATAGGAAAATGAAAATAATGTATTTCTTAACAATAGTGTGTCCAAATATATACATGAGAGGGTGATCATAACAACCGATGTGAGTCTAGGCTATATCTACCATATACAATATCTAACACTCCCCTCAAACTCAAGGGGAATCATACACCGAGAGTTTGGATAATAGATATGTATGTTGGTTCCGCGGTTGTGGCTTATTCATCAAATCTGCGAACTGCTGCTCAGAAGGAACAAAGTGAGGAGCAAGAATACCACAACCATACTGCTCTTGTAGGAAGAAAGTATCCACCCCGATATGTTTGATAAGTGAGTGCTTCACCGGATTTAGCATAATTTGAATGACACCAGTGTCATCATATTGAAGTCGAGTAGGATCTAGAAAAGTGACAACAAGGTCCTAAAGAAGCCAGTAAAGCCAAATAATATCTTCAATGGTGGTAGCCATGTCCCTAGAGATAGCGCATGTTATGACGATCATAATCATTGTCGTCGAGATCTATGACCTAGGTTGGAATGAGCATCCCTTCTACTTATAGCATGTATGCTTGGCATGACATGACTATGACCATAGTATTTTCGCCGCGTATATAAGAGGTCATCTTTCAAGGTATTAGACTAATGAGCACTTATATTTTTTGGGTGACAGTCATAATCATTATCTTACCAAGCATACATGCTATGACGGTAGTATTTTTGCCAAAATTTACCGGAGCAAAAAACGTCGCATCAAACGAAGCCGAGATTATCAGTTTTGCACTAAAATCATTTTGCATATTAAATACATAATGCAATATGCTACATTTTTATAATGCACTAAATACACCTAATTTAGATCTATAAACAAGCATTATACCTATTATTTATCATCTCAATAATATCCAATTAAATGGTTATTTATCATCTCAATAAACAAGCCATTCCCACTTTGTATTTTTCAGAAACGCATCGTGTAACGTCTCGATTCACGATAGGTCCCTCGTGCGCATTTTCAAGCCAAGTGAGTTGACTTGGGCTCAGGAAGCATAGGTGGTCAGGCTTGCACCTGAGCCGGGGGAAGTGTCAACTCGACACTGAGTGTCAGGATGCTACCACGTGGAGGTACCAATCGCCAAGTGTACACGACGAATGCCAAGAGGAGTCGAGAGCGCCGAGTGGATTCCACGATCGTCGAGTGCTACCCGCGGCGGTAGTAGGTACCGCGTGGCGGTAGCGATCGTCGAGTGTACATGATGAATGTCAAGAGGAATCGAGAGCGCCAAGTGGACTCAACGATCATCGAGTACTACCACTCGGAGGTAGCAAGATACCACGTGGCGGTAGCCCGACTGAGTTATCGGCATATTGCTCGGTGAGCAACCGCGCGACGTTAGTTATACCGCTGGTGGTAGCCATACAAAGTTATCGATATATTGCTCTGTAAGATACCGCGCGGCTACAGAAGGATACCGCGCGGTGGTAATAGTATAGATGGTGGCGCCTAAGTGGTGGGTTTGGACGGTGGCTTGTGGAAGAAGTCACTTTTGGAGGTGCCGCGCGACAGTAACATGTTACCGTGTGGCGGTAGCTCTCGAATCCTGTAGATTTAGGGATAATCGCTTATTCCTTTATAAACGCAATCCAAAACCTAGCGTCAAAGTATCGTCTTCTTCAGCCAGCCGAACTCTCTCCGTGAAGAATGATACTAACAAGGAAACCAAACATGTCACCAAGGAGGAGAACTCGATCTATGGCCGGAAATGAGGTGAGCTTCCTACCCTCTCCCTTGGTGCTAGATCTTTAGATATGAAATAGGGGATATGTCGGCTCAACAGAGCTTGACTTTGGCAAATAATGGAGATCCCCTAGGTAGAGACCACGCTAGAACATTTGCCCTAGGGTTTTAGTTGTCTTCAACCTTTCCTCTCTTCATTATGAGGACGATGGACTTGATTTCATGAAGAATGGTGGTCTATTGAGGATGAATAAGGGAGGAGGAAGAGTGGAATGTAATTTGTGTGCTTGGCTAGAGGAAGAAGACGAACAGATGTCGTTTGTTTGACTTTGTGATGCGTATAGAAATCTAATTTTTATATGCAGCAGGCTTCGTGCTCAATTTGAGCCATGATTCGAGCACTTCTAAGTCTCGGGCAGAACACAAATGCGGTATCCCTCGGAAAGACCTTTCCAACGGATGGTTGCATGTTTTTTGGTGAGCACTGTGGCTCCTGCAAATTGCGACGGACGTTGTTGCATTAAACTAACATAAGGCCAAGACATATTCTTCTAAGTAGTTGATGTGTTAGCCTTGTGTACGAATCTTAGAATTGGTAGGAATTCGTAGCCTTGGTTGACATCTTGTGATGGGGGAATCTAGTTTGATGAAACTGTGATGAGTTGATGCATTGTGTATGTGTTTTGATGGACCTTTGATGTACAAATGGTTTATGTATGCAATCCGATGAAAGTGCGTGCAATAATACTATGATGGTTGATAAGCATTGAAAGACTAAGTGGTGCTCTTGTACGATATGTGCAATCGATAACAAGTGATGAACTATAAACATTGAAAGCACTGGTAGTGTGTAATGGTACATGATTATTAATTACCTAGAAACATATATGATATGTTGATCATTTCCGAAAACAAGAGGCGTTGAAAGATAAATGATTTGATATGCGTGTGCATGCTAAACTCATAAAAGGGGGCTAGATGAATATTATGCCCATGGTAATGCGATGAGTTTCTTGATCTTATGAATTGAAAGTATGATTGGAATGAGTCCACCACTTAGAGTTGTGCTAACTCCCTATGGGTAACGGTGGGGGTTGTATAACAATCGAGAGAAATTGATATCTTAGGTTATGAGTCTTATGACAGAACCTTGCGTGCTTGTGTGCACGAGAATGATACGATGTGAAGGGACTCAATGTAGATCCCTTGAGTGCTTGCGTGCATGAGAATGATACGATGTGAAGGGACTCAATGTCGAGCCCTTGCGTGCTTGCGTGCACGAGAATGATACGATGTGAAGGGACTCAATGTGGAGCCCTTGCGTGCTTGCGTGCACGGGAATGATACGATGTGAATGGACTCAATGTAGAGCCCATGAGTTCTTGTGTGCACGAGAATGATACGATGTGAAGGGACTCAATGCGGAGCCCTTGAGTGCTTGTGTGCAAGGGAATGATACGATGTGAAGGGACTCAATGTGGAGCCCTTGAGTGCTTGTGTGCATGGGAATGATACGATGTGAAGGGACTCAATATGGAGCCCATGCGTGCTTGTGTGCATGAGAATGATACGATGTGAAGGGACTCAATGTGGAGCCCTTGTGTGCTTGTGTGCACGAGAATGATACGATGTTAATGGACTCAATGTGGAGCCCTTACGTGCTTGTGTGCACGGGAATGATACGAAGTGAAGGGACTCAGTTGTAGCCCTTGGATGTTTGATGGCATGGCCAAGTGTAATTGCATGCGCCTTATGGCCTCATGGCCTCACAACATTTGAGAGTCAAAAACTCAACCATAACATCAAGTGTTAATGTGCATAAGCACTCCTAGGCTACCTCGGCGTACAAACCGGATTGCATTATGCATTAAGCATAACATCCAACATAACAGAGCTACAACATAAAATAAATCACTTCATGAGGCATAGGCCTTTTTGGTCAGCGAGCTTGCTTCCGCTTGCGATCCTTGCCCTGTAAAAATTTGGTTGTAACGTTTGTCAGCAAAGGCTGACCTCAACTATATAACCAACACATCTCCTCCTGGTCATCCCTAGCAGACCCTGGGGCACTCCATCACCCTGCAGGTCAGCACTCTGTATGCAAAAATACAAGTACATTTAAAGTAGTAAAATAGGTTTGGATGTCTCATATAGCAAACATGTTTCTATGTTGAGCATATAATAAAAAGGGGGCCTGCAATGCAGCACGCATGCAAACTATTGATGCGCGAAAACGACACCGCCTAGTTAACACAGAGGGGGTGTGTTCGGTCTCACAAGCTAGGAGAGGAAGAGGATGAAGGTTGTGGGGAAAGAGGAAGCTTCTGAGTGCTCGAGAGTGGAGCAAACGCTTGTCAAAGGGGTTGCGGGGATAGAGGAGAGGTTTGCTGAGAGCAGCGGAGGAGGTTGATTAGGAGCTGTCGAGCAGACGGATGCTTGGATGGTTGTGCTTGCAGGTTGGGTGTCGAGGGAGCTGAGTTGAGCTGAGCTAAGAAGAAAAGAGAAAGGGACGCTAGCAGCAGCAACAGCAGACTTCGTCCGCCGCAGCTTAAATGTCACTCTTGCGACGGGCTTTCCTTTGATTAATAGCGAGAGTTACAACTTGTTAATACACCTTTACAAGTAAGCAATAAAGGGTACAAGAAGGAAGCTGGCGGCTAAGGAAGAAGTGTCAGAAGAGGCCGCGCGGACTGAAGAGCGAAGTCGGCAGGCCGCGCGGTTAAGGGAAAGAGGAGACCGCACGGACTGGAGAACAGAGGCCGGCAGGTCGTACAACTAAGCAGAGAGAAGGGTGAGGACTGAGAAACGGAGTCCGCAGGAAATGGGCTTGTTGGCTGACTTCGAGCGTGAGCACCTTGGCAATGATGAGACCTCCCCTATATGAGAGGTATGGGGGGCTATTTATAGGCCCGAGGAGGTAACGACTTGCAGTGATGTTACCCCAGGTGAGACGGTAACTTGAGCGAGAAGAAGACAGAGTCCGCCGAGCCCGTCATAGGTCGTGCGGACTGAGGCTTGCTTCTGAAGCCGGTGCTGCTGACGGCGAACTGGGAGACTTAGTGGCGGACTGCGATGTGGGTTCGCGGAGTCCATCACTGTTGAGTTGGGACTGTCCACCTGCTGCTGGGATGGCGGATGCTAGAGGCTAAGCGGCAGACTGCAAGGAGAATCCGCTGAGTCTGTCGCTGCTGAACTGAGTGAGCTATAAGGGGTGCGAGCAGGAGAGTGCTCGCGGAGTCCAGCGAGTCCGCACGAGGTTATGCGAACTGGGACTATCTTCTGGAGGATCTACTGTCTGGCGGGCTGGAAGGAGTCTGCGACTATTGACTGAGTCTGCGACAGGCTTGCGGACTGAGGAGGAGCTGACCCTGCTGCTGCTGAGATGCTAACGCTAGCCAAGGAAAGGCAGACTACAAAGAGAGTCTGCCAAGTCCGCTGAGTCAGCGGCTGCTGCAAAGCTGAGTCTGCTTACGTTTTAAATGGAGAGACTGGATGTTGAGGTTGTTGAGGTTCACCAATGAAGGCAGACTGGAAGTCTTGATCGCACTTCGAGTCCGCCCAGCTCGCGAGGAACTTGGACATTGCTGCTAGTCTTGGCGGGCAGCCGGAGTTGGAGTCCGCGCCTGTAGGCGGGCTGGAGGAGTCGGCTGCTGGTGGCAAGGATTGAGCGCCTGTCGATCTTGACGAGGCAGACCGCGCGTGTTCGCGAGTCGGAAGCCGTGGTAGCTAGCTGGCGGACTGGGGGCAGGTCGCCATCTGTGCTTGGCGGTTTGGAGCGGTCTTGTGTTCTTGAAGAACGACTTGCAGGAGCGGGCTGAAAGAGCGGCTAGTTCCTACAAAGGACGCGGCTTGTTGTCGGCCTGAGCGGATAGGGTGTTGAGTCCGGCAGAGAGACACCTGTGGAGATAAGCTTGCGGTTAAGCTGAAAAGGGGGCGGCCTGCAGGGGCGGACTGCAGGAGGAGTTTGTGGCCCCTGCCGACCAAAGGAAGGCGTGCGGCCTGGGCGGTCAGACCACTGAGACCGCGCAAGCCGCGCGGCCTGAGCGGACAGAGAATTATGTCTGCCCACACTAAGGCATCGCGGCCTCCAGGAGGAACACGGGGCAGGCCGTGATGAGCGAGCTGGCTACCTTGGGAAGGATCGCCGATTTCGGGGTTAACATAACCTGAATGGTCTGCACCAGCTCACAGAGAAACGGAGTCTGTAGGAAATGGGCTTGTTGGCTGACTTCGAGCGTGAGCACCTTGGCAATGATGAGACCTCCCCTATATGAGAGGTATGGGGGGCTATTTATAGGCCCGAGGAGGTAACGTCTTGCGGTGATGTTACCCCCAGTGAGACGGTAACTTGAGCGAGAAGAAGACGGAGTCCGCCGAGTCTGCCACAGGCCGCACGGACTGAGGCTTGCTTCTGAAGCCGGTGCTGCTGACGGTGAACTGGGAGACTTAGTGGCGGACTACGATGCTGGTTCGAAGAGTCCGTCACTGCTAAGCTGGGACTACCCGCCTGCTGTTGGGGTGGTGGATGCTGGAGGCTAAGCGGCGGACTATAAGGAGAATCCGTTGAGTCCGCCGCTGTTAAACTAAGCGAGCTATAAGGGGTGCGAGCAAGAGAGTGCCTGCGGAGTCCGGCGAGTCCGCACGAGGTTATGTGGACAGGAACTGTCTTCTGGAGGATCTGCTATCTGGCGGGCTGGAAGGAGTCTGCCACTATTGACTGAGTCTGCGACAGGCTTGCGGACTGAGGAGGAGCTGACCCTGCTGCTGCCGAGAAGCTGGCGCTGGCCAAGGAAAGGCGGACTGCAAAGAGAGACCTCCAAGTCCGCTAAGTCCGCGGATGCTGCAAAGCTGAGTCCGCTTATGTTGGAGATGTTAAAATTCAACAAAACCGCAGAGGCCTCCTCGGATACCCTATTGAAACTCAACAAACCGGAGGAGAACACCCCACTTATATTGTTGAAAGTTTTCCCGGATCGTGGAGTTAGTAGGGGTTATCTCAACAACGCAGTAACAACCAGCAACACATGCAGCACAAGCTTCTTATTGATCAAGAGCAAACTTCTTTACAAGGCGAGAAAAACATGGAGAGACATGCTTCACCAAAACCCAAACCAGGAGAGCAGAGACAGTTACAAAGACAAGAAACAAAAACCAAGCCGCGCGGACTCAACTACCAAGCCACCGGTCTACTGCTGTGGAGTCCGCTCAGTCCGCCAGGTCGCCAGACCGCAACCCAAGCCGCGTGGACTATCCCTTACTCCAATGCTTAGCTCTTCACTGCTGATCTGTAGGCCGCCTGACCGTGAGGTTGCCTAGCCGCCAGACCGCACAAGCTGCGTCACCGAATGGAACAGTCCGCCTGAAGCAGGTGACTTCCTGAACCCCGAACCAAGTTGCCAAAGAGGAGACCGCCTAGTCGCTATCCGTGACCTGCTGTTTACCGCATGTTGCTTAACCGCAGAGTCCGCACTGTCCCTGACCACAATCAGAGCCAAGTCCTGGCTTTCCAGCGCTATCCGCACAACCTGCACAGCACAACCGGGTCAACTCTCTACACGCGTGGACACCAAAGTCCAGACCGCAGCAACTTACGCGAGCTCAATTATTGTTCACTTACTTCAGTTCAGGTTGCATACACCTGATGTGACATGGGTCCTATTTATAGGCACGATGATGAGTATGGTCACCGCCCTAGCCGATAGGAACACTGCCACATCCCGCAGTAAGAACAAGTGTGTCCGCCAGCCCGCGGACACACATTCCAGTTCGCCGCTCCTGTGCAGATAGCCAGTCCGCCCTAGCTTCTCCAAGGCCGGACTCCAATATCCAGCCCGCCTTGCCGCCAGAGGCCAAGCCAGGACCACCACACCCGGACTCCACAACAGCTCTATCCGCCAATCCGCGGACACAGCACCAGTCCGCATAACCCGAGCCCGCAGCCTCGCCATCAAGGCACCTGCCGGACTCAGCGGACACTCGGCTTCCGTCCACACTTCCCGAGTCCATTGCCACAATCTCCAAGGCACCGCCGGACTCAGCGGACACGCCGATTCAGTCTGCTTTCGCAGCAAACTCTAGTCCGCATTCCTGAGTTCATAACCTCATCACAAGGCTAAACCGAACTCAGCGGACTCCAGCTCCAGTCCGCACGCTCTTGCCCAGGCAATCCTCCAGTCCGCATACCCCCAAGCTAGCAAACAAGGCAACAGCACTTCTACTAGGCTTGGCGGACTGAGAAAGCAGCTCGTGCTCCACTGCGCAATCTCCCCGAACTGAGCCATCCTGGACTTGGTTCAGATCACACCAAGTCCAGTCCACTGGCCACGAGGGCCAGTCCGCACTTACTGGCGGACACTGGATCTAGCCCGCCATATCGGGCGACCTCCAGTCCCTGTCCGCACTGACCAACGGTCTCCGCGGCTTCCACTTGCCGCTTCACTAGAGCAAGACCAAGGCAACTGCCAAACCGGTCTGCCGAGCTCCAGTTCATCGGTCCGCTTCATGCCGGACTCCGCGGATAGGATTTCTATCCGCCCGGTTACTTCCTGGGAACAAACTGCCTGCTGAGTAATCCCCGGCCTGACAGACCGCCGCTGCTGTCCGCGTAGTCCGCGCGAACAGACCGCCCAGGCCGCCACAGAGCAAACCGCCTGCAACATCCCTGCCGACTTAGTAGTCCGCAAAACCTGTCTGCGTAGTCCGTGCGGATAGGTTGCCCAAGCCTTCCATTCACCCACTTTCACTTCACAAGTTTCAACACTCCCCCTTGAAGTGAGAAGTGGTGAATAACTCCAGCAGCTCCCGTAACCTTGCACCTGGTCCCTCTGATAGCATCTACAAAGAGATGTCCAAGACATAGTCCTCACCCCGCATATCATGGACCATGAGGGAGCCCTCCAGCATCTCCCGAAAGGAGCCATGCTTCCCTCTGCCTTCTTCAGCTTCAACCTCCACTCATGCATCATAGGAGTATCACCAACTTCCTTGGGCACAAAAGCCCAAGCCTTATTATCTCTGAGAGAAGTCACCTCTTCAGCCTTGGTGTCAACCACCTCCTTGATTCTAGTGGGGTTATCACAGCCAGAAGTACCTTGCTCGACTTGAGGGCTAACAAGGAAACACGGGACCAAGTCCGACGTGTTCCCTTCGCTATATCGAGCTGGTGGCTTACTGATCCTCTTCGATCTCCGAAGAACTTGATCATGGCTAACCACCTCCGCTGCTTCTGAACCAGCTCCGTTCCCGGGCAAACCCGGAACAATGCTCCCCTTGCTTCCTGAACAAGACGCCTCCTCACTGGAACCAAGAGCACCTGGAGCAACGCTCCCCCTTCTACCTGAACCAGAAAACTCCCCTCTTGAACAAGAACTACCTGGAACATCGCTCCCCTTGCTTCTTGAACCGAAAGCCTCCGCCTTCGAGCCAGAAGATCCTGGAGCATCGCTCCCCCTTCTTCTCGACTCTGACGCCTTTGCCCCGGAGCTAGAACAACCTGGAACACCTGGTGACTCAGGTAACTCCACTTCCTTAGCAGCAGCCTCCTTCAGCCCACCATCTGACCTGCTTATCTCTAGATCCACATGAGAGCTACTCCAAAACGGCGTCAACTCATCGAAGACAATGTCTCTCGACACTATGAGTTTCTTCGTCGCAGGATCCATACACCTCCATCTTCTTCTCTGCTCATCATACCCAACAAAGACTAGCTTTGTCTTGAGAGCACCCGGAGAGTGTATATAGCAGGTAGATCCAAACACCCGAAGGTGCTTCACTGAGGGCTTCACTCCGAACATCAGCTCATAGGGAGTCTTCACTATGATCGGACTAAGAGGCATCCGGTTGATGACATGAGCAGCACAGGCCATCCCTTCCGCCCAAAGGGCCTTTGGAGCGCCTTTACTCTGAAGCCAACACTTGCAGGTCTCCGTTAACCAACGGATCATCCGAGCTACAATACTACCTTGTTGTGAAGTATGTCCACACGAAAGCTCCTTCCGGATCCCTTGCTTCCTGCAAAAGTGTGAAAACTTGGTTGAGCCAAACTCACCACCGATACTTGTCCTCAACACCTTGATCCTCCGGCCAAGTTGGCCTTCCACAAGCTTCTTGAACTCCACAAACAAGCGTACCATGTTCGACTTCATCTTCATGAAGTATACCCATGTATACCTAGAATAGTCATCAACCAATATCAGCATGAACCTGCTGCCTCCAAGACTGGCCGTGACGGTTGGTCCCACCAGAGCACAATGGATAACCGCCAATGGTGCTTTACATCTGGATTGTGCTTTGTCAACCATGAAGCGATAGGCTCCACTTTCCTGACATCCCGCACACCCCCGACCATTGCCATAGGATGACAATCTAGGCAAGCCTCTTACGAGTCTTCTTTCCGCCATTGCTTTTAGCTTGTCCATCCCTACATGCCCCAGTCTTTCATGCCAGATAGCAGCACTATCACAGGCATTCCTCCGATCAGATCCAGAACTTGTTGATAACCCAACAAGGTTCTTCTCCTTCCTCCCTACCTGAGCTACATTCGCCGAGAGCAAGACAACCTTGCACTCCTTCCGAAGATGACCATGCTGCTTGCATTTATAGCACCTTGGTCCTTCCTTCCTCTTCCTATCACGCCTAGGAGAAACACTCCTTTCTTCCTGATACGAAGTAGATGGACCATCTTCAGCAGCAACCTTCACCTTCTTCCTGAACAACCCATCAAGGGAAGTCCAAACCTCCGCAGCTGACCGACATCCACTGATGTGGTCCAAGAGCTCCGATGAGATCACCTGCTTGAGAATAGACTCCGCTTTCGCATTTGTCTCCTTCCAAGCTCTCATCTCTTCCGCATTGCCAGCAGTATCCTCTTGTCTTCCTGCTCCGCATACAACCTCCCAAAGGTTCTCGCCAAGAAGAAAACTCTTCATACAGGACTTCCACCGTTCACAGTTCGTCTCTGTAAGGAGATCAATTCCAAGACAACTTGCATCCTCCACTGCCATGGTTCTACCACTGGTTTCCTCTACAGAAGAGCAACTACTTCCATTGAGCACTGCTTGACCACTCCAACAACCTCCCTCTGATACCATGTTAAAATTCAACAAAACCGCAGAGGCCTCCTCGGATACCCTGTTGAAACTCAACAAACCGGAGGAGAACACCCCACTTATATTGTTGAAAGTTTTCCCGGAGCGTGGAGTTAGCAGGGGTTATCTCAACAACGCAGTAACAACCAGCAACACATGCAGCACAAGCTTCTTATTGATCAAGAGCAAACTTCTTTACAAGGCGAGAAAAACATGGAGAGACATGCTTCACCAAAACCCAAACCAGGAGAGCAGAGACAGTTACAAAGACAAGAAACAAAAACCAAGCCGCGCGGACTCAACTACCAAGCCGCTGGTCTACTGTTGTGGAGTCTGCTCAGTCCGCCAGGTCGCTAGACCGCAACCCAAGCCGCGCGGACTACCCCTTACTCCAATGCTTAGCTCTTCACTGCTGATCTGCAGGCCGCCTGACCGTGAGGTTGCCTAGCCGCCAGACCGCACAAGCTGCATCACCGAATGGAATAGTCCGCCTGAAGCAGGCGACTTCCTGAACCCCGAACCAAGTTGCCAAAGAGGAGACCGCCTGGTCGCTATCCGCGACCTGCTGTTTACCGCATGTTGCTTAACCGCAGGGTCCGCACTGTCCCTGACCGCAATCAGAGCCAAGTATTGGCTTTCCAGCGCTATCCGCACAACCTGCACAGCACAACCGGGTCAACTCTCTACTCGCGCGGACACCAAAGTCCAGACCGCAGCAACTTACGCGAGCTCAATTACTGTTCACTTACTTCGGTTCAGGTTGTATACACCTGATGTGACATGGGTCCTATTTATAGGCACGATGATGAGTATGGTCACCGCCCTAGCCGATAAGAACACCGCCACATCCCGCAGCAAGAACAAGTGTGTCCGCCAGCCCGCGGACACACATTCCAGTTCGCCACTCCTGTGCAGATAGCCAGTCTGCCCTAGCTTCTCCAAGGCCGGACTCCAATATCTAGCCTGCCTTGCCGCCAGAGGCCAAGCCAAGACCACCACAGCCGGACTCCACAACAGCTCTGTCCGCCAATCTGCAGACACAGCACCAGTCCGCATAACCCGAGCCCGCAGCCTCGCCATCAAGGCACCTGCCGGACTCAGCGGACACTCGGCTTCCGTCTGTACTTCCCGAGTCCATTGCCACAATCTCCAAGGCACCGCCGGACTCAGCGGACACGCCGATTCAGTCTACTTTTGCAGCAAACTCCAGTCCGCATTCCTGAGTTCATAACCTCATCACAAGGCTAAACCAAACTCAGCGGACTCCAGCTCCAGTCCGCGCGCTCTTGCCCAGGCAATCCTCCAGTCCGCATACCCCCAAGCTAGCAAACAAGGCAACAGCACTTCTACTAGGCTTGGCAGACTGAGAAAGCAGCCCGCGCTCCACTGCACGATCTCCCCGGACTGAGCCATCCTGGACTTGGTTCAGATCACACCAAGTCCAGTCCACTGGCCACGAGGGCCAGTCCGCACTTACTGGCAGACACTGGATCTAGCCATCCATACCGGGCAACCTCTAGTCCCTGTCTGCACTGACCAGCAGTCTCCGCGGCTTCCACTTGCCGCTTCACTAGAGCAAGATCAAGGCAACTGCCAAACCGGTCTGCCGAGCTCCAGTTCATCAGTTCGCTTCATGCCGGACTCCGCGGATAGGATTTCTATCCGCCTGGTTACTTCCTGGGAACAAACTGCCTGCTGAGTAATCCCCGGCCTGACTGACCGCCGTTGTTGTCCGCGTAGTCCGCGCGAATAGACCGCCCAGGCCGCCACAGAGCAAACCGCCTGCAACATCCCTGCCGACTTAGCAGTCCGCAAAACCTGTCCACGTAGTCCGTGCGGATAGGTTGCCCAAGCCTTCCATTCACCCACTTTCACTTCACAAGTTTCAACAGGAGATGGAGAGCCTGGTTGTTGAGGCTGTTGGGGTTCACCAATGAAGGAAGACTGGAAGTCTTGATCACACTTCGAGTCCGCCCAGCTCGCGAGGAACTTGGATGTTGTTGATGGTCTTAGCGGGTAGCCGGAGTTGGAGTCCGCGCCCTGTAGGCGGGCTGGAGGAGTCTGCTGCCCATGCTGCTGGTGGCAAGGACTGAGCGACCTGCCGATCTTGACGAGGCAGTCTGCGCGTGTTGGCAAAGCGGAAGCCGGGGTAGCTGGTTGGCGGCCTGGGGGCAGGTCGTCATCTGTGCTTGGCTGTTTGGAGCGGTCTGGTGTTCTTGAAGAACGACTTGCAGGAGCGGGCTGAAAGACCGGCTAGTTCCTGCAAATGACGTGGCTTATTGCCAGCCTGGGAGGATAGGAAGTTGAGTCCAGCAGAGAGACACCTGCGGAGACAAGCTTGCGGCTAAGCTAAAAAGGGGGCGGCCTGAAGGGGCAGACTACCGGAGGAGTCTGCGGCCCCTACCGACCAAAGGAAGGCGCGTGGCCTGGGCGGTCAGACCGCTGAGACCGCGCAAGCCGCGCGGCCTGAGTGGACAGAGAATTCTGTCCGCCTACACTAAGGCACCACGCCCTCTAGGAGGAACTCGGGGCAGGCCGCAACGAGCGAGCTAGCTGCCTTGGGAAGGATCGCCGATTTTTGGGTTAACACAAACCTGGGCTTCACCCAAGGCACCCTAAAGCGTATGCATCATCAATCGGGTACATCCAATTTCCCCATCGGCGTTCAAGCCGCAATCACAAGGGTACTTCCAATTTCCCCCAAACGGCATACAAGCCACCACACTGAACACTTGTCTAGGCCCCACCCGTTCGCGACGACCCAGACCTGGCTCCAATATCGGGACCAAGTACACCGAAGGAGACCCAGCGGGACCCAGCTGGGATCGTCCGGGCTTGCCTGCAAGCTCTGACTTTTCACGTCAGTATTCTGTCACACAAATAAATTGATGCTAAGAACCCTTACTAAACCCCACCCATTAACGACGGCCCAGGCCCGGTTCCAATATCGGGACCAAGTCCACCGAAGGAGACCCAGCAGGACCCAGCTGGGATTGTTCAGGCTTGTCCAAAGCTTGGCGTTCTAGTCAGTTCCACAAAAAAGGACTTGTCTTGCCGGGACACTCTCCACACATGACGTTGCAACGTCACGGGCTAGCCAGCCGACCAGAGAGATAAACCATGCCTTAGCACATCACAATCACATGCCTTTCCCACCCTAATCCACCATTCGTATCGTACCATCCCCGTGCCCCCGCATGTACTCTAATTTCCACCCAGTCCGGTTATGGTCACACGTACTCACACAAAAAAGGGGGAAAACATCATCACAAACAGCGTCTTGCCACTAACGAATTTCTACAAATCCTTAATGCTCTCTATGCAACATCACCGAGTCGGACTACGTGTGTTGGCCTACGTGTACTCTCTCTATTGGAGTGCACTTACTTTCAAGTACAGGGCCGTGCTTATGCAAGAGAAGACAAGGAGCAAGGATGGGTCAAGGAGCAGCTCTTGGGTGGAAAGACGAAAATTCGTCTAAGTGTAATTCGACGAGAATCACCAAGTGATTCTCGCCGATTCGGCGAGAATCACCAAGTGATTCTCGCCGATTCGGCGGGAATCACCAAGTGATTCTCGCCGATTCGGCGAGAATCACTAGTGATTCTCGCCGAATCATCGAGAATCATTAGTGATTCTCGCCGACTCTTTCCTGCCACCTCAAAACGGTGCCAAGTAAGATTCGGCGAGAATCACTAGTGATTCTCGCCGAACCCATCGCAGAGCAGATCCTGAAAACCAAGGTATATTCGTTGAGAATCAAAAAGTGATTCGGCGAGAATCATTAGTGATTCTCGACGAATCGTCGAGAATCACTAACTGATTCTCGCCGATTCGTCGAGAATCACCTGCGATTCTCGCCGATTTTTACTTAGCGATTTCTCTGGAAGCTGCTGGACCGGATTCTACCGCTGGACTATTTTGAACCGGGACTTAGGGATTATTCTTGTGGGTCCCACAACGGTCATATTGAAAGTGTCTACAGTATATATACAAGCGTATGTTTGAACAGTAAAAGCACACGGAAAAAGATATACAAAGCTGAGCCGCGACTTGACCTAGTTCGCAATTTTCCGCCGCCGCCTCCGTCGCCGCACGAGAGTGTAGATCGCCGATCTTGATCGTGGTTTCATCCAGATCTCCGGTCGATATAAGCTTAGCTAAGCTCAGCGTCTCACGTGTCTAACCGGAGATCTCTTGTCTCTCGATTTGTAGATCGGGAAAATCTTCCCCATCCGAATCGATCGAGACGATTGATCCTAGTGTGACCGTTGGTAGACCTAGCTTGCTTCGCTACGAAGTTTGGATCTCAAAGTACAGCAGTCGCGCACCGTCATTGTCGCCGATCCCAAACCAAGCCGCCGCTCGTATTGCCGCCGCCAGTTCCGGGGAGATCCTCTCCAAGAGAGATCTAGGGTTGTAGACTCTTCGTTGACTTCACGAACACGTCGTCGAACGAAGAGGAACACCGTAGTCTCCAAACGAAGTTTGCATCTCGTATACATTCTAGATTTACTTTTGTTGTAAAGGAACGTTTGTTCCGTGTTGTAAGGGTTGGGTGCAACCCGGTTTGTGGGAGTGTTGACTCCTACGTGTGGAAGGGTTCCTTCCGATAGTGCAAGGATTGGATTTCAATCCTGTTGGAGAAGTGACCGAGTCGTCCCTTGTTGGGAGATAGGTCGAAGGGGGGAAAGTGGATGTACCCAGGTTGGGGAACCACTATAAATTGCCTGTGTATTTTGTGTGATGTGCTGTTTATTTTTATTGTGCAGGTACAATCTTAAATTCCGCAAAAACGCTGCATGTCACCTATCCCCCCCCCCATAGGTGAACATAGTTGACACTAGGTGGACTTTCAGTTGTATCTTTAAACTTGCTTGGTAACTATTGTAATAGACAAACTCCACCATGAAGAGGTAATCTTCCCACTTCTTTCCAAAATCGAGGGTATATATCCTCCATTGTACAATTCGTTCTTTTGGTTTGTCCATCGGTTTGAGGACGAAACGTCGTACTGAACAAGAGCTTCGTGCTCAGGCTCTTCTGCAGCAACCTCCGGTCCTTGGACATGAAAAGTCCATCGCGATCACTAACGATACTTTTAGGAATCCCATGCAGTCACACAATGTTTCGAACATAAAGTTCTACCAGCTTCTCCATGTTGTCCTCTTTCCGATTTGGGATGAAGTGGGCCACTTTGGTCAAGCGATCCACGATCACCCAAATCGCATCATTTCCCTACTACGACCGAGGTAAGCCATGGACAAATTCCACGGAGATGTCATCAAATTTCCATTCGGGAATAGGAAGAGGCTTCAGGAACCCGCTCGGCTTCTGACACTTATACTTCACTAAGGCATAACTTTGACATCGACTCACGTACAAAGCAATATCTCGCTTCAAACCAGGCCACCAAAAGGATCTCTTCATATCCAAGTACATCTTTGTACTGCCCAGATGAATGGAGTACTTCGTGAAATGAGCCTCAAACATCAACTCCTCACGGAGCTTGCCGAACTGCCGTGTGCATATCCTTTCGTCCTTCTGTAGGATCCCATCAATCATTTCCCAGGCACTACTCGCGCCCTTTTGAGCTTCTACCACAAATGGCTGAAACTCTACATCTGCATTGGTCGCTCCCCAAATACGATCAGACAATTCATTCTACAATTCTATCCAGTTCAATCGAGTCATGCTAGTCTCGCCTCTTGCTACACAAATGATGCCGAGGGACTCAAAATCTCGCACCAACTACTCATCATGAGCTTCAATCCAATTCTCTTATCCAGAGTATTTCCTACTCAAGGCATCCACCACCATGTTGGCTTTACCTGCGTATATTGTATTGCCACTCATAGTCCCCAAGGAATTCGACCCATCTGTGCTGTCGCATGTTCAAATCTTTTTGATCAATAAGATACTTCAGGATTTTATGGTCTGTGAAGATCCCCACCTTCGCACCGTAGACATAGTGTCATCACAGCTTTAACGCAAAAATTACTGCCGCCAGTTCCAAGTCATGGACGGGGTAATTCCTCTCATAGGGTTTCAACTGCCTAGACCCAAAGGCTATCACCTTGTCGTGTTGCACTAACACGCAACCTAAACTGTATCCTGATGTGTCACTGAAAATCTGAAATCCTTCAGTCCCTTTAGGAAGACTTAGGATCGGAGTTGTCATCAGCCTTTCCTTCAAGGTGTCAAACGCTTGTCTGCACTCTTGAGTCCACACGAACTTTTGTTCCTTGCGAGCAAACGAAGTGACGGGCAGAGCTATCCGCAAAAAGTTTTCCACAAATCTTCTTTAATACCCGACTAGTCTAAGAAAACTCCTGACTTCCGACATGGTGCTCAAAACTGGCCAATCTCTGATGGCCTCAACTTTTTCTGGATCCACAGCCACCCCATCACCACTAATTATATGACCCCAAAATGCCACCTTCTCTAACCAGAACTCGCATTTCGAGAACTTTGTGTATAACATATTCTCTCTCAAGGTCTGCAAGACTACTCTTAGATGATTCTCATGCTCCGCCTCCGTTTAAAATTAGACCAAGATATCGTCAATGAAGACCACCATAAATGAGTCTAAATACTCTTGAAACACCCGGTTCATCAAATCCAAAAATACTAATGGCGCATTCGTTAACCCGAACGACATCACCGAGAACTCAAAGTGACCATACCTCGTACCAAACGCTGTTTTGAGTATGTCCTCATCTCGAATCCATAACTAGTAGTATCCGGACTTCAAGTCCAATTTGGAGTACACCGCTGATCCCACCAACTAGTCGAACAGGTCATCTATCCGTGGGATCAGATACTTATTTTTGACGGTCAGTTTATTCAATTCTCGGTAGTTTATGCACAGCTGCATACTACCATCTTTTTTCTTTACGAACAATATTGGCGCGCTCCATGGAGAAGAGTTGGGTCTTATGTACCCTTGCTCTAACAGTTCCAGCAACTGTACCTTGAGCTCAGCCAATTCCTTCGGTGCCATCTTAAAAGAAGGACGTGACACCGACCTTGCTTCTGGTACTAACTCGATCACGAAATAGATCTCCCGTCGAGGAGGTGTTCTAGGTAACTCCTCAGGAAACACATCCTCAAATTTTGCCACTACCGGCACTTCACCAATTGATAATTTGGGAAGTTGAACTTCTAGCAATGCTACAAAAGCTACTCCTCACTGGTTAACTGCTCGCACCAACTGCATGGCTGAAATCAGGGAACAGGACACTCGATTAAGGCCCTCAAATATGACTTCCGCATTTCCTTCGCTCCTTAGGGTGACTACCTTTGACAAAAAAGTCAAAACTGGCACGCTGCTCTGTATGCCAGACCATCCCCAAGATCACATCAAATTCGGCCAATGGTAGAACCGCTGGTGCCAACCCAAAATCAACTCCGCCTAGATTCCAACCAATGCGCCCTCTCATCCCGGTGGTCATGAAAGACCCATTGGACATGCGCACCCTAAGATCTGCGTCCATAGAAAAGGGCTCGACTCCAATTCTCTGGATAAAGCTTTCCGCAAGAAAGGAGTGCGACGCACCCGTATCGAACAATACCCTAGCGGGGTAACCAGAAACTATCATAAAGCCTACAATACTGGCAACATACATAAACGATCCTGAAAGTCAAAAACAAATAAGTGAACTTAAACTTTCTCATACCTGTCACCACATCGGGTTGGCGGATCGCTTCCTACTGCCCAGGGTTGTACGCCCTTGGCTGCACGGGTTGGAAATGAGAAGTGCTCGACTCTGCCATTTTTCCCTTCTCGCCGTGCTAGGCCCGGAGCGCACTGAATTCTCTTGTCTTGGCTCCTGCTCAGCGCCACCTTCAGTGCAAAAAAGAGCTATGTGGACCAGCTTGCCATACTTGTAGCACGATAGTGGTCCCTTGAAGCAAGACCCCCCTAATGTTGTACTACTCTTCTCCCAGGTCTTGTAGGGATGGTACTTTTTCTTCCACTTACTTTCGTCAGATTTCCCTTGTGATTAAGAAGGTTTTCCTTCTCCCTGCTTGGCTGCAAAACCCTTTCGTGGTTGGGTTCGCTCCATATCGCTCTCCAACGTCCTAGCGGCCTCGACCAACTCGTTGAAGCCCACTTTCTTCATAGCTATGAAGGGTTGTCTCAGGTTCTCCCTCAATTCATGGTAGAAGAGGTTGTCACTCTCCTCATCATCTGTCATGGTCGTCCCAGGATAACGTCCCAAATGAGTGAACTCCTGGACGTACTCATCTATTGTCTTGTCCCGCTGCACCAAGTGCAAAAACTATCTCTGAAGGGCTAGCCTTGTCAACACGGGAATATACTTTTTCAAGAAAGCATTCCCGAACTCTTCTATGGATGGGGTGCATCCAAGAAACTGGCGACTGCTATGACTCACCCACCACAGCTTAGCGTCACCTTCCAACATGAAACTCGCAAACTCTGACTGCTTCTCCAATGGCGTCTTTACCGCCCTTAGCAGTTCTTGAATTCTCGCCCACCAGTCCTCTGCATTGGTCGGCGTGTCGACTCCCTTAAACATTGGAGGATGGAAGCTTAAAAAATATTTCATTTGTCGGTCCGTGCCCGACAACCACACTTTCAGCCAACGGCTCTACTTGTCTAGCTCCTTCTCCCAATATGATTGATGTCGTACCCGGGGTAACGAGAGTCGTTACCTACACAACTAGGGTCACAACTTGTGTTGTCACGGCATCTTGGGCCGCTACCATCGCTTCTGTAAGTATGCAACAGAAATCTGCAGGAGTTACTCCCATGCCCAAAGGACCCGAAGCAGTGGCACTGCTCGCTGAAGGCTCCTCTCTTGGCCTCGACGTCCCTACCTCGTCACTTGCACCCTTAGCAAAAGCAAGGTAAACCAAAATTAGCTTCTAATCGCAAAACTAGACACAATGACACTCACGGTCCTGAGATACTCCTATGTGGATAACTTCTTAACGCAGTCCGATTAGGGCATTCGTCCACGAAAACTTACCTTGGACACTAACCTCCCTCTGATACCAAATTGTAACACCTCCCCTGTAATAACCGTATAATATGGGTCCGGCCGGGGCCCCACAACATACAGATGCCACATCTTAAGCATTATACAATGATATAAACTATCCAACTCAAAACTCAGACTAAACACAACGGAAACAAAAGAGCAAGACCAGAAGTTATCCAATAACATATGAGTATCAACATGGCCTTATGGCCTCACAACATTTGAGAGTCCAAAACTCAACCATAACATCAAGTGTCAATGTGTATAAGCACTCATATGCTATATCGGCATGCAAGCCGGATTACATTGTGCATTAAGCATAACATCCAACATAACAGAGCTACAACACAAAATAAATCACTTCATGAGGCCAAAGCATTTTTGGTCGGCGAGCTTGCTCCCGCTTGTGATCCTTGCCCTGTAAAAATTTGGTCGTAATGTGGGTCAGCAAAGGCTGACCTCAACTGGGTAACCAACATATCTCCTCTCGGTCATCCCTAGCAGACCCCGGGGCACTCTATCATCCTGCAGGTCAGCACTTCGTATGTAAAAATACAAGTACATTTAAAGTAGTAAAACAAGTTTGGATGTCTCATACAACAAACACGTTTCTTTGTTGAGCATATAATAAAAAGTGGGCCTACAATGAATCATGTATGCAAATATGGGCTTCACCCAAGGAACCCTAAAGCGTATGCTTCTAACACATCATCAATCGGGTACATCCAATTTCCTCATCGGCGTTCAAGCCGCAATCATAAGGGTACTTCCAATTTCCCCCAAACGGCATATAAGACGCCACACGGAACACTTGCCTAGGCCCTACCTGTTCACGACGACCCAGGCCCGGCTCCAATATCGGGACCAAGTCCACCGAAGGAGACCCAGCGGGACCCAACTGGGATCGTCCGGGCTTACCTGCAAGCTATGACTTCTCACATCAGGATTCCGCCATACAAACCAACCGATGCTAAGAACCCTTGCTAGACCCCACCCGTTCACGATGACCCAAGCCCGGCTCTAATATCGGGACCAAGTCCATGGAAGGAGACCCAGCGGGACCCATATGGGATCATCCGGGATTGTCCAAAGCTTGGCATTCTCGTCAGTTCCACAGAGGGGGCTTGTCTTGCCGGGACACTCTCCACACATGACTTTACAACGTCACTGAATAGCCAGTCGACCATAGAGACAAACCACGCCTTAGAATATCACAATCTCATACCTTTCCCACCTTAATCCATCATTCGTACCGTACCATCCCCGTACCCCCGCGTGTACTCTAATTCCCACCAGGTCTGGTTTTGGTCACATGTACTTACACAAAAAAGGGGGAAAACATCATCACACATGACGTCTTGCCACTAACGGATTTCTACAATTCCTTAAGGCTCGCTATGCAACATCACCGAGTCGGACTAATGGTCGCGACTACGGCTTCACCCACAATGCCTAATCCACTAACGAAGCGGATTTCTAATGCAATATCATACCGGGGACGGACACAATCGACCCGGTGGCTCCTCTTGAACCATGGCAACCCGAATCCCACTCACTTGAGAGATCTGGTGCCTAGAATGCTTGAAAGAAAGGAAGGAAAGAGTAGATGTCATGCACGCATCCTAAAACCAAGAGGAGAAGTGTCGTTACCTTACGACTCCTCTTCTTAGCCACGAAACCCTTGTCTTGCATGGATGAAAACGAGCACCTCCACATCCTCTCCACGGATCCAGCCTTGGAATGACGATCGGAGCTCCGAAGCTCCGTCAATGGGGTTGGAAGACTTTCTTCTTTCTCCTCCTCACCCTCACTCAAACCCTAGGTCAACACTAAAAATGGCAAGAAAAGGAAGGTGAAATCTCGTTCAACCCTATATAAGCACTCTGGGGGAGAGTCTTGGGCCTTAGGTGTCACAACCCGCATTTTCTCAACATGTAAGTTATATTATAATAAGAGAAAACACGCGCTGTGATGTCACGCCATGCAGGAGATAACTGCAAGCGCTCAGGCAAAACCCCAAACTCTACAGTTTATGTGAAATCCATAAGTTATTAAGTAAAAGTCCAGTTTAAATTGGATGGTCGTATCCCTCGGCACAGTGGATCAACTAGTCCACGAGTAAAAGTATAGTTATGCGCTGCGGAAAAATACTTTTGGTTATGTTGATTAACATCCTACATGAGTATAAACACCCCCAAAGGACAACTCATGGCCTGCAAGACTGTAGATTTATTATAAGTATAGAAATAGTTTTTACGTTAGCTAGAAAATAGTATTTTAATTTTAGAAATATAAGATGTATGAAGTACAAGTAGTAATGCTTTTATAACTGAAAATACCTAACATGCAACCTAGCATAAAACATCCCCAGAGAGTATTCAGCAATTCTAAAGAAAATCACCAGTGGGCGTCAACAAACTGACACGAACCCACTGGTTAGTATGAGTGTTTGTACTAATATGAAAACAACAAGGAACTACCTCTCAAGATAGTGGAAACCTCTGCAACACTGCAGTCCACAAGCAAACACCAAACCTAGCTGCTCAACCGGCTACAGCTCAGAACCTGAGGCATTCAAAGAAAGAATACCTCAGCAAGAAAAAAACAAGTGGCAAACAAAACTGTCAGAAAACAAGGAGTAACAAGATTATTATTCCCAAACCTGAATAGCTGTTAAAAGAAAACACAGCAATCTAACTAGAGATTTAGAACGAAGAGTTAACTTATAAAGCTAAAAGGTAAAGAAATTTGCACCAAGTGCAAACGGAGTTATACTCAGAAAATAATCTGCGAGAAACGGCAGAAGTAGCATAAGTTTAGTCCATAGGAAACAAAAACGGGGCAACGGCTCAATAAACATGTGAATCATTAACACCATAATGCAACCGGATCTGAGTCGAGACCAAACCAGTCAAACCCAAACTAACAGACCCAAACATCTCAAAAACGGGATTGCAGTGGTGGCCATCTTGTACAACACAACCCAATAGCCCAAAAATGAGACCCAAACATGCCCGAGTGTAATGATTCATGAAACTAAGCCAACAAAACCAACTCCATATATCCAAATACCCATAAACCCAAACTCAACAAATTCAGAAGAAAACCGACGATTCTAGCTTGGAAAGACTAAGCCTTAGTGATACACGTCAAATCGATGAAAGGACACAAAGCTAAGGCAAAAGAGTCGAGTACACTCGACGCCGCGTCGAGTGAAGTCAACGCACTCGACACCAAAACTCAGCACACTCAATGCTTAAACACAGCAGCAAGAATCAGACGATGGCGTTGAGTGAGTTTAGCTCACTCAATGCTTAAACACTTAGCTGCCAAAAATAGATGACGGCATTGAGTGAGTTCAGCTCACTCAATGATGTCGACGCTATAACACTTTGATTTGCAGAGATAAAGAGACGGCGTTGAGTGAGTTCAGCTCACTGAACGCTGTCAACACTTTTTTTACTTAACTTGGCGAAAAAAGAGTGACGGCGTTGAGTGAGTTAAGCTCACCCAACACTGTCAATGCTTTTACACTTAGACTCCAAGATTCCTTGATGGCGTCGAGTGTATGCAGCACACTCAATGCCGCGTTGAGTGCAGGTAGCACGCTCAACGCCTTTTGACTTAGCATCAAATTCTGATGTCGTTGAGTGTAAGCAGCACACTCAATGCTGTGTTGAGTGCACTCAACACACTCAACGCTTTTACACTTAGCGTCACAGACCTCATAGCAAGGCGTTGAGTGTATTCATCACACTCAATGCCGCGCTGAGTGCACTCAACGCTTTCTGACTTAGCGTCAAATTCTGATGGCGTTGAGTGTAAGCAGCACACTCAACTCCGCGTTAAGTGCACTCAACGCACTCAACACTTATGGATTTAGGCTTGAAACTAGATTCAGTGCCATGGCTACACTCTACGCCTATGGGATATACTAAACGCCTAGGGTTGCACTCAGCGAAACTGCTATTTTCGATGAATTGGCTCAGTTCGACGAACTGAGTTCGACGATTTAGCTTCTATTCGACGAACTCTGACCTCTCCAAACCGACAACTACACAATGAAACTAGAACAATGAGTCATATACTTGTTTGAACTTGGCCAGAAAAATGACACCATAAAGCTGATCTGCAAAAGGTCAGATCTAACCCTATTCCCAAAAACGACTACAAAGGAAGAACAGTAAGGACTATATATAGGAAAAGACAAGCTTGACAAGGGGAAGAAGTCACCACTTGCCTAAAATCGCTGAAACCAGCCACATAAACGCTCCTCCTCAAAGATCTGGCCACAACAACACCGAAGCAATACTTCCTAAAACTTTTCAGGATGAAAAAGGGTCAAAACCGCATACCTAGACCTCTAAAAATCCAAGAAACTGGAAAAACTTACCGTAGAAATGTAGATCTAGGAGAGATCTACCCGGATCCACTCTCCAAAAAAGAAATCGAGCACCAAAACTCCAAAAATCGGCAGCCGAAGGCTTAGGAAGGTTCGCCGCTCTCGTTCTTCCGCAACAAGCCGACGGTTTCACGAGGGAGACAAGTGAATAGAGTTTGAAGCGATGGGTTTCTATTTATACTACTTTATCTGATTATTTTAATATAGAATATCATAATTAATTAATTAAAACATCAAAACGACCCGAAAACCAAACTTACCCGAAATTTTATGAAAAATGCACAGTAGCTAAATACCGATGCTACGAACACAACAGCGCAGTCGAAATTAAGATTCGATGAACCAAACTCGGGTAAACACCTCCCGAAGCCAAAATACAAGCATTCCCAAAGACGCTCCACCGAGTCACCAAAACAGACCTGACTCGCTAGGAAATCATGCAAACGGGCTAAACACAGCCACACACACAGAAAACCTAAGAGCTAAAACCACGCTCTAACAACGGCAAATGCTGAAAACGTATCAACGTAACGCCCTGACGTCATAAACATGTCATATAACGAATTAAACCAAATATCACAAAATCGGGGGCATTACAGTCACTCCCTCTAAAAAGAAGTTTCGTCCCGAAACTTTACGCATCAAAAGATTTCACAAAGAGAATAAATCAAAGATTGTAGATGGAGAAATACATACCGTAAGAAACTAGGAGAACAGATGAGGATGAGTCTCCCTCATTGATGACTCCAACTCCTAAGTGGCGCTTTCCACGTCATGGTTTTGCCACAAAACTTTAACCATTGGTATGGTTTTCCGCCGCAATACTCGATCTTGAGTATCTAGAATGCAGACAGGCATCTCAACATAGGAAAAATTGGGCTCCAACTAGGGCACAACATCAAGAATCTGACGGTCGCTGAGCACACATTTCCGCAATTGACTCACATGAAACACATCGTGCACACCAGGGAAATTTGAGGGCAAATCCAGTCTATAAGCTGATACACTGTTGGGTACATTGGAATATATATACCAGATTTGAAGAAGCCTCACCCTACTCAATGATATACATCAAGGTGTATTTGATGTGCTTTGAGTTTGTATGTGCAGGTTAAGTAATTGCAGGAAAAGCATAAAATTTTCTAAGTCCATGTGTCGACACCTAGAGGTGAAGTATCGACACTTATGAAGGCTAGTGTCGACACCCAGAGAAGTTGTGTCGACACTTGGAGTAATTGTGTCGACATTAGGAAAGGCAGAGTCGACACCAGAAGAAAAGTGTCGACACATACAGGCAGTGTCGATACACAGAGAAGAATTATCAACATAATCTGTGTCGACACTTAGAGCTAGTGTCGACACCCAGAGAAATTTTGTCGACATCAAAAGTGTCGACACCAGGAGGCTGTGTCGACACTCAGCAAACTTCAACAAAGTTAAAGTACTTGTGTCGACACAAAGGAGATGTGTCGACGCTCAGCAAGTTTCAACACATGAAGGCATATGTCGACACAAAGAAGATGTGTCGACACTCAGCAAGTTTCAACACAAGAAGGCATGTGTCGACACAAAGGAGTTGTGTCGACACTCAGCAGAATTCAACTAAGTATTAAAGAAAAAGTATTTGTGTCGACACACTCAACCAGTGTCGACACATTCAATAGAAGGCTTGTGTCGACACACAGGATCAGTGTTGACACATTCTGAAGAAGCAGTGTCGAGAAGCTGTTACAACAACACAAGGAGTTGTGTCGACACCATCAAGGCTAGTGTCGACACTTAGTCTACTTGTGTCGACACTTAGTCTATTTGTATCGACACATAATTACTATCTGTCTCGACACTTTCAGATAGTGACAGTGATTTCAAGAAGTGACTGGATGACTTGACAACTGCCATTTCAACCGGTCAACTGCAACTGTCAGAGCCATCAGAAGGTTGTTAGAAACCGGATCAGCCGGTTACCTTGGAGGAAGACTATTTAAAGACCTTTCTCCTTCAACAGAGAGGAGTATTACAGATTGACAACAATCAATCAAGAGATCTAACAACACAAAAGAAGAAGACCTACAACAGAAGATCTAAGAAGTAGGTTGTTGGAACACCCTATTACTAATTTGGGTCAGGATCACTATGTCTTTAGGAAACCTGTTTTTGACCTCCTGTATAGATCTAAAGGTCAATTAGAATTGAGTCTAAGGGTTAGTAGTTAGGTTTGGAAGCTGCCCTCAAGACCAAGGTTTTTCAGTTTGGAGACTAAGTCATATTGTCGAGCTCAGTACGACGAATCGTCGAACTCCAATCGACGATCATCTAGCTCAACTTCGACGGATCGTCGAACTCCATTCGACGATCGCTGAGCTCAACTTCAACAAATCGTCGAACTCCATTCGACGATCTTCGAGCTCAGTCCGACGATCTTGACTCAGTATTGATTCTCTATCTCTGAGCTCAGTTCGACGATAGTTGAGCTCATATCGACGATCTCTGTTGCTGTATAAGTCCAAATCGCTGAGCTCAGTTCGACGATAGTGGAGCTCAGTTCGACATTTTTCTAAAAAGTTGAAGGATTTTTAAGATTCAAATTCAGAATAGTTAAGGAGTTATTCTCAGCAATTAATTCAGAAGATTTTGTAGCCGTTTTCATTTATTCTGGACCAAGTTTCAAGGGATTATCAAGGAATGTTTCTTTGGACTTTCCCCCGGAAGACATTTGCAATTAAGGAAGTCAATTAATGACAGGCCAACGGCTATTCTTGACAGAGGATCATTTTCTATTCAGAACCAGAGAATAAAATACAAGTTTTTTATGAATCTCTCTAACACACAGAACAGATAAGCAGAACAAGAAGAACAAGAGCAAAACATTCTCTGAACAACATCTTTTCTGAACACCAACTGTTCACAAGAGAAAGAGCCGTAGACATTCTCTGTCTAAAAGAATTCATACAAGAACACACACCAAAGGAGATCAACAAATCTGAAATCTTCAGATCCCCTTTTGATTCAAGTGTTCAAGGCCAACATCATTCAAAGACTCCAGACACCTAACATTTCAGCTGTTGCTGAAATCATCAATTGCTGGAGATCAAATTTCTAAAGGCCTATCACCCTACAGCAAAGCTTCATTTCCTGAACATCTCAAGAACTCGGGGGGAGCTTTGACAACATCAAAATCCACATAGTCTTCTCAGCTGCTTTGAGAAAGAGAAGACTTCCATCACTCTCTCATCCCCATCTCTGTAAAGGGTTTTTCAAACTCCCTTCAAAAGTTTGTGCTTGGTTTTTGAGCACCTTATCAAAAGCTCATTGGTGGCAAGACACCTGATCAAAAAATCTAATTTGGTTTTTGAGCACCTTATCAAAAGCTCATTGGTGCCCAGGACACCTGATCAACTCATCCTGCAGTGGATTCCTACCTAGGGTGGTAGAAGAGTGGATGTACCCAAGTTTAGGGGAACCACTATAGCTCCTTGTTTCTTCTGGCTTGCTTGTTTTTATTTTTGTTTTTGGCTGAGATTGATGTGTGATTAGTTAGAATCTGTGATTAATAGTTTCTGTGATTAGATTTAATATTTGCTTCCATGTTCACTCAGATTACAACAACTGTTGTAAAACGTTTTTAAGCACCATACTCTATTAACCCCCCCCCCCCCCCCCCCCCTCTAGAGTATTTCAGATCTAGCTGCACTTTCAATTGGTATCAAAGGGAGGTTGGTTAAAAATACCACACCTTGGTGGTTGCACAGGCTAACACCTGAACCCAAAGATCCCTAGTTAGATCTGCTTGTTGTAGATTTTGTTATTAGATTATTTCTTCACAAATCATGGCCCAAAACAAAGATTATGCTAGCATCAGACCTCTAGTGTGCAATCTGTCCAAGTTTGCACTTTGGAAAACAAGGATTAGATTATACATGAATTCTATTGACGAGGACATTTTTAATTCTGTTTTGACAGTTTGTCCAAGACCTCCAGAGAACACAAGCACAAATGTTATTCCACCTCCATCAGGAACAGATGCTGATATCAAGAAGTGGAAGGTAGCTGATGCAAAGGCTATGAATATCTTAGCCCAGACCATGTCTGATGACATCTTTCAAAAGGTGGCTGAATGTAATTCAGCAAAGGAAATCTGGGATAAGCTCTCTGAAATAGTCTCAGGATCAGTTGATGAAAGAAAGGACAGGAGATCTCACCTCATATCCCAATATGAGAATTTCAAGAAAGGAGAAGCTGAGCCAGTAGCTGAAATGTATAACAGGCTCAGTCTGATAGTTAATGAACTCAAGACTTTGGATAAGGAGATCTCACTGACTGAACTTAATGACAAAATCCTAATGTGCTTCCCAAGCACTTGGGACTCAAGAATCTGGCCAATCAAGGATGCCAGAAGTTTGAATGAGATCACCACAGAAGCTCTTTTGGGCAAGCTCAAATCTTATGAGCTGCTAATCAAAAATAGAGAAGAAGAGCAGACGGCTGCCTCACCAGCCACAAGAAAAGAGATGACAATAGCCTTCAAAGCAACTGAAGATCAGCCTGAAGACAAAGTCACAGGCAATGATGAACTGCTCAGTCAATTGGCCAAAAGATTTTACAAAATGGCCAGAAAGGACTTCAGAAGGAGATCATACAAAGAGCATGATAGGCCAAGGTATGATAAGTCAATTAGTAAAGAAATTTTTTGCTTTCGTTGCAGGAAACCAGGGCACATTGTACCTGACTGTCTAGAGAACAAAAATAAGGACAGAAGGGATAAGAAAGAAAGAAGAAAGGACAAAGACTTCAAGAAAATGGCAATGGCAAACCCTCCTCAAGCAAGAACAAACACACAAGGAAGGGATTTGTTGCTGAATCCTGGAGTGACATTAAAGAGGAATCAGAAGCCTCATCCAGCTCCAGTGATGATGAAGATGATGCATAAGAAAAGGAGTTCTGCATGATGGCAATCAATGCCTCTCAACATAATTCAGATGAAGAAGAGTCAGAGTCAGACTCAGAGACTCAACTTGAAGAGGACCAGGTAATTAATTCTTTTGATTTCAATTCAGAGGACTTTAAATCTGAGTTTAAAGCATTATGTTTAGACTTACTAAAATCTGAGAAAGAAATTATCTCTCTCAGAAATCATTTATCTGAACATAATATCTTAAAGTCAGAAAACCTCAAACTCTCTAAGGAGTTGGAGTGTTGTAGGGAGCAGATAGCTTCACTGAAAGGTGAACTATCAGAGGCCAAGAAGCTTGAAGAATCTCTTAATGGGAGAAGTATCAAGCTGATGGACATCACAAGCACAGTGAACTCCAGATTTAATAGTACACTGGCTTGGGTGCCTCATCCAGCCAACCTATAGTTCTAACAACCCCAATCAAGTTCATTTCTGATAAAGGGAAGGGAGTTGTAGAGGTAGCTAGGAAGAATTCTGATCTGCCTAAGAAAACTAAGTTCCAGTAGAAATCGTCGAACGGAGCTCGACGATCGTCGAACGCAGATCGACGATCTCAAGCAAAATCATCGAACTCAGGTCGATGATCTCTAATTTCTGAACTTTACCACAGTCGACCGTCGAACGGAGCTCGATGATCTGACCCAAGATCGTCGAACGCAGCTCCACGATCGTCGAACAGAGATCAGAGCTCTGGAAATTCCTTCAAGGGCAAATCAAAATCCAATCCTAGGGGTCCTTCATCCCAAAGCTTTAACCCTTATACTGAATGGATAATACCTCCAAGGAGATATCATCCTGAAGGTTATAAGAGTCAACCTGGGATGTCTTTCATTTCTGAGTTTAAAGGTTATCAACCTAGGCCCAAGGTAAACTGGGTCAAAAACAAATGAATTATTTTATGTGCAGGTGAAGACCTATCCAACATCAAACTAACAATGGTACTTGGATAGTGGGTGCTCAAAGCACATGACAGGAAACAAGGACAACCTCACATCCTTTAAAGCCAAGCTTGGACCCAAAGTGTCACAACCCGCATTTTCTCAACGAGCACCTCATATCAGAGCAAGAGGAACTACGGGTTATGATGCCACGTCGTGCAGGGGATAACTGCACACGCTCAGGCAACCCTTGACGCATAAATGTTACATGTAAGAAAACCTTTGGATTTAATGGTCGTATCCCTCGGCCTTAGGTATCAAAAACTGTCTTTGTACGCGGCGGAAATACTTTGTTTATATATAACGTTCTCCTATATGCAGTCTATAGTGATACTACTATAATAAATCATCTTTGTTTACGTCATTTGGAAAATACGTGCTTGGTGACCAAAACATGTTATGCATGTCTACACTAATAGTTTTGGTTTAGCTTCAAAATACCTAATGCAACCTACCATAAATCCTTCCCAAGATCAAGGAGACATCATCCAAATGAGTCATATTAGCAGTCTATTATTCATACATCACAAGTAAAGTAAACCACCAATGGGCGCCAACAAGCTGACACGAACCCATTGGGGCACATGTATGTCTGTACACCAAAGAAAAGAACTACCTTGCTTCGTAAGCTTGGCTAGCTCCCAAGAAATGCCACCAACAAACCTAGCCGTTCAACCGGCTACAACCTGCACCTGAGGCATTCAAGAAAGAATACCTCAGCAATCCTCGAAGATACAATAAAAAGAAGAGCAGCATGTTTATACAATATCATGAAGGGGCTTACCGACCCCGAAGCAATGTTTCATATAAGTAAAATGAGTGAAGAAAACAAGTGGAAAACGCACCAAAACACATGCCAAACGCACCAAGTGCGTACAAGGTTCATCAAGTCCTGCTCAACCCGCAGGAGCAAAAGGCAAAACACATGCCCATTCCATCACCCTTCGTACAAGAAACAACTAAACGAGTGACACATAAGCAGCGGTTACATGCGATTCAGTAAGGGTCTTTTGGTGGCAGCCCTAAAGTGGAACGCACCAATAAAAAAACCAGCCCAAATCGGGGCAAAAATGGTGCTCTTCACCACAAATCCAAACCCGGTGGCCACAAAGGCATAACCCACACCACCCCTTACCAAATCCGCACACACACGCTTCTGCCATGGTTCACATTCGCCTCGCAAAACTCACCATACACGAACCTAACCGTAACCCCACAATCAAGTCACATGAAAGAGTTTGATTAATCTAATTACATAAATCACATGTTTGGAACAAGAATCACATGCTACATGAACAGGAATCAAATTAGAAAGGCTATATGAACAAGAATCAAATTAGCTACATGAATCACATGAACAAGAGAAATTTAAGAGCATAGGGAAATTAGCTACATGAATCAAAGTCGTTCAGCATAGGGAAATTTAAGAGCATAATAAGGATAGTGAGGAAGCACCCAAAATAAGAAGAACAAGCTCATGAAACTTGAAAGAGAAACTAGCTATTTTGTTTGCACAATCAAAAACAAGAAAGAAGATTGGCAAGGGTGAAGAACACCGCTTGCCTGAACCGAGACGATGTCGCGACGGCTGCTCCTCTCTTTCCTTGCCTTGCTTGATCCCGTGCTCTCTTGCTTTCTCTTTGAGGATGAAGAAGAAGATGAAGAGAAGGTGAATTGAGGAGAAGAAACTCTGATTCGGCCTTATTTCCTCCAGAACAGAGCTGGACCATTAGATGCAGAATCAAGGAAATCAACGGCACAAAAAACTGGAAAAAGTCGATTTTCGGGCCGGTCACGCCCTGTGTCATGCCCGTGACACAGGGCGTATACCTTAAGCGGCGCAGAAAGTCGGCAAATCCAAGTTTATCCACACGATACACGGCCGGGTACACGCCCGTGACGGGTCGGTCACGCCCGTGCCCTAGGGCGTGTAGCCCGTGTCTCGACACCTTGTCAACACAAAGTGTCGACACTCGACACAGCTGGACACGCCCTGTGACACGCCCGTGTCACAGGTCGTGTCCCCTCTCTCGACACACGACACTCGACACTCAATACTCGACACTCGACACTCGACACTCGACACTGCGAGACACGGCCCGTGACACGCCTGTGTCACGGGGCGTGTACCCCATTCGTCGAGCTTAACTCGACACCAGAAAATCATCGAGTCAAGGAGGTCACGCCCAGGGTCACGCCCCGACACGCCCGTGTCGGGGGGCGTGTCACGCACAAAAACAACTATTTTTCCCTGTTTTGAAAAATGTTTTTGTGTCGTCCTAGACCATTTTTTGCCTTAAGAACTTTTTTACCTTTTTTTTGTTTCCTGTACCAGCAACTCATTTTGAGCGACATTTCTCGGGCACGAAACAGTGCAAGCATTCCCTAAGAGGCCTCACTGAGTCCCCATCTGGACTCCGGTTTGCTGGGGAATCGTGCAACTTGGCTACCAAAACAGCCACTCGCAAGCCCGCGGGAAAAACCATGCTCGAACAACGGTCAAAGCCAACGTAACGCCCATCATGCGTACGCAATAAAAAATCCGGGGTGTTACACAAAGTCATTTTTGGTGATTCAAACTTTGGACAAACTAAAGGATATGGTGCAGTCCAGATTGGGACAGTAACATTCAAGAAGGTAGCTTATGTGGAAGGACTGAAGCACAATTTGATAAGCATCAGTTAGCTATGTGATGAAGGCTACCAGGTGACTTTCAGCAAAGCATTATGCAAGATCAAGTCAGAGGACAACACAACTGTGTTGACAGGTAAAAGGAAAGGTAACATCTATCTAGTAGATTTTCTTTCAACAGATGTAGACATTTGCCTATTCAATTCTGTTTGTAGACCTAATATTTTATGACATAAGAGACTAGGACATTTAAACCTTAGAACTATTGCTAGGCTATCCAAGGACAACCTTGTTAGAGGACTACCTTCTGGCCCCTATAAGAAGGAAGGACTCTGCAGGGCTTGTCAATTAGGCAAGCAAACTAAAAATAGTTTCAAGTCACTTAATAAGATTGATTCACCTAGGATATTGTATCTGTTACACATGGATCTTTTTGGACCCATTACAGTACAAAGCCTAGGAGGGAAATCTTACACCTTAGTAGTTGTAGATGACTTCTCTAGATTCACATGGGTGTTCTTTCTGAGGAAGAAGTCTGATAACTTTAAGTGTTTGACAGAGTTTCTCAAATATATACAGATTGAGTTCAATACTCACATTGCCCTGATCAGAAGTGATCATGAGACAGAGTTTGATTCTCTTCTTATGCAAGAGTTCTGTCAGAGTGAAGGGATCAGGCATACTTTCTCAGCTCCTAGAACTCCTCAATAAAATGGGGTAGCTGAAAGGAAAAATAGAACCCTTATTGAATCTGTTACTACATTGTTGTCAGATGCTCACCTTCCTCTATCTTTTTGGGCAGAGGCAGTGAACACCTCCAACTATGTGCTGAACAGAAGTTTGATACATAAACTAAAGGGCAAGACTCCCTATGAATTACTCAAATGGAAGAAACCTAAAGTTGATTATTTTAGAATTTTTGGCTGTACTTGTTATATACATAATAATGACAAGAGATATTTAGCAAAATTTCAAGCTAAAGCTGATGAAGTAGTGTTTCTGGGATACTCCATGATCAGTAAGGCTTATAGGGTTTATAATAAATCATCTCTTAAAATTGAAGAATCTGTTCACATATCATTTGATGAATCTAACATGTCTTTCAAGGAGAAGAATACTTCTACCATAGAACCTTTGTAGGTACATTCTCTTGCTGAAGATTTGAACAAGTTATAGGTTACTCAAAAAGAGAAAAGCAGTGAAGATGAAAAAAGCATTCAACATATTGAAGAAAAACAACTTGAAGAGCCAGTTGTTGTACCACAAGAGGAAACAACAACACGGGTTGGTGAACAATCAACACCCCATGTTGATTTAGTAACATTAAGAGACCATCCAATTTCCCAAGTAATTGGAGACATCTCAGCTGGTGTGCAAACCAGAAATCAGGTCAACCAAAACCTGTTGCACACCTGCTTCCTATCTCAAATTGAACCTCAAACCATTCAAGATGCAGAGCAAGATCCACACTGGATCATTGCAATGCAAGAAGAGTTGCATCAATTTGAAAGGAACAAAGTTTGGGAACTAGTGTCAAAGCCTAAGGATCACTCCATTGTTGGAACAAAGTGGGTGTTCAGAAACAAATTGGATGATCAAAGAGTAATTGTAAGGAACAAGGCAAGGCTAGTTGCTCAAGGATATTCTCAAGAAGAAGGCATAGACTATGACCAGAATTTTGCACCAGTTGTAAGATTGGAAGCCATCAGAATCTTTCTAGCTTATGCAGCACACAAAGGCTTCAAGGTATATCAGATGGATGTGAAAAGTGCATTTCTCAATGGAGACATCAAAGAAGAAGTCTATGTTAGACAACCTCCAGGTTTTATCTCTCTAACCTATCCTGATTATGTTTTTAGGTTGAACAAAGCATTATATGGTCTCAAGCAAGCTCCTAAAGCATGGTATGAGACCCTAGCATGCTTCCTTCTGGAAAATGGATTTATAAAGGGTAGAGTAGACCAAACTCTTTTCATTAGAACCCATAAGTCTCATACCCTACTAGTACAGATTTATGTAGATGATATTATTTTTGGCTCTACTGATTCAAAATTGTGCAGAAGGTTCTCCAATCTAATGCATTCTAAATTTGAAATGAGTAGCATGGGTGAGCTATCCTTCTTTCTAGGATTGCAAGTCAAACAACATACTGAAGGCATCTTTATTTCTCAAACCAAGTATGCAAATGAATTGGTTAAGAAATTTGGCATGTCTGAAGCATCTTGTATGAAGACACCCATGCCTACTAATGCTATATTGGATGCTGATGAACATGGGAAACCTATTGATCAGACAACATATAGAGCAATGATTGGCTCTTTATTGTACCTTACAGCTAGTAGACCAGATATAATATTTGCTACATGCATATGTGCTAGATTCCAAGTAAGCCCTAGAGAGTCACACCTAACATTAGTTAAAAGGATTCTCAGGTATGTTAAAAGTTGTCCAAATCTAGGTCTCTGGTATCCAAAAGATTCAGCATTTGATTTAACTGGATTTTTTGATGCTGATTATGCTGGATGCAGAATTGACAGGAAAAGTACCAGTGGAACTTGTCAGTTCCTTGGTGACAGACTTGTCTCTTGGTTTTGCAAGAAACAAACCTCTGTGTCAACTTCAACTGCTGAAGCTGAATATATGGCTGCAGGCAGTTGTTATTCACAAATCTTGTGGATCCAAAACCAACTCCTAGACTATGGCTACAACTTAGAGAAGTCAAAAATCTTTTGTGACAACACCAGTGCTATTTCTACAGCTCAAAATTCAGTCCTCCATAGTAGGACAAAACACATAGAAATTAGGCATCACTTTTTAAGGGATAATGTTGAGAAGAATAAAATTGAACTTCAATATATCTCAACTGATTTGCAAAGGGGAGATATTTTCACCAAACCCTTGGATGAAAAGAAACACACCTTCTTCCTAAATCAGTTAGGAATGTTAGATGGAGGAAGTCTAAAATAATATCCAAGATTTTAAAAGTTTAAAAATTGACCAAGATTAGGCAAACATCTTGATTTTTCTTAGTGTCTAGAGTGTATTTCTGGTCTCTGAACTACGCTCGACGATTTTCCCCCAGATCTTCGAACGGAGATCGACGATTTCTGAAATCGTCGACCTGAGTTCAGCGCTTCTCAGATAGTCTGAACTATCTCTCCAGGTCAACGATCGTCGAACGGCGCTCGACGATTTTGTTCTCTGAACGATCGTCGAACAGAGCTCGGCGCTCTCCAATATCGTCGAACGGAGATCGACGATATTGAAGACTCTTTAGATTCCTTTAGAAGCCCCGATCGTCGAACTGAGTTCAACGATCTTTCCTTTTCTGCGTCGAATCCTAATATAAAATTCATTTTTCGCCATCGTTCTCCTTTTGCGCTTTTGATTTCTCTGTAAAACTTCTCTTTCCCTCCAAACATCTCTACACTTGGTCGTTTTGTTTGTTGATTTTTGCAGGTAACAATGGCCGTCTCTGTTGCTGTTCTTGCCGCAATGAAATTCGATGCCGGATTTGATATTGACATGGAGTCTTTCAGCACCACCGATCAAGTTTTTCAAGATATTCTGGAACTATTCAAGGAGCAGAAACTTGCTACCATCATGTCCACAAGAATCAAGTTGGCTGCTGATGAGATTAAGGAGTGGGTCTACACTGCCCACACCCAGGATCAAAACATAGTAGTTGGTTCAATTTCTGGAACCCAGGTACCCTTCACTCCAGCCATTCTGACAGAGGTTTTTGAGTTAAGTTCTAGAAGAGATTTTGCTGAGTTATCTGGAGAGGAATTTTCTGATTTGCTTGCAAGAATGGGTCACTCTGATACTAACCCTAGCAAGCTGCTGAAGAAGAACCTAGCTGTGGAATACAGGTTCTTAGCTGATGTAGTAGGAAAGGTTCTGCTGGCCAAGCATTCAGCACATGATATTATCTCTAGGTATCAGTTGTGCTTGATGGGAGCCATTGTGGATAAGAAGCAATTGAACTGGGGAAAGGTCTTCCTTGACCTGATTAAAAAGAAAATCAATAAGAACTTTGTGAATTTTGGGAGGATCCTAGGGCTCTTTCTTCAGAACAGATGCCCTGCCCTGCTAGTATCTTCTGGGATACATATTAATGCATCAAAGAGATTATCCTGTGCCCTAGTTGGCAAATGGGACATGCAGATAACCAAGCCCAGCAGGCCTTCTGCAAGCACAACTTCAGGCACCAGGACTGTAATAGTCTCTTCCCCTCAAGTCTCTGCCCCTGCAGAAGACTTGCCTGTTGCTGCTTCCCCTCCTCCAACTCCAATTTCATCTCCTCCAGTTCCATCCACCATTCCAATTTCATCCACTATCATCATATCCAGCCCATCTCCAACATCAATTCCATCTCCAATTCCAACTCTTCCAATCACAGAAGAACTATTCCATCCATTACACCACTACCCTCACCCAGACATGGACACCTCATCCAACATTCCCTCTTTCAATCTTCTAGATGATTCCTTCATGGATGATTCACCCTCATTGGATGATTCATCTTCTCCTGAGCTACCCTCCTCATCTACATCTTACCAACAACTTCTACAAGACATTATTGATCAACCCACCTTCACACCCTCTATCTCCATACCATTGTCTTCCATTTCCACAATCCCCTCACCTCAACCATCACTTCCCCCATACACCAGCTCTCCACAACCATCACCAGTTGCTCATGCATCCTCTACCTCTGCTCAATTGCCTGCTGAGCAAGTAGATATTCCAGCCCTAGCTGACCAGCTGTATGAACTGATAGCTCCCAGGCTTTCACTTCTATTGGAGACCTCCTTGGCTCCATTACTTCAGTCAGTGGCAGCCCTTTCTGCCAGGCTATCCTCTTTATTTCCTCAGGCAATCCCTTCATCAGTGTGCCTTGATCCAGCATTCTCTGCATCTAGGCAGGGGGAGATGCCTAATGAAGTGGTGAGATTGCCTGCTGCTGCTATTTCTTCAGCTCCTGCTGCTGCTGCTGTTACTCAAGCTCCAGTTCCACCTCAAGTTGCTGTCTTTTTAGTAGACCTCAGGTCCCTGCTCTCAGATTTTGATTCAACTTATTTCAGTTGTCTTCCAGAGAGAGTTGCTGTCCAGCCATCAGAGGATCTTTCCAAGGCCATTGTGCCCTTCTCTAGCTGTGACACCAGCATTATTCATTCATTCATAAATACAGTTTATACTGCTGAGCCTTCTGGTTCTATCAATGCTGCTGCTACTCCTGCTGAGAATATTGTTGCTATTCCTGTTGCTGCTGCTGTCAGTGATGATGCTGATGTTGTTCCAGTTTCTGAGGATATGCAGACAGAGGCATATGATTTTGAGCCTACTGTTATTCCTGCTGTTCCAGTTGCTGCTGCTATTGCTGATGATATTGATGCTACTGAAACTATTATATCTAAAACTGTTGTTGCTGATATTTTTGTATCTGAAAATGTTTTATCTGAATCTGTTGCTGCTCCAGCTGCTACTGTTATTACTGCTGCTATATCTTCTACAAGGATTGCTCCAGAAACTTCTGTATTTGTTATTACTACAACTGCTGCTACTAGTGTTGTATCTGCTGTTGTCACCACTGCTGCTTCATCTGCTCCAACCCAACTTCAGAAAGAATATTTGAAAAAGATTGATGTTTTATATGATGAGCAAAGTTCTGAGAGTGATGAATTCAAGACTGATTCTGATGATTCTTCTGCCACCATAGCCAGGAAAAGGAAGGCAAGGAGCAAAGCTATGAAAAGAGTGCCTCCAGCCAAAGTCAAGGACACTAATGATATTCCTTATTACATTCTTCATGACTGCCCCATTACTGAGCATTGGATGCAGTATTCCAAGAACCAACTTAAAGCCATGAAGAAGAAGAGGAAGTATGAAAAAGTATCCTCTCAGTTTCTTCATCCTCATCCTCCTCCGCCACCTCCACCTGATGCAGGTGCAGGTGGAAGCTCAGCTTCTCAACCTTCTGCTAAAAGCCAAACCCCCTATCAGCCTCATACAAGATCTTATTATAGGGGAAGCCAGTCCAGAGGTTCTCAATCTAGAAGAGGAAACTATAGAGGAAGCCAGAGGGAATTCCAAGTCTACTCCAAGGGCTATTCTAGACAACATCCATACTCTAGGGAAGGACAAGCTTCATCAGATACAACATCAGGTCCTTTTCCCTACAAGTTAAAAGAAGTAATCTCATCCAGAGCTCCTCAAGACAATCCATCCAACAGATATGAGCCTCCAGTGCCCTTTGAAGATCCAGAAAATAACCCTACTACATGGACTGCCATGATGAAAGAGCTAGCTGCCCTGGATCAAATTAAGAAAGCTAAAGAGCAAGGTAGAGATTCTTCCAACATTACCATATTGTCTGAACAAAGAAAGAAAGAACTGGAAAGATATGGCTCAAGCAAATTCTTTGATTCTGATAGATATATGGAGCTGCATCCTAAAGCTGTGGTACCAAGGCCTAAACAGCAAACCTCTTTAGGTGCAGCAGATGACAGAAGATCCAAAAAGGAAGCTCTCAATCCTAATAGAGAAATCAAACTTATAAAGAGCAAGGAGAAGCAATAATTATGTAAGGTGACAATTATTCTGATTTTTGATTGTTGTCTGGGATAATATATCTGTGCTTCTGTAATGTCCTGCTTATTGCATTTCTGTATTGTTGCTCTGTATGTTGTTCTTTAGTTTCTGCAAATTTCTGTAAATAGTAATCCTAACCCAAATAGGGGGAGATTGTTGGAACACCCTATTACTAATTTGGGTCAGGATCATTATGTCCTTAGGAAACCTGTTTTTGACCTCCTGTATAGATCTAAAGGTCAATTAGAATTGAGTCTAAGGGTTAATAGTTAGGTTTGGAAGCTGTCCTCAAGACCAAGGTTTTTCAGTTTGGAGACTAAGTCATATCGTCGAGCTCAGTACGACGAATCGTCGAACTCCAATCGACGATCGTCTAGCTCAACTTCGACGGATCATCGAACTCCATTCGACGATCGCTGAGCTCAACTTCAACAAATCGTCGAACTCCATTCGACGATCTTCGAGCTCAGTTCGACGATCTTGACTCAGTATTGATTCTCTATCTCTGAGCTCAGTTCGATGATAGTTGAGCTCAGATCGACGATCTCTGTTGCTGTATAAGTCCAAATCGCTGAGCTTAGTTCGACGATAGTGGAGCTCAGTTCGACATTTTTCTGAAAAGTTGAAGGATTTTCAAGATTCAAATTCAGAACAGTTAAGGAGTTATTCTCAGCAATTAATTCAGAAGATTTTGTAGCCGTTTTCATTTATTCTGGACCAAGTTTCAAGGGATTATCAAGGAATGTTTCTTTGGACTTTCCCCCAGAAGACATTTACAATTAAGGAAGTCAATTAATGACAGGCCAACGGCTATTCTTGACAGAGGATCATTTTTTATTCAGAACCAGAGAATAAAATACAAGTTTTTTATGAATCTCTCTAACACACAGAACAGATAAGCAGAACAAGAAGAACAAGAGCAAAACATTCTCTGAACAACATCTTTTCTGAACACCAACTGTTCACAAGAGAAAGAGTTGTAGACATTCTCTGTCTAAAAGAATTCATACAAGAACACACACCAAAGGAGATCAACAAATCTGAAATCTTCAGATCCCCTTTTGATTCAAGTGTTCAAGGCCAACATCATTCAAAGACTCCAGACACCTAACATTTTAGTTATTGTTGAAATCATCAATTGCTGGAGATCAAATTTCTGAAGGCCTATCACCCTACAGCAAAGCTTCATTTCCTGAACATCTCAAGAACTCAGGGGGAGCTTTGACAACATCAAAATCCACATAGTCTTCTCAGCTGCTTTGAGAAAGAGAAGACTTCCATCACTCTCTTATCCCCATCTCTGTAAAGGGTTTTTCAAACTCCCTTCAAAAGTTTGTGCTTGGTTTTTGAGCACCTTATCAAAAGCTCATTGGTGGCAAGACACCTGATCAAAAAATCTGATTTGGTTTTTGAGCACCTTATCAAAAGCTCATTGGTGCTCAGGACACCTGATCAACTCATCCTGCAGTGGATTCCTACCTAGGGTGGTAGAAGAGTGGATGTACCCAAGTTTAGGGGAACCACTATAGCTCCTTGTGTCTTCTGGCTTGCTTGTTTTTATTTTTGTTTCTGGCTGTGATTGATCTGTGATTAGTTAGGATCTGTGATTAATAGTTTCTATGATTAGATTTAATATTTGTTTCCCTGTTCACTCAGATTACAACAACTGTTGTAAAAAGTTTTTAAGCACCATACTCTATTCACCCCCCCCCCCCCCCCTCTAGAATATTTCAGATCTAGATGCACTTTCATAGGAGAGAGAGAGCTCCTTCTAAGAACAGTAGCTGCTGAACCGGGCTGCTAAATAAGATTCAGATTGAGATCTGAATCTCAAGACAGAAGTTGATTGAAGATCATCTCCACCGGAGATTCAACCCTACTGTGTTCTAATTCAAGAAGCTTTGAAGAAAGTCAAGGGAGGTTGATCTCTGCCAAGTTCTTCCAAGAACTCATCAAGAAGCCAGTCAACTCATCTCTCTCTTTCAGAGTTGTGGTTAATTACTTTGTATTATCAAATTTCTGTAGGATCTTATATAGATCTGAGCTGTAAGCCTATTTTATAAAGGCTGAGTATAGGACACTGTGTGCTCTGAGTGTAGGTCTTGTTGAAGACTGAGGTAGGACCTTGTGCCTGAGTTGTAGGAGACTTTGTTCTCTGAGTGTAGGTCTTGTTGAAGACTGAGTGGTAAGGCTTTTTGCCTGAGTTGTAGGAGTGGGGACACTCTGAGTTGTAGGAACCTGTTTTAGGGTTCTGAGCTGTAAGATCTGAGGATCTGAGGAGAAGTGCTGAAGTTAGGCCGAATCTAGTACACTACTAGATAGGCGAAGGGGGAAAGCTGATGTACCCAGACCTTGGGGAACCACTATAAATACTGTGTGCACTCTGTGTATGTTTTCTTCTATGATTGTTGTGTTGTGATAGTTGTAGAATTGCATTTGCTAAACAGAATTTCTGCCTTAAATTTAAAAAGATAAAGTTCACCTATTCACCCCCCCCCCCCCCTCTAGGTGTTTAGGCACTATTTATTTCAAGTGGTATCAAAGCGAGGTTGCTCCAAAAGTACATAACAGTCTGAGTAAGATCCTGTAGGCAGAATCAGAATAAACCAGAATCAAGAAAATGGGCTCTAGTGAGAATCACAAAGAGCTGGGGTCCATGAAATTGCCAGTCTGTAGAAAAGAGATTTTTGACATATGGAAAGAGAGGGTTAGACTCTTTATGGAAGCATCTGACCCAAGAATATACATTGCAGTTAAAGAAGGGTCATATGTACCAATGAAGATATCCATTCTAGATGCAAATCAGAAAACTCCCAAGGACTTTTTTGAAATGACTAAAGATGAAATAATTCTGGCCACTATGGACAAGAGGGCCCAGAATATTATTGTTAGTGCAATTGATGATGCAACATTTCAGAACTTGATTCATTGTAAAACCTCTAAAGAAATGTGGGACACATTAATAGTTTACATGGAGGGATCAGAAGAAGTAAGACAAGACAGGAAGTCCTTGTTAAATCAGGAATATGAAAGCTTCAGACAAGGAAAGTCTGATAGCATTACAGAATGTTACAAGAAGTTCTATAGGATAGTCAATGAATTGATGTCCTATGGAAGAGAATTCAGCAACTATGAGCTAAATGACAAGTTCTTAAGATCCCTGACTAAGTACTGGGACACCAAGGTTTGTGTCATTAGGGAAATGGCCAAATTAGCTGATATACCTCCTCCAACTTTGTTTGGAAAACTGCTATCTTATGAAATGCAGTTAATGGTTAGAAAAGAGAAAGAGAAGACTACTAGAGTGGAGCACAAGGAAAGATCTTTGGCCTTCAAGACTGAAGTCACTAGGAAGTATAGAAGCAAGTATCCATCTCCACCTCAAATAGTTGCTGAGGCTGTGACAGATAATTCAAAAAGCAAGAATTCAGATAGCAGTGAAAGTGATGAAGATTTTGCAGCTTTCACTAGGCATTTTCAAAAGTTTCTGAAGAAGAAGCAATGGAGGTCTAAGCCTTCCACTTCTCAGCCAAAAGATGACTATTATCAGAAAAGAAAGTCATCAAGGAATGACAAAAACAGATCCAAGCCAAGCAAAGCTATATCTTCAAAGATTGTGTGTTATTGTCACAATAGACAGGGACATGTAGTGGCTGACTTTCCTGAAAAGAGGAAGGAGTCAACTGACAGAAAGAAGACTCAGTTTAAGGGCAAAAAGGAAAAGTCATTTATTGATAAGAAAGACAAAAGTCTGACAGATCAGTCATCTCCAGAAACAGAATCAGAAGCTGAAGTCTATATTGATTTATTAGCTGAAGAAGAAGATGATGAGTTCATGCATCTAATGAATTAAATATATGAGCATGAGCACAATCAGTGCAAAAGGCTGATGGCTTTATCTGAAGGAGACAAAATCCAGGATCAGCCTGGACCAAGTAAGGTACAAAGTTGTTCTTCTAGTTCAATTTGTAGTACTAAGTCAGAATCAGATACATCTGCATCAAGTGATGTGGGTGGGTCTGAATCTGAAGGAGATATTCATCAGGTAATTGATGAATATAGGGACTTGTTGCAGGCCTTGAAGAAAAGCAAAACCTTAGCCAAAACTCGGGCAAAGGAGATTGCTAGTCTTAAATTGGTTGCTGCTGATTCAGACAAGTTATTTGATTAGAAACTGAATGAAATAGCCATGCTGAAGAATATTACTTTATTCAGATGGGTACTATTACATTTAAGAATGATCAAATTAGAAATCTAGAGGCTAGACTTCAGAAGGAGAGAGAGAGATTGTAGCAAGTTTTTCTAAACCAAAATCTGTTTTACCTTTGATAGATGAGTTTGTACCTCAAAAGGGTAAGACTGGATTGGGGTTTACAAAACCTGTCAGGACAGTTAGGTCCAAATCTAAGGTCAAAGCCCCAGTACTAAACAAGAAGCCTGCAGTTTCAGCCAGGGTTGTACCTAAACAAAGGTACAACAGGTTTGAGTGCTGGTGTTGTGGCAAGATAGGCCACTTTGCCATAGATTGTTGGCACAATTCAAGTGTCAAGGAGAGTAGCAAACTGCCTGCTAGAACAGCTACAGGTAGTTTTGTTAAAGGTCAGACTAACCTGCACCAAGGACCCAAGAATTATTTGGGTTCTAAGGTTAAGTAATCTGTTTTGCAGGTAAGTCCAAGTGGTCATGCCCCTATATGGTACTTGGACAGTGGATGTTCCAGGCACATGACTGGAACTAGGGGGTTGCTGAAGGACTATACACCTATCAAGGATGACCCTAAAGTTACCTTTGGTGGTTCAGAAAAAGGAATCATCAAAGGCTTTGGTAATATTTCTAGTAACCAAATTACAATTACTCAAGTGGCTTATGTAAAGGGTTTGAAACATAACCTCATTAGCATAAGTCAGCTGAGTGATTTAGGATATGACATCTCATTTGTCAAGGATGGTTGTCATATCAAAAGGTCAAGTGATCAAAAGATCATTCTGACAGGATATAGGAAGAGAAATGTCTATTGTCTTGACTTTGTATGTGAGAATAATGTTTCTCCTATTTGTCTTGTAGCTGATGAGAAAGTCTCACATTGTGTTAAATGGCACAAGAGGCTGGTTCATCTTAACTATAAGATAATTGGCCAACTCTTTAGCAAAGAGTTAGTGAGGAATGGTCCTCAGGTTAAGTGTATAAAGGATGGGATATGCTCAGCTTGTCAAAAAGGCAAGCAGACCAAATCCATCTTTCGTAGCCTTGAGAACAAAGATTCTGTGAGGTGTCTATACATCTTACATATGGATCTTTTTGGTCCTATGCCAGTTCACAGCCTAGGTAGGAAGGTCTACACATTTGTGGTTGTAGATGACTATTCAAGGTATTCCTGGGTGTTCTTCCTTAGAAAAAAATCTGAAACCCCAAGTATCTTATATAGTTTTGTTAAACAAATTCAGAACGAATTGGACTGTACAGTGGTCAAAATCAGAAGTGACCATGGCACTGAATTTCAGTCTGAAAGTATGACAAAACTGTGTGAAGAGTTTGGGATTTTTCAGGAATTTTCTTCACCTAGAACACCTCAGCAAAATGGTATTGCTGAAAGGAAGAATAGAACCTTGATAGAGGCTGGTAGAACCCTATTGAGTGACACTTCTCTCCCAGAATATTTCTGGGCTGAGGCAGTAAACACTGCTTGTCATGTGATCAATAGGGCTACTATCACCAAGAGCCACAAGAAGACCTCCTATGAGATTGTGAAGGGCAGAAAACCAAATTTATCCTATTTTAGGATCTTTGGTTGCAAGTGTTATATACTTAACAATGGTAAGTCTTATCTAACCAAGTTTGCTGCCAAATCCCAAGAGGGGATCTTTGTTGGGTACAGCAATAATAGTAAGGCTTATAGGGTCTACAACTTGATTACTCAAGTTGTAGAAGAGTTTATTCATGTAGTTTTTGATGAAGCTAGACTCATTAACAATGAATTGCCAAGAAGTGTTTGCAGCTCTACAGGTGTAACTGAGAAGATGGACAAGCTTACCTTAATAGAAGGTCTTTCTGCAAGTCAGCAAGTGGAAGATGGTGGTTGTTATCCAGGGGGAGTACAAGATACTCCTGATGCTGAAGAAGACCAAGAGGTGCAGCTAAATGAAGAGACTGAAGGTGTACAACCTGAAGACAGGCTGCCTCCAGCAAATAGACATTTAAAGGATCATCCAGCCAATCAAATAATTGGAGATCCCAGACAATGGGTGCAAACAAGGAGAAGGAATCTAAGTACAGTTCTTTACTCCAGTTTTCTATCCCAAGTAGAACCAAAGAAGTTTGAAGAAGCAATCCTAGACCCTCATTGGATTGAGGCCATGCAAGAGGAGCTGAATCAATTCAAAAGATGAAAGGTCTGGGAGCTAGTTCCTAAACCCAAGGATCATAACATTATTGGAACTAAGTGGATCTTTAGGAACAAGTTGGATGAGAATGGAATCATCATAAAGAATAAAGCTAGACTTGTTGCAAAGGGATATAGGCAGGAAGAAGGTATTGATTTTGATCAAACCTTTGCTCCAGTAGCAAGACTGGAAGCAATCAGGATGTTCCTTGCCTATGCAACATATCAAGGATTTAAGGTATATCAAATGGATGTTAAGTCAGCTTTTCTGAATGGAAATCTGAAGGAAGAAGTCTATGTAGAGCAGCCATCAGGTTTTGCTGATTCTATTAAACCTGATTATGTTTATAGACTTAGGAAGGCTTTGTATGGGTTAAAACAAGCCCCAAGGGCTTGGTATGAAACTCTATCTAGTTTTCTCATTGAGAACAAATTCTCAAGGGGGAAAATAGACAAGACTCTATTCCTTAGGGAATCCAGAGGCAAGATTATCTTAGTCCAAATATATGTAGATGACATAATATTTGGTTCTACAGAAAGTAGTCTTTACAGAAAGTTTGCAAAACTTATGCAAGGACAATTTGAAATGAGCAGTATGGGGGAACTTAAGTTCTTCTTGGGTCTCCAAGTTAGACAGACTGAAGATGGATTATCCATATGCCAGTCTAAGTTCACCCTAGAGTTGATAAGGAAGTATGGTATGGAATCATCCACTACCATGAAAACTCATATGGGGTCAAGCATGTCTCTAAGCAAAGATGATGCAGGGAAACCTGTAGATGAAACTTTGTATAGAGGGATAGTTGGCTCCCTACTATATTTGACTGCTAGTAGAACAGATATCATGTATGTTACATGTGTCTGTGCTAGGTACCAGGCTTGCCCTAAAGAATCTCATCTGACTGCAGTCAAAAGAATTTTGATATATCTTAAGGGCACACCTTATCTAGGCCTTTGGTACCCTAGGAATGGAGATTTTGTACTGACGGGTTATTCAGATATAGATTTTGTAGGCTGCAAGTAAGATAGGAAGAGTACTACAGGAACCTGTCAATTTCTAGGTGGAAGGCTGGTGTCTTGGAGTAGCAAGAAGCAGACCAGTGTGGTCATCTCCACAGCTGAGTCAGAATATGTTGCTGCAGGAAGTTGTTGTGCACAACTCTTATGGATTCAACACCAGCTAAAATATTATGGTATTCAAGTAAGTAGAACACCTTTATTTTGTGATTCTACAAGTGCTATTTCTATTGCAAATAATCCTGTCTCATATAGTAGGACTAAGCACATAGAAATTAAATACCATTTTCTAAGAGAACATGTAGAAAAAGAAGACATTTCCCTAGAGTATGTTAAGACAGATAATCAGTTAGCTGATATGTTTACTAAGCCCCTAGATGAAACCAAATTCAATAAGTTTAAAATTGAATTAGAAATGATAAACTTAGAATAGTTTAAAAATTGGCTAAGTAAAATGGTGTCGACACACAGAGTTGTCTGTGTCGACACATAGAAGTGGTGTCGACATTTCAGAGAAATAGTGTCGACACATCTAGACAGTAAGTGTCGACACTTCAGAGAATTAGTGTCGACACATGCAGAGTAGGTGTCGACACATCCAGGGTGTTGTCGATACTTAGGATTTACACAGAATTCGTCGAGTAGAGCCTCGACTAATCGTCGAGCTGAGATGTATAAGTGTCGACACATATATTCTGTCGACTATATATTTGTGTCGACACATAGTTGTCGAGACATTAGAAGTAAGTGTCGACACTTTTCAACAGTGTCGACACATTTCAAGTATTTTGACGCGCCTTTTCACCTTCAATTTTAGAAAGGTATAAATAGGTCTTCACCATTGTTTGTCGACACGCTCACCATAGTTTCGAGACCAAACTTGTGTGTCGACATCTCTCTCTTCTTTAAATTCAAAATTTCTTCAAACTCTAATGGCGCCCAAGCTAGAAGAGAACATCAATGAAGGTTATGAGATCGTGCGACACGCCTTTGATGACGCGGAACCAGAAATCCAAGGTGTGGTAACCCTAGTTGCAGAGACTGTGTTAGAGTATCTTGTCTCAGAACCAATTAAGATATGGAAAAAGGAGGTCCTCGAATTCTTTACTGGAGCTACACATGATGAAACTGGACTCAAGATTAAGTCCAAGGTTCATGGGGCAAAAGTCAAGATCACCCAGAAAAGTCTCAAAAAAGCTCTACATCTCCCTAGAACTAAAGAAGAGGAAGATGTACCTGCTTCAAAGACAAGGGAGGCACTGGCATGGTGTGGACTTGATTCAAGCCTGAATATTGGATCAGTTTTCAACAGAAAATGCATGAATATGCAGGGCAAGTTCTTGTCTGAAATAGTTGGCAAGGTAATTCTGATCAAGCCTGGTGGGCATGATAGAATATCATCTCACATGTTCAGTTTGATGACCAGGATTATTTTCCAACTTAAGACTAATTGGTCAGTAGTAATGTTTGATAAGATAAAGGAAAGTCTGAAGAAGCCCAATCTGGGTAGGATTCTGAGTTTATACTTAGCTGGAAGTATCCCTGAAGTGATGAACCAAGCTGCTGGTTCTAAGATAAACCATATGAGGAGAATGGATGTTAGAATTATCTCAAGGTGGGATCGAGTGTTGACAAAGGAAATGCCAACTCCAGAAAAGGAAACACCTCAGAAGAAGAAGAAGAAGAAGAAGACAGCCATTGTGGCTCAAGAATCCTCAAGTAGCTCAGAGGAGCAAGTGGTTTTTAGTTCTGATGATGGAGAAGATGACAATGCTGGACAGTCACCAGCAAGACAAGAAGATGCCCAGAGGCAGGGGGAGCTACCATCGGCTAGCCCTATTCACCTGGATCCACTCCATGGGGAGCCTCTACATGTGGATGAGCCAACTCAATTAGATAGTGAAAGAGCTACCCAAACAATTCTAGAGGTAATCACTGAAGTTAATCAATTAAATTTCAATATTGAGGATGAAGTTATGACTGAATCATTACTTGATGTTGATTAGCATACACAGTTACATAGTCAACCACAAGATGTTGTCATGGAGGACACATCAGTTGCTGATAAAGGGGTATCAGTTGCTCCTGAGATAAGAGATTCTTCTTTCCAACTGATAAGTTAATTTATATAGTTATTTTAGTTTAGTTTTATTATAAATAAATACTATAATTTATTTGTCTTTATATTAATATATAAAATAATTCATTTATTTTTATATTTCAGGTCAATATGGGCTTCAAATATCATTTTCAAGTCCATGGCAAAGATCTGAAAACATTTGGAGGCAATTAACATTTTTGGCCACGGATAGCTGAAATTCAAATGGCCATAACTTTTATACCAGGAAGAGTTACGGGATGTGCAACCAGTCAACGGAAAGAGGACGACGTCCTATACAAATCTGGAGAATTTCACAAGTACACGCCCCAAGGACACGGGCGTGACCAGGGTGTGAACACGGGCGTGTCTAGCTCAAGAACACAGTTTTCTCCAGAAATCTTCCCGGGGCAATTCTGGAACTTTTCCTAAGTACACGCCCCCATGTCACGGGCGTGACTTAGGGCGTGACCAACCCAAAACTGCCGAAATGATGCCAGATTGCGCCGTTTCCAGCCATTTGTTGACCCGGTCAGTACACGCCCTAGGTCACGGGCGTGACCTAGGGGCGTGACACTTCAGGAACTGTCAGAATTTACTCCCGCCATTTTCAGCTTCCCGCGGTTTTCCAGAAACAGAAGTGACACGCCCTAGGTCACGGGCGTGACTTAGCGGCGTGACCCGTCATCTAACATATTTTGGCGGTTTCTCCTCCAACGTTCCCGGGCTTTCAAGACGGCGGTTCCGAGCCTGACACGCCCTAGGTCACGGGCGTGACCCAGGGCGTGACCTTCCAGAAAAATTTCTATAAATTCCAGATCGAGCCAGAAGCTTTGAGGAGAGCTAGGAGGCCAATCTAAGAGTAGTTTTACCTCGTTTATTTCTCTATTTTGCTGCATTTTCTTTATGTAACCCTTAGCTTCATAGTTTAGTTTGCATTTCTTTTTGTTTAATTCAATTACTCTCTTTTTAGTTATCATCTTTTTGCCCTTCTTTGTATGTAATTTCTTCATCATGCTTAGTAGCTAAACTTCTTTTAGCACTTGATCATGATGAATCTTGAAATAAAATAAGCTTCTCATCTTTATTAAAAATGTCAAGTCCTTTACTTTACTCACTAACGATTTATCTTTGATTTATATTTTATCGAATTCATATTGCGCGGATATGTTCTTCGATATAAGATCTGTATCCTAAATGACCGAGAGGTTGCAGATACAAGGAGATCACTCAAAGATAAAAGGAGTTGCATGCACTCCTCGAGAGAGGACGACATAAATCTTCCGGATTGGAATCAAATCCAATAGAGGGGTTCACCGCCTAAAGCAAGCTTAGGGGTTTCGACTGGCCGAGAGGTCTTAATCGATCAACCTAAGGTTAGTCAAAAGCATGAGCTCGAGAGAGACGCTTTTGTACTTAAGGAACCTCCACGGTCGGGTGAGCAATTTAAGAGTCTTGCATAATTTATGTTCATAAAGGAGGTTTATTTTTGTCCAAGGGGATTCTAGATCAAGTGCTATATTTTATTTTATTTTCTAGTCGTAGATTAAATTCGCTCATTTTTATTATTTAGATAAAATAATATTAATTTGCGTGAGTAGAAGTACTCAACAGACCCCGAGTCTGATACGACATTCCGATACTATATTTTGATAGGTACGCTTGCCTATTTGAGATTATAGTTTGGATACATTTTTAAAACTATATAAAATTTTTCATCACCAACCTCAACATGAGTTTACACTCGAAGAGCTGTTCCCTGATCTTTTACAGACTGACTTTGAGGGAGAGAAAGCAGTTGTTGAGGGGGAGCAGGTAGACCTTAAGGGGGTGCATGTAGAGGAAACTGCAAGAAAAGAGACTGAGGAGCAAAAGAATGCCGAGGAGCTACCAAGGACTGAGAAGGATTTACCTCCTAGTCCTAAGGACAGGGTAGACATTGCCAGTACTTCTACTTCAGAGGATGAAGAGGCTGCTAGAGCCAAGAAAAGAAAGTTCCAGGTCTTCAAGAGAAGAAGCCAAACCTGCAAAAAATCACTGCAAACCATAGTTCCTCGACAAGCCCCAACTGCTGACTATAGTTCTTTATTGGTGGCTTTGCAAATCAAGCTGGATGAGCAAAGAAAGGCTATGGAAACTTATATGGATGAGCACCATAAGGAGCTACAATTTTCCTTAGCTCAAGACATAAAGTCCATAAGATTTGAAGTGAATCAACACAAGAAGGAAATGACTAATTGTTTCCATAAAGGAGGAACTGCAGTGGTCTATTTGGCTACTCATCAAGAGAACATAAATAAATAGGTTGATGACATGGCAGTAAAACAAGGATATGTCCTGGAAAATCAGATTAGGATGAATGACAATCTGACTGCTTCTCATAATGCCATTGTTAGTGAAATGAAAAATATAGATACTGCACAGACTGCTGTAAGTGTTACTGCCAAAGAAGCCTTTGATAAGCAATTACAAGAAAGTCTCACTACTGTTACAACTGCCATTGAAGATTCACAAAAGGCTATCACTGAAAAGCTCCAAAGGTTAAAATCTTTTTATAAAGATGGAGTTAACTATTTGAATGCTCAAATCAGATTCCAGAAGGATGATCTTAGGGATCATATACAAAGAGAAGTCATAAAGGGGGAGAGGGTATTAGTCAAAGCAGGCTCTGACCATGCTAAATGGATTTCAAACAGCATCAAAGCCACCCTTGGATATCCACATTTATGTTATGATGATAATGTAGCAGAGTCTGGAATAAATCCTGCATATTTTGGAGGAGAGCAAGCTGAAGTAGCTCAGGTGATCTACCCTCCTGCAGATTTTGACATGATACATCAGGAGGTACAATCTATGTATAGTCCTCCTGAGGGTAATCAGAATATTATTATTGAGAAAGTAGTACAGCCTGTGTCAGAGGTACTATTAAAAGAGCAAGAGGCATTATTAAAAGAGCAGGAAGCCCAATTATCTAAGAAGAGGTTCAGAGAGCAGGCTGAATTAAGGCCAGACTTTGAGCAATGGAGCCCAACCTCTAGGAATATTATATTGACTGCTTGGAAGGCTGCAAATGATAATTTCCTAGAGAGGGGCAAATGGTATTCTGACCAATAGTGAAAAAAAACATGAAGCTAGACAAGAGGCCATTGTTCAATACAGAAGGAAGGCTAAATTAGGGAAGCTACCTCCTAATGCACGGGAGCCTAGCAAGTATTTCCCTAAGCCTTATCATTATTTTGAGAGACAGAAGATAACGGCTGAAGAACAGAAAAAGAAAGATCTTAAGGGTAAGAAGTCTGCTGATGACAATGATGCTCCAGTTCAAGCAAAGATTCAATCTGGAAAGGGCATTGTTATCAAGGAGCCAGAGCAGCCAGAGGATAGAATTTTCTTAAGTATACAACCTTATAATCATTTGCATTAAACTTCATGTAAACTTTTGATTAATAAAACTTTTGGAAGTTGTAAAAACAATGTTTAATGTTCAAATCTATTACATTGTTATTATGAGATAATTGTTTATACATGTTTTGTTTATACATGTTTTGTATTTACCCTGTCATATAATACTGTTTTACATCATACTGAGAATTTGTTATGTATGGTGTATATCATTGACTAAGGGTTATCACTTCTCCAAATAGGGGGAGATTGTTGGGTACATTGGAATATATGTACCAGATTTGAAGAAACCTCACCCTACTCAATGATATACATCAAGGTGTATTTGATGTGCTTTGAGTTTATATGTGCAGGTTAAGTAATTGCAGGAAAAGCATAAAAATTTCTAAGTCCATGTGTCGACACCTAGAGGTGAAGTGTCGACACTTATGAAGGCTAGTGTCGACACCCAGAGAAGCTGTGTCGACACTTGGAGTAATTGTGTCGACACCGGGAAAGGCAGAGTCGACACCAGAATAAAAGTGTCGACACATACAGGCAGTGTCGACACACAGTGAAGAATTGTCAACATAATATGTATCGACACTTAGAGGCAGTGTCGACACCCAGAGAAACTTTGTCGACATCAAAAGTGTCGACACCAGGAGGCTGTGTCGACACTCAGCAAACTTCAACAAAGTTAAAGTACTTGTGTCGACACAAAGGAGATGTGTCGACACTCAGCAAGTCTCAACACATGAAGGCATGTGTCGACACAAAGGATATGTGTCGACACTCAGCAAGTTTCAACACAAGAAGGCATGTGTCGACACAAAGGAGTCATGTCGACACTCAGCAGAATTCAACTAAGTATTAAAGAAGAAGTATTTGTGTTGACACACTCAACCAGTGTCGACACATTCAATAGAAGGCTTGTGTCGACACACAGGATCAGTGTCTACACATTCTGAAGAAGCAGTGTCGAGAAGCTGTTACAACAACACAAGGAGTTGTGTCGACACCATCAAGGCTAGTGTCGACACTTAATCTACTTATGTCGACACTTAGTCTATTTGTGTCGACACATAATGACTATCTGTCTCGACACTTTCAGACAGTGACAGTGATTTCAAGAAGTGACTGGATGACTTAACAACTGTCATTTCAACCTATCAACTGCAACTGTCAAAGCCGTCAGAAGGTTGTTAGAAATCGGATCAGCCGGTTACCTTGGAGGAAGACTATTTAAAGACCTTTCTCCTTCAATAGAGAGGATTATTACAGATTGACAACAATCAATCAAGAGATCTAACAACACAAAAGAAGAAGACCTTAAACAGAAGATCTAAGAAGTAGGAGAGAGAGTGCTCCTTCTAAGAAGAGCAACTGTTGAACTGGGCTGCTAAATAAGATTCAGATTGAGATCTGAATCTCAAGACAGAAGTTGATTGAAGAACATCTTCACAGGAGATTCAACCCTACTATGTTCTAATTCAAGAAGCTTTGAAGAAAGCCAAGGGAGGTTGATCTCTGCCAAGTTCTTACAAGAACTCATCAAGAAGCCAGTCAACTCATCTCTCTCTTTCAGAGTTGTGGTTAATTACTTTGTATTATCAAATTTCTGTAGGATCATGTATAGATCTGAGTTGTAAGCCTATTTTATAAAGGCTGAGTATAGGAGACTGTGTTCTCTGAGTGTAGGTCTTGTTGAAGACTGAGGTAGGGCCTTGTGCCTGAGTTGTATGAGACTTTGTTCTCTGAGTGTAGGTCTTGTTGAAGACTGAGTGGTAAGGCTTTTTGCCTGAGTTGTAGGAGTGGGGACACTCTGAGTTGTAGGAACCTGTTTTAGGGTTCTGAGCTGTAAGATCTAAGGATCTGAGGAGAAGTGCTGAAGTTAGGCTGAATCTAGTACACTACTAGATAGGCGAAGGTGGAAAGTGGATGTACCCAGACCATGGGGAACCACTATAAATACTGTGTGCACTCTGTGTATGTTTGCTTCTATGATTGCTGTGTTGTGATAGTTGTAGAATTGCATTTGCTGAACAGAATTTCTGCCTTCAATTTAAAAAGATAAAGTTCACCTATTCACCCCCCCCCCCCCCTCTAGGTGTTTAGGCACTATTTCTTTCATACACCAATACGCTCAACAACCATAAAAGGTCCCACATACCTCGGGTCCAACTTATGATTCTTTTCAAACCTTTTAACTCCAGACATCGAGGAAACTTTGAGAAAGACCAAGTCCCCTACAGCAAACTCTAAATCAGACCTACGCCGATTGGCGTTCTTCTCATACCGTTCCTGCGCTACCCGAAACTTTTCCCAAATAATCTTCACGAAAACATCCATTTCTTCTAACGCTTCAGGACTCAGCAACGGTTTCTCACCAACCTCGGCCCAAAACAAAGGTGTTCTTCATCGCCTTCCATACAAGGCCTCAAACGGGGTCATCTGCAAACTTTCTTGATAACTATTATTGTATGCAAACTCCATCAATCTGAGTCGCTCATCCCACGCTCCTTTATGGTCCAAAATATAACATCTGATCATATCTTCCACGGTCTGGTTTACTCTTTCCGTTTGACCATTTGTCTGTGGATGATAGGTTATGGAATACCGCAGATCGATACCCAAACCCTCCTGTAAACTCTTCCAAAAGCGAAACGTAAACTTGTAGTCTCGATCTGATATAATATTAATTGGCACTCCATGTAATCTAATAACTTCATCTAAATATTGCTCAGTTATCTTCTTCATGGGCTAATCAATCTTAAAAGGCACGAAGTGAGCACACTTCGCTAGTCTATTAACAATAACCCAGACTGAATCATGTCCTCAGGAAGATCTTGGTAATCCAGTAATGAAATCCATTAAGATACTCTCTCACTTCCAACTCGGAATTTCCAAGGGCGTTAGCTTGCCACCAGGTCTGTCATGATCGGCCTTTACTAGCTTGCACGTAAAACATTCTGAAACAAACTTCGCTATATCACCTTTCATTCTGAACCACCAGGCGATCTGCTTCAAATCTTGGTACATCTTAGTTGAACTTGGGTGGTAGGCAACACTGGAACCATTAGCCTCACTGCACAACTTAACGCGAATATCCTCAACATTGGGGATGCAAAATCTACCGCGGTACTTCAAGGTACCTGTGTCATCGATCGAAAAATATAGCAACTCTCCTTTCTCAATCCTCTTGTAAAGGTACAACAACTCAGGGTCTTCCATCTGATGCAATCTTGTGGGTACAATCCATAAAGGCTCAGCTACCTCCATACTACTTGACGAGTTACAACTCCCAACAGAAATACCCATCAAGAGAAATTCTTTTACCAGTGACTCCACAGAAAGATTAGAAACTTTCCCCGTCTTTCTACACAGAGCGTCAGCTACCACAATAGCATTGCCCGGATGGTACTGGATCTCAACATCATAATCAACAACATACTCTAGCCATCTTCGCTGGCGCAGATTCAACTCCCTTTGAGTGAAAACGTACTTTAAACTTTTATGATCGGTATAAATCTTGCATATTGCGCCATATAATAGGTGCCTCCATAACTTTAGGGCATAAATCACAACTGCGAACTCCAGATCACGAGTAGGGTAGTTCTTTTCATGTACCTTTAGCTGTCTCGACCCATACGCAATTACTTTGCCTTCTTGCATCAACACACAACCCAGACCAACATGTGATGCATATACATACACCGCACATTCCAACCCTTCAGTAGGCAGAGACAAAACTAGAGTAGTGCACAATCTCTTCTTTAATTCCTGAAAATCCTCCTCGCACTTATCACTCCAAATGAAAGCTGTGTTTTTCTGCGTCAGTTTAGTCAAAGGCGCAGATAACATAGAGAAACTCTCCATAAACCTTCTATAATAGCCAGTCAACCCTAGGAAGCTCCTTATATCCTTGGGGGTGGTGGGCCTATTCCAATCCATAACAGCAGTTACCTTCTCAGGATCAACTGAAATTCCATCTTTATTTACCACATGACCCAATAAAGAAACCTGAGGCAACCAAATCTCACACTTACTTAGCTTGTCATACAACTTATGCTCCCTCAAAGTAGACAAAACTAAACGCAAGTGCTGGGCATGCTCAACAGCACTGTGGGAATACACCAAAACGTCATTTATAAACACAACCACGAAATGGTCCAGAAAATCCTTGAACACGTGGTTCATCATATCCATAAAGACAGAGGGAGCATTGGTCAAACTAAAGGACATTACCAAAAACTCAAAATGTCCATGCCGCGAACGAAAATCAGTCCGTGGAATATCTGCCTCACGAATACTCAACTGGTGGTAGCCTGAACGAAGATCGATCTTTGAAAACATGGAGCTACTACGCAATTGATCAAACAGGTCGTCAATCCTAGGCAGGGGATATCTATTCTTAATGGTGACTTTATTCAGCTCTATATAGTCAATACACAGCCTCATCGATCCATCCTTTTTCTTTACAAACAAGACGGGAGCACCCCAAGGCGAAGAACTCGGCCTAATAAAACCATTCAGGAGCAACTCATCCAACTGAGTACATGTTGTGTACATTGGGAATAGTGTACCTGATCTAGAGAAGTCCCCTTGACAACTCAATGATATACCCAAAGGTGTATTTGATGTATGCTAAGTTTACATGTGCAGGTTCAAAGTTGAACAAAATATTCTAAGTCAAAGTGTCAAGACAATACTTTTGTATCGACACAAGACAGATCAGTAGTCAACACAAAGAACAGAAGAAGTGTCAAGACAATACTTCTGTGTCAACACAAGACAGGTCAGTAGTCAAAGTACAGAAGATGAGTCGACACAGATAACAGATGTGTCGAGACAAAACTTCTGTGTCGACACAAGGCAGAACTAAGATGTGTCTACACAGATAACAGAGGTGTCGAGACAAAACATCTGTGTCGACACAAGGCAGAACTAAGATGTGTCGACACAAATAACAGATGTGTCGACACAACTAATCTATCTCAACGCTTTTTGTTCTGAGATGATAACTGTTCCAAGTATGTAAGTGTTGGGTCTGTCAAAGATACATCAATGTTTATATGTCAGAATGTGCTGAGTCAACATTAATCAGGTCAAGAAAAGTGAGATCATTCTGGTCGATACAAGAAGGCATTGCTTCTATAAAGACAGTTCAAGGAAGGATTTGCTGACAGTTGCTGATGTCATCAATACCAGTCCAAGCCATCTGAGATTTCTATAAATAGGAGGTGCTGCCTTCAAAAGAAAGATATACATAGTTACCAATACACTGACCAATTCTATTCATCAGTCTCCAAGAGACGAATCAAGAAAAGAAAAGAGAAGAAGAAATTGATCTTCAAGAAAGTCTTCAGATCCCTTTTCTAAGGTTGATCTGAGGATTAAGTAATCTGTTCATTATCATCTTCAACCTATTCAATCTGAACTTCATCAAGAAGTTGTTGATTCAGAAGAAATTCAATTCAGCTTGCTGATCTATCAAGAAGAAATCAAACTGCAGCTGAGTGAAATAAATTGTACATACCAATCCAATAGATTACAGGTTTTCTGCTTTCTGTAAACTGTTTTATCAAATTTCTTTGTAAGATGTCCTAGAGATTTAAGTGGGTAGGAGATCTTATTCTCTGAGTTTTTGTAAGCCTAATCTATAAAGGCTGAGGTAGGAGATTGTGGAGATCTCTGAGGTAGTAGATTGTGATATCTCTGAGGTAGGAGATTGTGATATCTTTGAGGTAGGACCAGTGGGTCTGAGTGTAGGTTTCTTGGAGAGAAACTGAGCCTTATAGGATCTGAGGATCTGAGTTGAGAAAGAGGAGGTATAACCTTATCTAGCACATTGCTAGTGAGGAAGAAGGGGGAAAGTAGATGTACCCTAGATAGGGGAACCACTATAAACTTGTTGTGTCCCTTGTGTTGTGTGTTGTGTTCTTTACTGCATATACTGTGATCAGTTTTGTTATTCTATTGTTTATGCTGGGTACAGCCTATATTCTGAAATGCATTAGGGCTCATAACAAAAGTTAAAAGAACTTCAAAGAAGTTTAATAGGTCACCTATTCACCCCCCCCCCCCCAGGTGATTTTCTACCCATAGGCTTGACTTTCAAGTGGTATCAGAGCCAGGTTATCCAAAGATAGACCTAACAGTCTGGAAAAGATCCTAAGGGTAGTTGAAGGTTATCTAACCTATGGCTTCTTAATCAAACAGAGAACTCAGTTCCATGAAATTGCCCATCTGCACTAAGGACAATTTTGCTACATGGAAACAAAGAGTAAGACTGTTCATGGAAGCTTCAGACCCAAGAATCTTTGTTATAATTCAAGATGGACCCTATGTGCCCATGAAAACATCTGTCCTAGATGCAAATATTCAAACTCCCAAGACATTGTCAGAAATGACAAAGGATGAGGTCATACTTGCTACTATGGATAAAGGAGCACAGAACATATTAGTGAGTGTTATAGACAATTCCACATTTCTAAATCTGGTGCACTGTAATTCTTCTAAGGAAATGTGGGATACCTTGATAGTGTATATAGAAGGCACAACAAAGGTGAGAGATGACAGAAGGTCACTCCTTAACCAATAATATGAGGCATTTAGATAAGGAAAGACAGATTCTATTGAACAAACTTATGAAAAGTTCTTTAGGATAGTCAATGACTTGAAGAATTATGGGAGAAACTTCTCAAACTATGAATTGAATGATAAGTTCCTGAGATCCTTAAATAAAGAATGGGATATCAAGATTTGTGCAGTAAGGGAAATGGGAAATCTTAGAAATCTGCTTCCCCAAGACTTATTTAGGAAATTAATGTCACATGAGCTTCAACTCAATTCAAGAAAAGTTGAAGCAGAAACTACCAGACAATCATCCCAGTCTAAATCATTGGCCTTTAAAGCTGACTCTTCCAAGAAAACTAGAAGGGAAATTCCATCATCACCAAGAAGAGATGAAGAGACAGATAACACTGGACCTTGTTCTTCTTCAGAAGAGATATCAGATGATGAACTTGCCTTATTTACAAGGCAATTCAAGAAGATGTTAAGAAGAAGAAAACAGTGGGGAAGAAGGAACCCTTCTGGTTCTAGTTCTCACAAAGGCAAAGACAAACACAAAGACAAATCTGTGTTCAGGTATGACTCCAATCAGAACAAACAATCTAAGACTGATATTATTTGTTTTTGTTGTAATAGGCATGGGCATGTCATTGTTGATTGCACAGTAAAGAGAAAGGAGAACAGAAATTCCAAAGAAAGGAAGTTCTTCAAGGATAAGAAATCAGAAAAAGGTCTGATGGCTAAGAAGACAAAGACCTTGTCCGATAGTGTTTCTAATTCAACTGAGTCAGAAGAAGAACATGTGGGGCTATATTCATATGAGGAGTTCATCAGAAGAGCCATCTACAAAGGAAATAACTCCACAACTTCATCATCCAATGGTGATTCTGAAGAAGACATGGAAATTAATCTGATGGCTATAGCTTATGATCCAGAAACTGAATCTGACAACTGTGAGAATTCTCAGGTAATTTATGATAACTCTTCCTTCATTAAGACTTCTGGCTATGAGTCTGGAGATGAGGCAAACTCAGGTGAATTACTGGTTGATCCATATGAGATTAACTCGGGGATTGAAGAGAAGCAACTCATATATAGGTTTGGTAAACTGTTAGCTGCTTTAGTCAAAAGCAAGAGGCTTGTTAAAGAACAAGCTATAGAAATTGCATCACTAAAAAGTCTTGAGTATCATCACAAGATGGATACTCAGAAACTTGGTCTTCAGGGGTCTAAGTTAACAAAGTTAACCAAGATCATTGATGATCAAATAAATGAAATTAAGAAAAAGGATGCAATCATTAAGAAGCTAGAAACCAGATTCCTAAATGAAAGGAAATTGGTTGAGCAGTTCTCAAAACCAAAGACTATTTTTCCTATTATAGACACCTTCTCAGGAAAACCTAGAGGTGGTCTGGGGTTTATTAAATCCAAGAGAAGGAGGGGCAAAAATCAAAAGGGATCAAAGGGTCAGACCATTCCACAATCAGCTGTACAATCTAACAATCCAAGAGAATATCTTAAATCTGTGAGACAAGACCCATCTTGTGATCACAATCAAGATAAAGCCAAGAGTGCTAACTCCTGTCCAAAGGGGTGTCAGCACAAGGATTCTTTTGCTCCTCCTAAAAGGAGATATAATAGATTTGAATGCTGGTGTTGTGGAAAGGTAGGACACTTTGCCCTAGATTGCTGGTTCAATCCAACAATACCTCATAGTTTGAAGACAATTCCATTCAAGAGATCAATTGGTGGCTTTGAAAGAGTCATAGTTAACAAGAACCTAGGACCCATGACTATTTGGGGTCCTAAGGAAAAGTAATTTCTTATTTTGCAGGAATGTCCAAGCTCCAGACCAATCTGGTACTTGGATAGTGGATGCTCCAGACATATGACTGGAACTAAAAGAAATCTGAGGGAATATATTCATGTGGAAAATGGACCAAAAGTGATCTTTGGAGGAGCTGACAAAGGCATCACCAAAGGTTTTGGTAAGATCACAAATGGTCTAGTCACAATCACTCAGGTTGCCTATGTGGAAGGGTTGCAACACAATCTTCTAAGCATTAGCCAATTTTGTGATTTGGGATATGACACATTGTTCCATAGAGATGAGTGCCTAATAAAAAGATCAAGTGATCAAGAGGTCATCTTGACTGGCACTAGATATGGAAATGTATACTGTTTAAATTCCCTATGTAATAAGTCTTACTCACCCCTATGTCTAGCTGCAAGTGAGAAAGCTTCACAGTGTGTTTTATGGCACAAGAGGCTAGCCCACTTGAACTATAAGGCTTTAAGTAAACTATACAGCAAGGAGCTTGTTAGAATGGTCCTAACATGAGATGCACTAAGGAGAGTATCTGCCCAGAATGCCAAAAAGGCAAGCAGACTAAGACTCCGTTTGGGAAGGCTTATTTTCACCGATCAAGCGATTACGACCGCATGAATCGGGCCTTAATTAAGATCTGATTCATGCGGTCGTAACCGCTTGACCGGTGAAAATAAATCCCATCAAACGGAGCCTAAAGCTTCATTCAAATGTTGTGTATCTAGAGACTCTGTGAGGTGTTTATACCTCCTGCATATAGACTTGTTTGGTCCTATGTCATTTCATAGCTTAGGAAGGTCAGTCTATGTAACACCTCCCCTGTAATGACCGTATAATATGGGTCTGGCCGGGGCCCCACAACATACGGACGTCACAGCTTTAGTATTATAAGTTGATATAGCTACCCCCACTCAAAATACTTTGCACAACACAACGGAAACATAAGCAAGACTAGAAGTTATCCACTACTACAAGTGTAAAACAAATGGCCTTATGGCCTTACAATATAAGAGAGTCCAAACTTAATAATACAACAATCATGAAAGTGCATAGCACTCCTAGTCTACCTCGGCATGCAAGCCGGACATCATGAGTCTCAAACATACAACATCATATAAGTAGAGCTACAAAAGAGAAGAAACACTTCATGAGGCTTAGGCCTTTCTGGCCGTCGAGCTAGCTCCTGCGTGCGATCCTTGCCCTGTAAAATTTATTAGTAACATGGGTCAGCAAAGGCTGACCTCAAACTGTGTAACAAACACATCTCCTCCCGGCCGCCCCTAACAGACCCCGGGGTACTCCTCCAACCTGCAAGTTAGTACTTCGTATGCAATATTCATAAGCAAGAAAAAGCAACTACATAAACAGGCTTGGATGTCACACACATCATACACGTTCTCTACTGGTTGAGCATATAATAAAAAGGGCCTACTTATGCAACATGCATGCAACAACCCGGGCTTCACCCAAGGCACCCTATCTCGTATGCATTTAGCACAGCATCACGTCACATGGGTACTCATCGTTTCCCCATTGGCATAAAGCCTCAAATAAAGGGGGTAACTCAATTCCCCACAACGGCACACAGGCCGCCACATGGAACTCTTGCAAAGGCCCCACCCGCTCAAGGTATTAGACCCAGGCTTGCCTACAAGCTCTGACGTCTCATGTCAGGATTCCAACAAACACAAACTGACCGATTCTAAGAAGCCTTGCCAGACCCCACCCACTCATGGCCTCATTGCCCGGGCTTGCCCCCATGCTTGGCATTCTCGTCAGTCTCACAGAAGGGGACTAGTCTCGCCGGGACACTCTCCATACATGACGTGAACGTCACGGGATATCCAGCCGACCACGGAGACACAGCCACGCCTTGGCATATCACAAACCAAGACAATTCCACCCTAGTCCCTCATTTGTACTGCAGCGTTCCCGCGCACCAAGGAAACCATCTACAACTCATGCGGAGCTAACCTTGTCCACCAAGGAAACCATCTACCGCCACGAGGAGCTAACCTTGTCCGGTTCCGACTATACGTAATCACTCGAGAAAAATGGGAAAACATCACCACATCACAAATGGCATCTTGCCGCAACGGAATCTCTACGAATCCCTAAAGTTCGTATGCAACATCACCGAGTCAGACTAATGGTCACGACTACGGCTTCACCCACCATGCCCAATCCACTAACGGAGCGGATCTCTAATGCAAATCATGTCGGGGATGGACTCAATCGACCCGGAGGTTCCTCTTGAACCTTGGCGACCCAAAACCCCTCTCATTTGAGTGTTTGGTGCCCAAATCTAGAAAAGAAATGATGCTAAAGACATGCATCCTAAGACCGAGAGGAGAAGTGTCGTTACCTTCCGACTCCTCTTCCTTGCCATGGCAAAATAGCCGGATGAAAACCTTCGCAAAGATCTAGCATCCACGGATCTGGACTCGGCTCGCGATTTGGAGCACTGAAGCCTATCCTACAGCCCAAACCCTCCTTCACCTTCTTCCTTGCTCTCCCTTCTCTCTAGAATTTAGTAAGAGAAAGCTTGAAGAAGAATGAGGGTTTACAACCCTATTCTCGGACTTAACTCCCCAAGAACAGTCCTGGACCATCAGATCCCAAAATAAGGGAAGGAATGGCCACGATCCGTCTGAAAAATAAAATACCTGGGCCGAACACAGCCTGGCACACGCCCGTGTCCAGGGCTGTGTCCCCCGTTCGCCGTCTCAAATCGACATGCCTGGAACAGCACACGGGCATTCGACACGCCCGTGTTCGACCCGACACGCCTGTGTCCCAACTGACACGGCTGTGTGGTCTGTCGTGTGCCTCCAGCGATACAGCCCCGAAAACAACCCGAGAAGGACACGGCCTGGAACACGCCCATGTCCCAAGCCGTGTGCGAAGTCTCGACACTCGTCGACAGCCTTTGTGTCGACACCGCGGAAAAACGTCGAGCGAAGATCGTCGACCAAGCGGGACACGCCCTGTGACACGCCCGTGTCACAGGCCGTGTGCCCCAGTCTCGACACTCGACACTCGTCGAGTGAACATCGTCGACTGAAGTTCGTCGACAGAACCACACGGCCTTGGACACGCCCTTGTGTTAGGCCGTGTGCCTCGTCTCGACACATTGTCGAGCGAAAATGTCGACACCCCGGGCTGAGTGTCGACACGGGCTCGACACGCCCTGCGACACGCCCGTGTCGCAGGCCGTGTGCCATGTCTCGACACTTCGTCGAGCATAAAGTATCGACTACGCGGCCAAGTCGTCGACTCCAGCCTGACGCGGCCTAGGAGGCGTGTCCCGGGCCGTGTGCCCCCTACCAGAAACGCAAATCGACCCTCTCTCAAAAATTGGGGTGTTACAACTCTCCCCCCCCCCCCTAGCAGAATTTCGTCCCGAAATTACAAAGCAAAAAGGGAACACACACTTAAATGGTACCTGATTCGAAGAGCTCTGGATACTCTTCTAGCATGGCTTGTTCTCGCTCCCACGAGAGCTCCTCACGACCGCAGTTGTCCCATCGGACTTTCACGAGTTTAACCTCTTTATTCCGCAACTGTCGAGTCTCTGAATCCTCTATAGCAATTGGAAGGACCCGCGTCCTCAAGTCTGCCTCAACCGGCACTGATGCCGGCTCGATCACCACAGTAGCCTCCACCAAGGCTTTCCTCAATACGGAGACATAGAAGACGTCGTGCAATCCACTCAGCTTCGCGGACAACGCCAACCGATAGGCTGCTTCTCCCACCCATTCAACAACTTCAAAAGGCCCCAAAAACCTTGGACTCAACTTCTTGAGTCGGTGAATCCGTGAGACGCCTTTGAACGGTTTGATCTTCAAATAGACCCAATCACCTACCTCAAACTCCAACTTCCGGTGACGAGCATTAAAGTACTTTGCTTGCCGGTCTTGCGCCACCTTCATACGCTCTTGAATGGTCCGTACCAACTCACAAGCGTCAACCACCGCCTCCTTTCCCAAAATTTTGGTGTCTCCCGCTTCTGCCCAAGACATCGGTGTTCGACACCGTCTCCCATACAAAGCTTCGTATGGCTCCATTTCTATACTTGCTTGAAAACTGTTGTTGTACGCGAATTCCACCATGAAGAGGTGATCCTCCCACTTCTTGCCGAAGTCAAGAACGCACATTCTCAACATATCCTCCATAGTACGGTTCGTTCTTTCGGTTTGTCCGTCAGTTTGAGGACGGAACATCGTACTGAACTTTAGCTTCGTGCCCAAGCTCTTCTGAACCGATCTCCAGTCCTTTGACGTAAACCGTCCATCTCGATCGCTAACTATGCTCTTAGGAATCTCATGCAGTCGCACAATGTTGCGAACATACAACTCCACCAGCTTCTCCACGCTGTCCTCTTTTCGATTTGGGATGAAGTGGGCCACCTTGGTTAAGCGGTCCACGATCACCCAAATAGCATCATTACCCTGCTGCGATCTAGGCAACCCATGTACAAAATCCATGGAGATATCATCAAATTTCCAATCAGGGATTGGAAGGAGCTTCAGGAACCCGCCCGGCTTCTGACATTCAGCCTTCACCAAGGCGCAAGTTTGGCAACGATTCACATACAATGCTACGTCCCGCTTCAGCCCCGGACACCAAAAGGATTTCTTCATATCCAAGTACATCTTTGTACTGCCCGGGTGAATGGAGTACTTTGCGAAGTGAGCCTCAAACATCAACTCCTCACGGAGTTTGCCGAACTGCGGTATACAAACCCTTTCGTCCTTCCTCATAATCCCATCAATCATTTCCCAGGCGCTGATCTCGCCCGTTTGAGCCTCCAACACAAATGGTTGAAACTCCACATCCAACCGAGTCGCTTCCCGAATGTGATCGGTCAAGTCGTTCTGCACTTCAATCCAGTTCAACCAAGCCATGCTGGACTCGTCTCTCGCAACACATTCCAAACCAAGGGACTCCCATTCCCGTACCAACTGCTCATCATGAGCTTCGATCCAATTCCCTTGCCCTGAGTACTTTCTACTCAAAGCATCCGCCACCACATTGGCTTTACCTGGCGTATACTGAATCGCCACCTCGTAGTCTCCAAGAAACTCAACCCACCCGCGTTGCCACATGTTCAAGTCCTTTTGATCCAAGAGATACTTCAAGCTTTTATGATCCGTGAAGATCTCCACCTTTGCACCATATACATAATGCCACCATATTTTCAACGCAAAAATTACCGCCGCCAACTCCAAGTCATGGACGGGGTAATTCCTCTCATGAGGCTTCAGCTGTCTAGACCCAAAAGCTATCACCTTGCCATGTTGCACCAAAATGCAACCCAAACCGCATCCTGATGCGTCACTGAAAATCTGAAATCCCTCGGTCCCTTGCGGTAGACTTAGGATTGGAGCCATCATCAGTCTCTCCTTCAGTGCCTCAAATGCTTGGCTGCACTCTTGAGTCCACACAAACTTATGATCTTTACGAGTGAGTGAGGTGAGGGGTAGAGCTATCCGCGAAAAATTCTCCACGAACCTCCTGTAATACCCGGCTAGTCCAAGAAAACTTCGGACCTCCGCCACGGTCCTCATAACCGGCCAATCTCTGATGGCTTCCACTTTTGCTGGATCCACTGCCACCCCATCCCAACTAATCACGTGGCCCAAAAATGCCACCTTCTCTAACCAGAACTCGCACTTGAAGAACTTTGCATACAACTGATTCTCCCTCAACACTTGCAAGACCACTCTCAAGTGGGTCTCATGCTCCACTTCCGATTTGGAATACACCAAGATGTCATCAATGAAGACAACCACAAAAGAATCCAAGTATTCCCGAAATACTCGATTCATAAGATCCATGAACACAGATGGTGCGTTCGTCAGCCCGAACGGCATCACCGTAAACTCAAAGTGTCCATACCTTGTGCCAAAGGCAGTCCTGGGGATGTCCTCGTCCCGAATTCGCAACTGATAATAGCCTGACTTCAAGTCCAATTTGGAGTACACCACCGACCCCACCAGTTGGTCGAACAAGTCATCTATCCGAGGAATCAGATACTTATTCTTGACGGTCAATTTATTCAACTCTCGGTAGTCTATGCATAGCCGCATACTACCGTCTTTCTTCTTTACAAACAACACTGGCGCGCTCCACGGTGAAGAACTGGGTCTGATATACCCTTGCTCCAACAGTTCCTGTAACTGTACTTTAAGTTCAGCCAACTCCTTTGGTGCCATCCTAAATGGAGGACGTGACACTGGCCTAGCCTCCGGCACTAACTCGATCGAGAAATCGATCTCCCTCCGAGGAGGCGCTCCAGGAAGTTCATCCGGAAACACATCCTTGAACTCCGCCACTACGGGCACTTCCTCAATAGACAGCTGGGAGAGACGGACCTCCAATAACGCTACAAGAGCTACACCACCCTGGTTAACCGCCCGCATCAACTACATGACCGAAATCAGGGAACAGGCCACTCCACAAAGGCCCTCAAATTTGACCTCTGTCTGCCCTTTGCTCCTTAGGGTCACTACCTCAGATAGGCAGTCAATACGGCACGCTGCTCTGCAAGCCAGTCCATGCCCAAAATGACATCAAACTCAACCAATGGTAAAATCGCCGCTACCAAAACGAAGTCAACTCCGTCCAGCTCCCAACAGATGCGCCCTTTGGCCCCGGTGGTCATGGATGACCCATTGGGCATGCGCACTTTCAACTCTGCGTCCGCCGAGAAAGACTCAACTCCTATTCTCCGGATGAAGCTCTCCGCAAGAAAGGAGTGTGATGCTCCCGTATCAAACAATACCCTAACAGGGTATCCGGAAACTAAAACGAAGCCTACAACATAGACATCACACAAAAAGGGTCTAAAAGTATGAAGCACAAAATTTCAACTTGAATTTTCTTCATACCTATCACCACATCGGTTTGGCGGATCGCTTCTTGTTGTCCAAGGTTGTAAGCCCTTGGTTGCACCGGTTGGAACCGAGAAGCGCTCGACTCCGCCATCTTCCCTTTCTCTACAGCACTGGGGCCGGAGCGCACAGTCTGCTCCTACCTTGCCTCTTGCCCCGCTCCTCCTTGGGGACAAATACGAGCTATGTGCCCCACCTTACCGCAGTTGTAGCACGTCGGCAGTCCCCTAGAGTGAGAACCTCCAGGCATCCACTTGCTCGTCTCGCCGGACCTAGATGTGTGAGGCTTATTCCTCCACCTACTCCCTTCATACTTTCCATGGGATTGGGAAGGCTTCCCTTCTCCTTGCTTGGGAGTGAAACCCTTACGACGCTGGGTTCGCTCCAGATCACTCTCCAACATCCTGGCAGCCTCAACCAACTCATTGAAACTAGCTCTCTTCATGGAAATGAGGGGTTGCCTCAGGTTCTCCCTCAGCCCCTGATAGAAGAGATTATCCCTCTCTACATCATCTGCCATCGGCATTCCCGCGTAACGACCCAAACGGGTGAACTCCTGCACATACTCGTCCACCGTCTTGTCCCGCTGCATTAAGTGCAGGAACTTCCTATGAAGTGCCAACCGTGTAGAAACGGGAATGTACCTCTTTAGAAACACATCCCCAAATTCCTCCATTGATGGGGTGCGTCCAGGGAACTGGCGGCCGTTATGGCTCACCCACCACAACTTGGCGTCTCCTTCCAACATGAAAGTCGTATACTCAACTTTCTTTTCTTCTGGCGTCTCTGCCGCCCTCAAAAGCTCTTGAATGCGAACCCACCAGTCCTCTGCATCCGTTGGCGTACCAACTCCCTTGAATGACGGGGGATGGAAGCTCAGGAAATACTTCATGTGTCGGTCTCCATGTCCGACAACCACCCTTTCCGCCAAAGGCTCCACTCGCTTGGCTTCTCCTCCTGGCACGGCCGTCGCCGTATCCGGTGTAGCAGGGGTTGCTACTTGAGCTGCGGCTGCACCTTGGGCCGCTACCATCGCTTCTGCAAGCATGCGGCAGAAATTGGCCAGGTTAACACCCGTGCCCAAAAGACCCGGAGCAGTGGCACTGCTCGCCGCGAGTTCCTCTCTTGCTCTCGACGTACTCGCCTCATTGCTTGCACTCTTCCAGAAAACAAGAAACAAGGAATCAGTCTCTGATCTCAAGACTTAAACATAAGGACACTCATGGTCCCGCGTTACTCTTATGTGGATAACTTCTCTACGCATTGACCTTGAATCTAACCTGGCTTTGATACCAAATTGTAACACCTCCCCTGTAATGACCGTATAATATGGGTCCGGCCGGGGCCCAACAACATACAGACGCCACAGCTTTAGTATTATAAGTTGATATAGCTACCCCCACTCAAAACACTTTGCACAACACAACGGAAACATAAGCAAAACTAGAAGTTATCCACTACTACAAGAGTAAAATAAATGGCCTTATGGCCTTACAACATAAGAGAGACCAAACTTAACAATACAACAATCATGAAAGTGCATAGCACTCCTAGTCTACCTCGGCATGCAAGCCGGACATCATGAGTCTCAAACATACAACATCATATAAGTAGAGCTACAAAAGAGAAGAAACACTTCATGAGGCTTAGGCCTTTCTGGCCGGCGAGCTAGCTCCTGCGTGCGATCCTTGCCCTGTAAAATTTATTAGTAACGTGGGTCAGCAAAGGCTGACCTCAAACTGTGTAACAAACACATCTCCTCCCGGCCGCCCCTAACGGACCCCGGGGTACTCCTCCAACCTGCAAGTTAGCACTTCGTATGCAATATTCATAAGCAAGAAGAAGCAACTACAGAAACAGGCTTGGATGTCACACACATCATACATGTTCTCTACTGGTTGAGCATATAATAAAAAGGGCCTACTTATGCAACATGTATGCAACAACCCGGGCTTCACCCAAGGCACTCTATCTCGTATGCATCTAGCACAGCATCGCGTCACATGGGTACTCATCGTTTCCCCATTGGAATAAAGCCTCAAACAAAGGGGGTAACTCAATTCCCCCCAACGGCACACAGGCCGCCACATGGAACTCTTGCAAAGGCCCCACCCGCTCAAGGTCTTAGACCCGGGCTTGCCTACAAGCTCTGACGTCTCATGTCAGGATTACAACAAACACAAACTGACCGATTCTAAGAAGCCTTGCCGGACCCCACCCGCTCATGGCCTCATTGCCCGGGCTTGCCCCCATGCTAGGCATTCTCGTCAGTCTCACAGAAGGGGACTAGTCTCGTCGGGACACTCTCCACACATGACGTGAACGTCACGGGATAGCCAGCCGACCACGGAGACACAACCATGCCTTGGCACATCATAAACCAAGACAATTCCACCCTAGTCCCTCATTTGTACTGCAGCGTTCCCGCGCACCAAGGAAACCATCTACAACTCATGCGGAGCTAACCTTGTCCACCAAGGAAACCATCTACCGCCACGAGGAGCTAACCTTGTCTGGTTCCGACTATACGTACTCACTCGAGAAAAAGGGGAAAACATCACCACATCACAAACGGCATCTTGCCGCAACGGAATCTCTACGAATCCCTAAAGTTCGTATGCAACATCACTGAGTCGGACTAACGGTCGCGACTACAGCTTCACCCACCATGCCTAATCCACTAACGGAGTGGATCTCTAATGCAAGTCATGTCGGGGACGGACTCAATCGACCCGGAGGTTCCTCTTGAACCTTGGCGACCCAAAACCCCTCTCATTTGAGTGTTTGGTGCCCAAATCTAGAAAAGAAATGATGCTAAAGACATGCATCCTAAGACCGAGAGGAGAAGTGTCGTTACCTTCCGACTCCTCTTCCTTATCATGTCAAAATAGCCGGATGAAAACCTTCGCAAAGATCTAGCCTCCACGGATCTGGACTCGGCTCGCGATTTGGAGCACCGAAGCCTCTCCTATAGCCCAAACCCTCCTTCACCTTCTTCCTTGCTCTCCCTTCTCTCTAGAATTTAGTAAGAGAAAGCTTGAAGAAGAATGAGGGTTTATAACCCTATTCTCGGACTTAACTACCCAAGAACAGTCCGGGACCATCAGATCCCAAAATAAGGGAAGGAATGGCCACGATCCGTCAGAAAAATAAAATACATGTGCCGAACACGGCCTAGCACACGCCTGTGTCCAGGGCCGTGTCCCCCATTCGCCGTCTCAAATCGACGCGCCTGGAACAGCACACGGGCATTCGACACACCCGTATTCGACCTGACACGCCCGTGTCCCAACTGACACGGCCGTGTGGTCGGCCGTGTACCTCCAGCGACACAGCCCCGAAAACAACCCGAGAAAGACACGGCCTGGGACACGCCCGTGTCCCAAGCCGTGTGCGAAGTCTCGACACTCGTCGACAGCCTTTGTGTCGACACCGCGGAAAAACGTCGAGCGAAGATCGTCGACCAAGCGGGACACGCCCTATGACACGCCCGTGTCACAGGTCGTGTGCCCCAGTCTCGACACTCGACACTCGTCGAGTGAACATCGTCGACTGAAGTTCGTCGACAGACCCACACGGCCTTGGACACGCCCGTGTCCTAGGCCGTGTGCCTCGTCTCGACACATTATCGAGCAAAAATGTCGACACCCCGGTATGAGTGTCGACACGGGCTCGACACGCCCTGCAACACGCCCGTGTCGCAGGCTGTGTGCCCTATCTCGACACTTCGTCGAGCGCAAAGTGTCGACTACGCGGCCAAGTCGTCGACTCCAGCCTGACACGGCCTGGGACACAGGCATGTCCCGGGCCGTGTGCCCCCTGCCAGAAACCAAAATTAGCCAGAAATGCAAATCGACCCTCTCTCAAAAACTGGGGTGTTACAGTCTATACTCTAGTAATTGTTAATGACTACTCCAGATTTACTTGGGTATTTTTTAAAAAGAAAAGTCTGAAACTCCTGATGTCTTCAAGAATTTTGTGAAACAAATTCAGAATGAACTTAATAGTACTGTGGTCAAAATGAGAAGTGACCATAGAACTGAATTCCAATCTGATTGTATAACAAAGTTTTGTGAAGAACTAGGAATTCAGCAAGAATTTTCTTCACCAAGAATACCCCAGCAAAATGAGATAGCTGAGAGGAGAAACATAACTCTCATTGAAGCTGGTAGAACCTTGCTGAGTGATTCCTCACTTCTAGAATATTTCTGGTCTGAGGCAATTAACACAGCTTATTATGTTCTAAATAGGGCTTCAATCAACAAGAGATTAAATAAGACTCCTTATGAACTCATGAAGGGCAGAAAACCAAACATAGGCTATTTCAGAATCTTTGGATGTAAATGTTATGTCTTAAACAATGGAAAAAACCTACTTAACCAAGTTTGCTGAAAAGTTTTATGATGGGATACTTATTAGTTATAGCAACTATAGCAAAACCTATTGGGTCTATAACTTGAAGGATCAAGTTATAGAAGAGTCAGTCCATGTTGTATTTGATGAAAGTTCTATGTTCTACGATGATAAGACGGGTACTTCAAACACAACACAAGTGGACTTGAGGCTAAAAGAACTGGCCATGGATGATACAAAAACAGGCAAGCATAGTTTGCAAGAGGAAATCAACATTGTTGAAGAAGTACTAGGACAGGAAGAACCTGGAGAAACAACTCAACAGCATGATCAAGAAGGTCTAGGAGAAGAAGTGATACTACCAGTACCTGTCAGGAACTTAAAGGATCATCCAATAGAATTGATCATAGGTGATGCTGCTCAAGGAGTTACCAAAAGAAGCAGACATCATAACACAGTGATGTATTCAAGTTTTCTGTCACAAACAGAACCTAAGAAGTTTGAAGAAGCAAATATGGATTCATTTTGGATTGGTGCAATGCAAGAAGAATTGAACCAATTCAAGAGGTGCAAGGTCTGGAAGTTGGTTCCAAGACCTGATGATTACAATATCATTGGAACAAAATGGATTTACAGAAACAAACTAGATGAAAATGGAGTGGTAATAAGAAATAAGGCTAGACTAGTTGCAAAGGGTTGTAGACAAGAAGAGGGAATAGACTTTGATCAGACCTTTGCACCAGTGGCTAGGTTGGAATCTATAAGCCTCTTCCTAGCCTATGCAACTTATAAAGGTTCCAAAGTATACCAAATGGATGTTAAGTCAGCTTTTTTGAATGACAACCTCAAGAAAAGAGCATATGTAGAACAACCCTCAGGTTTTGTTGATCCAACTAAACCTTCTCATGTCTATTGACTTTCAAGATCTCTCTATGGGTTAAAGCAAGCTCCAAGGACTTGGTATGAGACTATGTCAGAATTCCTTCTAGAGAATAAATTCTCTAGAGGAAAGATTGACAAGACAATATTCCTAAGAAAAGTCAAAGGTAGGATAATGTTAGTACAAATATATGTTGATGACATAATATTTTATTCAACTGATGATTCACTTTGCACAAAATTTGATAATCTAATGCAAAGTAAATTTGAGATGAGTGGCATGAGTGAACTTAAGTTTTTCCTGAATCTCCAAGTTAAACAATCCCAAGATGGACTTTTCATAAGTCAATCAAAGTTCACCAAGGAGTTAATCAAAAAGTATGGCATGGAAACAACCACTACTATGAGAACTCCTATGGGATCAACTATGTCTTTGGACAAGGATATTACTGGAAAGCTAGTTGATATTACCTTGTACAGAGGGATTGTTGGATCACTACTCTACCTAACTGCCAGCAGACCAGATATAATGTATGTTACTTGTATCTGTGCTAGATATCAAGCCTGCCCTAAAGAATCTCATTACAAAGCAGTCAAAAGAATACTGAGATAACTAAAAGGCACACCAAATCTTGGTCTTTGGTATTCTAGGAGTAGTGATTTTGAACTAATAGGATTTTCAGATGCAGATTATGCAGGTTGAAAAGAGGACAGGAAAAGCACCTCAGGATCATGTCAATTTCTAGGTAGAAAGCTAGTCTCATGGAGTAGTAAAAAGCAGACAAGTGTGGTCATATCAATAGCTGAATACGAGTATATCTCAGCTGGGAATTGTTGTGCTCAACTTTTGTGGATTCAGCATCAGCTACAAGATTATCAGTTACAGATAAGTAAATCTACTTTGTTTTCTGACTCTACTAGTTCTATTTCAATTGCAAATAACCCTGTATTTCACAGTAGAACTAAACACGGTGAAATCAGATATCATTTCATTAGGAAACATGTAGAAAACCAAGATATCAGCTTAGAATATGTTCCTACTAATAAGCAAATAGCTGACATATTTACAAAACCACTAGAAGAAGAAAAGTTTAATTTCTTCAAATTTGAGTTAGGCATGTTAAGTCTTGAATGAGCCTAAACATAGACTAAGTCAACAAAAATACAAGTATACAATCCTACTGTCACATCAAGATATAGACATCATCAAGATCAGGAGTCAAAATTTCAGGAGTCAAAAATTTGGATAAGTATGGTTTGTATCGAGACAAATCAAGTATGTCGACACAAACTAGGGTTGTCGACACAAATTGGTTATATCAGTCGACACAATCTACACGGTTTTGTGTCGACACAAGTAAGTGTGTCGACACTATTTGTCGAGATGGCTGGAGATGTGTCAACACAAGTCGACACATTTTCTCTGTCGACATATTCCGTGTGTTGACCTAAGGAATTTTTCCAAACTTAAGAAGATGTCTTTAGGCGACGCTCCATTTCACCTTCTCAGTAGAATGGATTATAAAAAGGACATAAACTATAGAAACTCTCCATCAGATCCTTCTCTCTTGCTTAGTGTCGAAACCTAGAATTTCTGCTGTCGACTCTCATCAATTTCATGATTCAACTATTTCGAAATCAACAACAATGGCTCCAAAGACGGTTGATAATATAAATGAGTGATATGAACTGGTGCGCCATGGATTCAACTCGGCAGACGAAGAGATTACAAATGTCATTGGACTAATCCAAGAAGTTGGACTTGAGTACCTATTATCTGAGCCGACGATCATTTGGAAAAGGGAAGTAACAGAACTTCTGACAAACGCCTCGATTAATTCTCGCGCCATAAAGATCAAATCAACCGTAAATGGACAGAAGGTCAAGATCACAGGAAAATAGTTGGCTCAAGTATTTCAATTACCTAGAGTTAAACTAGAAGATATAGTTGATTCCACCAAAACTACTGCTGGACTTCAATGGTGTGGTTTGGAATCAGTTTCAAAGATTGGGAGTTCACTGAATAGGAAATGAATGAACACCCAAGAAAAATTTCTATCTGAAACTGTTGGGAAGGTTATGCTGTGCAAGGCTGGTGCACATGACAGAATCTCGGTTCACATGTTTGAAATAATGACTAGGATCATTTTCAAACTTCAGACAGACTGCAGCAGACTATTGTTTGATTTAATTGCTGAATGTATGAAGAAACCCAACATGGGTAGGATACTGAGTTTGTATCTAAGTAAAGTGATTCCTACTGAACTTAATCCAAAATTTGGTTCAAAAATAAATCACATGCAACGGATGGACATAAGGATATTGTCCAAATGGGACAGAGTCTTGGCCAAAGAAACACCAGAACCACAGAAGCCTAAAGATATCAAGAAAAAGAAATCATTACAAGCAGAAAGTGAATCCTCCAGTGATTCAGAAGAGCAGATCAATTTCAGTTCAGATGAAGCTGAAGAAAGAATCCATAGGAACACTCCTAGTATTACAACTGGAACTGGTGATCAGGTCCAGGGGGAGTTATAATCCTCTGCAACAGTCATTACAGAGAAACTCATGGATGAAACAACTGTATTAAATAGTGATATTGTCACTAATATAGTACAAGATGTTCTCAAAGATCTGACTACATAACAAGATGAGACTATGCCTGATATTGTGAATGATAAATCTCCTGACAAAGATCATACTGACACAGCTGAATTGGATGCTCACATCCAGGGGGAGATACCAGATCCTCCTAGGGAAAATGTAGCTCCTGTAGAAGGTCAACAATCTGCATCAAGTTTAGTAGCAATACACCTTGATCAACAGGGTACATCAATTGAGATGGAGAAATCAGCCAAGTCTCCTAAAATTATGACTGAAGAACCAGCTGGTGTAGACAATGCTATTGAAATACCCAGTTTATCTGACTCTGATAAGGAAGAGGACACAAGGAAACAACAAACTAGAATTTATAAAAGGAAAAAAGAAAAGTCTGAGCTATAAGAAAGCTTTACAGTCACTTCAGTCCACCTCATCTGCTTCAATAGATGAGAGTTCTCTCATGGTTCAGCTGCAGATAATGCTAGACAAATAAAGAACTGATCTAGAAAAGTATGTGGATGAGAATAGGAAGGATATGGAGTTCCACCTAGCTCAAGACATAAAGTCGATCAGATTTGAAGTGAATCTGATGAAGAAAGAAATGACTGATTGTTTTCACAAAGGAGGTAATGCAGTGGTTTATCTTGCCAAGCAACAGCAAGAATTAAAAGTTGAGATAGCTGATATAGTGCAAAAATAAGGCTTTATTCTGGAGAATCAGAAGAGACTGAATGAAAATTTGACCACAACTCATGCAATCACTCTGCAGACGATAGCTGATCAATCCACTTTCTTAGAAACTAAAGTAGATGCTCAACTAACTGAGTTACAAACCAGGCTTACAGTGGATTCAGCTGCAATGCTGCAAGCTATAAAGGATTCATCAAAGGCTCTCTCTGATCAAATGACACAGTTCAAGAATTACTACACCACATGGAACCATCATGTGGTGGATCAAGTGAGATTTCAAAAGAATGATCTGAGAAATCATATTGAGAGAGAAGTCATAAAGGGGCAGAGAGTGATGGTCAAGGCTAGCTCAGAACATGCCAAATGGACTTCTAATAGCATAAGAGCCACACTAGGATACCCTCCTCTGTGTGATGATGATCAAGTTGCAGAGTCTGGTTGCCAACCAGCTCTGAATGAAGGAGTTACTCAGGAGTCACACAACATCATTATATATCCTCCTTCCCAATTTGAAGACATTCATGATCAAGTTCAACTTATGTATAGTCCACCTCAGCATAAACATAGAGTTAATTCTGAAGAGGTGGAAATGTCTGAAGCTGCTCTACAAAGGGAGAGGGAAGTCCAATTATCAAAGAAAAGATTTAGAGAACAGGCTGAGGAGAGGCATGACTTCGAACAATGGAGTCCAAAATCAAGGAATATCATTCTTACTACATGGAAATCAGTCATGGTCAAGTCTAATTGTGAAGTCAGGCCAAAATCAAGGAATATCATTCTTACTGCATGGAAATCAGTCATGGCCAAGTCCTTCCCAATTTGAAGACATTCATGATCAAGTTCAACTTATGTATAGTCCACCTCAGCATAAACATAGAGTTAATTCTGAAGAGGTGGAAATGTCTGAAGCTGCTCTACAAAGGGAGAGGGAAGTCCAATTGTCAAAGAAAAGATTTAGAGAACAGGCTGAGGAGAGGCCTGACTTTGAACAATGGAGTCCAAAATCAAGGAATATCATTCTTACTGTATGGAAATCAGTCATGGCCAACAAATATGACAGGGGTAAGTGGTATTCAGAGCAGGAATGGAGGAAGCATGAAGAGCGACAAGAGGCTATTTATAAGTTCAGAAGGGAGCAGAAGGAAGGCTTAATTTATGCTATTGCTATTGAACCATGCAAATACTTTCCTAAGCCCTTTCATTACTTTGAAAGACAAAGACTTAAGGCAGAACAACTTTACAACATCAAACACAAGAAGGGCAAGCAGGTTGCTGATGAAAGTATTCCATCTGTTCAGGCCAAAGTTCAGTCAGGGAAAGACATTGTGATTACAGAACCTGATCAATCTTAGGATGCATTTACATTACTTAGAATTAATGTAATTTTATATAGTTTCATTGTAATTTTAAGATTGATAACATTTTGGAATATGAATGTGTTATGGCTATTTTTATTTCTGTTGTAAAAGTTTATCTGATTGTATGTTAAATCTTTTATGTTATAATCATCAAGATTATTATGTTGGTGTATATCATTATTTTGGAGTTATGACTTCTACATATAGGGGGAGATTGTTGGGTACATTGGGAACAGTGTACCTGATCTGGAGAAGTTCCCTTAACAACTCAATGATATACCCAAAGGTGTATTTGATGCATGCTAAGTTTACATGTGCAGGTTCAAAGTTGAACAAAATATTCTAAGTCAAAGTGTCGAGATAATACTTCTGTGTCGACACAAGACAGATCAGTAGTCAACACAAAGAACAGAAGAAGTGTCGAGACAATACTTTTATGTCGACACAAGACAGATCAGTAGTCAAAGTACAGAAGATGAGTCGACACAGATAAAAGATGTGTCGAGACAAAACTTCAGTGTCGACACAAGGCAGAACTAAGATGTGTCGACACAGATAACAGAGGTGTCGAGACAAAAATTCTGTGTCGACACAAAGCAGAACTAAGATGTGTCGACACAAATAACAGATGTGCCGACACAACTAATCTATCTAAACGCTTTTTGTTCTGAGATGATAACTGTTCCAAGTATGTAAGTGTTGGGTCTGTCAAAGATGTCTCAGCCCAGATTTCGAGACTTCTTGTCTACATCAATGCTTATATGTCAGAATGTGTCGAGTCAACATTAATCAGGACAGGAAAAGTCAGATCATTCTGGTCGATACAAGAAGACATTGCTTCTATAAAGACAGTTCAAGGAAGGATTTGCTGACAGTTGCTGATGTCATCAATACCAGTCCAAGCCGTCTGAGATTTCTATAAATAGGAGGTGCTGCCTTTAGAAGAAAGATATACATAGTTACCAATACACTGACCAATTCTATTCATCAGTCTCCAAGAGACGAATCAAGAAAAGAAAAGAGAAGAAGAAATTGATCTTCAAGAAAGTCTTCAGATCCCTTTTCTAAGGTTGATCTGGGGATTAAGTAATCTGTTCATCAGCATCTTCAACCTATTCAATCTGATCTTCATCAAGAAGTTGCTGCTTCAGAAGAAATTCAATTCAGCTTGGTGATCTATCAAGAAGAAATCAAACTGCAGCTAAGTGAAAGAAATTGTACACACCAATCCAACAGATTATAGGTTTTCTGTTTTTTGTAAACTGTTTTATCAAATTTCATTGCAAGATCACCTAGAGATCTGAGTGGGTAGGAGATCTTATTCTCTGAGTTTTTGTAAGCCTAATCTATAAAGGATGAGGTAGGAGATTGTGGAGATCTCTGAGGTAGGAGATTGTGATATCTCTGAGGGAGGACCAGTGGGTCTGAGTGTAGGTTTCTTGGAGAGAAACCGAGCCTTGTAGGATCTGAGGATCTGAGTTGAGAAGGAGGAGCTATAACCTTATCTAGTACATAGCTAGTGAGGAAGAAGGGGGAAAGTGGATGTATCCTAGATAGGGGAACCACTATAAACTTGTTGTGTCCTTTGTGCTGTGTGCTGTGTTCTTTGCTGCATATACTGTGATCAGTTTTGTTATTCTATTGTTTATGCTGGGTACAACTTATATTCTAAAATGTATTAGGGCACATAGCAAAAGTTAAAAGAACTTTAAAGAAGTTTAATAGGTCACCTATTCACCCCCTAGGTGACTTTCTACCCCTAGGCTTGACTTTCAGTACGCAACTCCTCCAACTCACGTGGGGCCATCCGGTATGGCGCCTTAGCAATAGGACGGGTACCCAGCTCTAGATCTATGAGAAACTACACGTCCCTCTCAGGCGGAAGACCAGGAGGATTAGCTGGAAAAACATCCGAAAACTCACGCACCACCGGAATCTCCTCTACACGCGGCATGCTAACAACGGTTTCCAAAACTGAAACCAAACAAGCAAAACATCCGGAATTTACCATCTTCTGAGCACGTACCGCAGATATAATTGGAGAAACATGATGCGGAAAACCAAAAACACTACCGGGTTGACCGTTGTATATCTTGAAGTCCCAGTGTTTTACCTTTCACTGGATAACATCATCATATTTGGATAACCAGTCCATGCCCAAGATCACATCAAAATCTTCCAGGTCTATCATCTTTAAATCAGCAACTGCTAGGAAATCGCCTAAAAAAATCGGATAACTCTGGATACCCTGGTCCGACACCACCAAATCACCAGAAGGAAACTTAACTTGAAATGCATCACCAACTTGATCGAGAGTCAAATGATGACGCTCAACAAAGGCCCTAGCCACAAACAAGTGGACAGTACCGGAATCAAAGACAACACGTGCCCAACGGTTCTTAACTTTAAATTTCCCTATAAAAACGCTTACATAATTAATCAAACTACATCAAAACTACAACTACAAGCTAAACAGAAACAAAAACCAAGTTAGAAGCTAACCTGGCTCTGATACCATGTTAGAAAGTAGAGACAAGAAGCGAAAAGACTAGAACAAGAGAATAAACTTTTGAATAATTGAAATTTTATTATCCAAAAAAGATATCATTTACAAAGGTATGGCCTCCCTTATATAGAATGGAGGAGATAAGAAAGAGAGTATACAAACAATGTGGGACTAAACATTTACAGGCTGAGCGGCTAGAATAATGGAGACCGATCAGGCCGCGCGGTTAGACAGATGGGATAACCGCTCGGCAACTCCAGCAGGATAGAACAAGCCGTAGAGTGAGACCGCCAGACCGCCCGGTCTACAAACCGCTGGATCAGACCGCTAAGCCGCTCGGTCTACAAACCGATGGATCAGACCGCTAAGCCGCCCGGTCTAATACTTCAACAGGGTAGAAGTCCGGGCCTCCTCTAGAGATAACATGTTCACATTTCCCTTCCCTTTGTTTACAGGCTGTGGTAGTGGCAAGGCCCGAAGCGAAACTGGCTGCAGCGCAGGCTGAGACTGCAGGCACTTCGATTTGACCTGACCTTTTTGTCCGCACTAAAAGCAGACTCTAACCTTGTCCCAACAGTGGGCAGCATCATGCCCCTTTCGTTTGCACGAGGTACAAACCAAATCTCTTTTAGGAGCACCCTGGATCGCATGGACCTGCTCCTGTTTCTGAGCTCCTATCCTCTTGAAACATTTCTCGAACGGGTGGTCTGGCCGGTTACAGAAACTACATATTTCTTTGCTCCTCTTCCTCGAGGCAGCACGGGATTCCTGGGAACTCTTACTCACACCAGTCTTCCTCTTATCCTTTCTCATTTATTGTCCTCGGTTCTTGCCATTATCAATTGCCTCAACCCTAAGAGCTGCTTTGACTACTTCAGCATAACTCTCCGATCTATAAGCACTTACCAACTATTGGATGTCACTCTTCAGACCACCCAGAAAATACTTGATTTTGCTGTCTTCAGAAACTACTAAATCAGGGGCGAATCGGCTCAGCTTGCTAAACTCCACTTCATACTCACTCAACGTGAGCTGCCTCTGCTTTAAGTGCAGGAAATCATTTAACAAACGTACTCGCTCGATCGATGGCAGAAACTTCTTCAGCAAAAGCTCCTTGAAGACTTCCCAGGAACATCCATCCTTCAAGTTTTCCTTCTCCCTTAGCCACCAACTCTTTGCCAAACCCTTGAGCTGATAGGAAGCGACCATTACTCTCTGGTTCGTTGAAACTCCGGAGTAAGAGAACATCTCCTCGATGCTATAATCTAGTCATCCAAAGCCATGAATTCTGCCCTACCATCATAGGTAGGGGGTCCTAATCACTGGAAGTGCGAGATGAAGTTCATCTCTGGTGGCAGCATAGCTGGGGGAACAAGAGGAGCAGGAGGAAATGGAACACCTTGACCCACGGCTGGATCCTGAACTCTAAGTGGCTATCCTGCAATGATAGTCAACACGGTTTGGATATGCGACTGCATCTCCAACATTTGCCTAGACAAAGCTTCGATGCTTTGTCGCAATCCTTCAATCATGGCCTCGTTCTGAGCACCAGACGACTCGCCCTCTGACTGGTGAGTCGACCTTGTCGTAGGACGTCTCGACATGCTAATAATTACAACAAGTAACTTGTCAAAACCTAGCTTAACTGCTAGAACAAAACAACATAGTACAAACAAAACATACATAAATACTTGCTCTTGCTGCTAACTTGCTCTGAGAATTTTATAAATGATGAAATACTTAAACCTTGGATGACATACCATCATCCTATTAATTCTTGTACAAAGTCCATGAATGCATGAATTTGTATTCTTTTGACTCAAAACAATGTGTGTATATATGTCATCATATAAATCTTTAGCTTGGCACGTGTGCAAATGCTATGTTATGCAATGCATGATGTGCTATGCATTCTAAAAAGGTCTTAATGCATGCTATGAGCAGCGTACTCATGAAATATTATGCATCTCATACTACATAATATCACATGTAGCGAAAAAGTAAAACGTGCTAATGAGTACCCATGTGATGATGCTTATGCATCATATACTACATAACCGTCACATGTTGCCACCTATAGTGGATCCATATACAAATACATATTGTGCATCTCATACTACATAATATGCCCTGTATACTTCTTATCATGCTATGAGTGTAGTGTTCATGCTTCGGCCAAGACGTACTGATGACACATCGGTGTGTGTATGAAATGACACTAGACAACTAACACCAACAATAGAAGGTTGCTCGACCAATTGTCAAAGCAACCCCCCTCTGATACTAACTGTCACAATCCGCATTTTCTCAACATTTAAGTTATATCAGAGTAAGAGAAAACACATGTCGTGATGCCACACCGTGCAGGAGATAACTACAAGCCCTCAGGCAAAACCGCAAACTCTACAGTTTATGTGAAATTCATAAGTTATTAAGTAAAAATCCAGTTTAAATTGGATGGTCGTATCCCTCGGCATAGTGGATCAACTAGTTCACGAGTAAATGAATAGTTATGCGCTGCGGAAAAATACTTTTGGTTATGTTGATTAACATCCTACATGAGTATAAACATCCCCAAAGGAGAACTCATGACATACAAGACTCTAGATTTATTATAAGTATAGAAATAGTCTTTACGTTAGCTAGAAAATAGTATTTTAATTTTAGAAATATGAAATGTATGAAGTATAAGTAGTAATGCTTTATAAGTGAAAATACCTAATATGCAACCTAACATAAAATATTCCCAGAGAACAAGTAAAAACAACCACAAAAGGCAAAACTAGCAGCTTAGCAGATTATTCAGCAATTTTAAAGAAAACCACAAGTGGGCGTCAACAAACTGACACGAACCCACTGGTCAGTATGAGTGTCTGTACTAAAAAGAAAACAACAAGGAACTACCTCTCAAGGTAGTGGAAACCTCTACAATACTGCAGTCCACAAGCAAACACCAAACATAGCTGCTCAACCGGCTACTGCTCAGAACCTGAGGCATTCAAAGAAAGAACACCTCAGCAAGAAAAAAAACAAGTGGCAAACAAAACTGTCAGAAAATAAGGAGTAGCAAGATTACGATTCCCAAACCTGAATAGCTATCAAAAGAAAACACAGCAAACTAACTAGAGATTTAGAACGAACAGTTAACTTATAAAGCTAAAAGGTAAAGAAATTTGCACTAAGTGCAAATGGAGTTATACTCCGAAAACAATCTGCGAGAAAAGGCAGAAGTAGCATAAGTTTAATCCATAGGAAACAAAAACGGGGCAAAGACTCAATAAACACATGAATCATTAACACTGTAACGCAACTGGATCTGAGTCGGGACCAAACCGGTCAAACCAGAACTAACAGGCCCAAACATCTCAAAAACAGGACTGCGGTGGTGGCCATCTGGTCCAACACAACCCAACAGTCGAAAAATGAGACCCAAACATGCCCGGGTGTAATGATTCACGAAACTAAGCCAACCAAACCAACTTCATATATCCAAATACCCATAAACTGAAACTCAACAAATTCAGCAGAAAACCACTGATTCTAGCTTGACAAGACTAAGCGTTAGTGATACACGTCAAATCGGTGAAAGGACATAAAGCTAAGGCAAAAGCGCCGAGTACACTCGACGCCGCGTCGAGTCAAGTCAACGCACTCGACGCCACAACTCAGCACACTCAACGCTTAAACACAGCAGCAAGAACCAGACGATGGCGTTGAGTGAGTTTAGCTCACTCAACGCTTAAACACTTAGCTGCCAAAAATAGATGACGGCGTTGAGTGAGTTCAGCTCACTCAACGATGTCGACGCTATAACACTTCAATTTGCAGAGATAAAGCGATGACGTTGAGTGAGTTCAGCTCACTGAACGCTGTCGACACTTTTTTACTTAACTTGGCGAAAAAAGAGTGACGACGTTGTGAGCTGTCAACGCTTTTACACTTAGACTCCAAGATTCCTTGATGGCGTCGAGTGTATGCAACACACTCAACGCCGCGTTGAGTGTAGGTAGCACACTCAATGCCTTTTGACTTAGCATCAAATTCTAATGGCGTTGAGTGTAAGCAGCACACTCAACGCCGTGTTGAGTGCACTCAACGCACTCAACGCTTTTATACTTAGCGTCAGAGACCTCACAACAAGGTGTTGAGTGTATTCATCACACTCAACGCCGCATTGATTGCACTTAACGCTTTCTAACTTAGCGTCAAATTCTGATGGCGTTGAGTGTAAGCAGCACATTCAACGGCGCGTTAAGTGCACTAAACACACTCAACGCTTATGTACTTAGGCTTGAAACTGGATTCAGTGCTATGACTACACTCTACGCCTAAGGGCTATACTCAACGCCTAGGGTTGCACTCAACGAAACTGCTCTGTTCGACGAATTGACTCAGTTCGACGAACCGAGTTCGACGATTTAGCTTATATTCGACGAACTCTGACCTCTCCAAACCGACAACTACACAATGAAACTAGAACAATGAGTCATATACTTGTTGAACTTGGTCGGAAAAATGACACCATAAAGCTGATCGGCAAAAAGCGGGATCTAACCCTACTCCCAAAAACTACTACAAAGGAAGAACAGTAAGGAATATATGCAGGAAAAGACAAGCTTGGCAAGGGGAAGAAGTCACCACTTGCCTCAAATCGCTGAAACCAGTCACGTAAACGCTCCTCCTCAAAGATCCGGCCGCAACAACACCTAAGCAATACTTCATGAAACTTTTCAGGACGAAAAAGGGTCACAACCGCATACATAGACCTCTAAAAATCCAAAAAACTGGAAAAATTTATTGTAGAAACATAGATGTAGGCGAGATCTACCCAGATCGACTCTCCAAAGAAGAAATTGAGCACCAAAACTCCAGAAATCGACAGTCGAAGGCTGAGGAAGGTCCGTCGCTCTCGTTCTTTTGCAACAAACTGACGGTTTCATGAGGGAGACAAGTGAATAGGGTTTGAAGCGATGAGTTTCCATTTATACTACTTTATCTGATTATTTTAATATAGAATATCATAATTAATTAATTAAAGCGTCAAAACGACCCGAAAACCAAACTTACCCGAAATTTTACGAAAATTGCACCGTAACTAAATACCAATGCTACGAACCCAACGACGTAGTCAAAATTAAGATTTGATGAACCAAACTCTGGTAAACACCTCCCGAAGCAAAAATACAAGCATTCCCAAAGACGCTCCACCGAGTCACCAAAACAGACCCGGCTCGCTCGAAAATCTTGCAAACAGGCTAAACCCAGCCACACACACAGAAAACCTAAGAGCTAAAACAACGCTCTAACAACGACAAATGCCGAAAATGTGTCAACGTAATGCCCTGACGTCATAAATACGCCTGATAACGAATTAAATCAAATATCGCAAAATCGGGGGCGCTACATTAGGATCAAATCCTAAAAGAAATCGGACGGATAAAAAGTCAAACAATGGAACTGCATTCGTCCGCTATCGCCGGGCGGTAGCTTCCCGAGCCGCAAGACAGAAAATAATGTCATGGTAATGCCGGCAATAAGGCTAACGCCGTGCGGTAGAGTCTTCCTCGAGGACTCAACGTTCGACGAATGGGGCCCTTCGTCTCGACACTCGACGAAATAGGGCTATCGCTGGGCGATTGCTACTATCGCCGGGTAGTAATCCTCCAGCACTCGACAAACGGGCCTGTCGTTCGACGTTCGACAAAACAGGGCTATCGTCGAGCGGTACCTAGCTAACTCCGCGCGCTCGCATTCAATGCTCCCAACGCCTTACCACTCAACGCTCTCAGCGCCTGGCCACTCAATGCTAAGCTACCGCCGGACGATAACTACTACCGTCGGGCGATAACTTCCAGAGACTCAAGTTCTGAAAATTGGGGTGTTACACTACGGGCTCGCTAGTCGTCACACCGACATGAGTTGACAGATAGACCTTGGGCGATTGGGCTTGGTCCTTGGTGCTTTCTCCCGAGTCTCCTTCCATGCCATGATTTTAGGACAGTTGGGCTTGGTTGTTGGTGCAAATCTACCGGAGACTCCTTCTGAGTCGTAGTATGCAAAGGCTCCGTTGTTGTGTTCTTAGCGTTGAAGCGTACAGGGGCTTAGACCTGGTAGTGTGGATACCCTCCTAGTAGTGGAGATACCCGCTCCATTGTCACCGTATGGCCACGACGAGTGATGCTTGAGAGGTTAGCTATCTGCTCGAAAAGTGTGAACTAAAAGACTATGTCGACATAATAAACAGAGTGTATGAGTTGCATGAGTGCATCATAAACCATCATTGCATTGCATTGCACCGCATAAGATGCTCATCATATAAATTTTATGGGTATTTTTATATGATGAGTTACTTTCTGTTAAGTTGATCCTTAACTTATAAAGCTGCATGGATATTTTTATAAGTTAAGTTCAATTTCTATTTGTAGAATTAAATGCTGGTAGTTGAATGATCTTACTCTTACCGTACTCTTAGTGTAGAATGATATTGTTATCTGATGTACACGTTTATTGTTGCTCTTATGATAATTAGAGATATACCACCTCCTTGTACTTACAGTTTATATATATAATGTACCTTTCCTTATTTCTCCCGCACTGTGCCTGAGAGTCGCTGGGGTGAGCGTATGCGATAGCCACTTAGTTTTTATGACTAACGGTTGCTACGACTACCTTTTTAGGAGGACATAGCCTGATACGACGATACCCTCATTACCTTCGGTGACGGATGTGAGTTTGAGCGTTATGATGTAGACTTCGGGCAGTGTTTTGTGTATTATGATATTAAAGAAGCTGATGTAGATTCTTATTATTCCTGTACTGCTTTTGGACATTTACTTATTGTGATATTATGACTTCTGTGTTTCTTTTTTGGTTGGGTTGACATTGTGATATCAGATTAGCCTGCAGGATAGGCGGCTTGTAGTACAGATTAGCTAATGTTACCACAAGGCATCATTTCTGGACATAAAGCTACCCTCGGCCATGTCTTGTGTTTATGGGGGGGGGGGGGTCTTACACATAATAACCACCAATCAATCCCCAAAACGTTTTTTATGCTCCAACTGTAGGGAGTGAGCTCCATTCAAGAACAATGTTCTATCTTCAGTTTTAGGCTCCATTTGGAGGACTTATTTTCACCGGCAACCGCTTGATCGGTGAAAATAAGTCCCCCCTCCCCCAAACAGAGCCTTAGACTTTTCATCTCCAATTGCCACTACCCACTCTAACATGTCCATAGTCTCACCATACGATCTCCGTAATATTACAACCGTAAAACAGGGCAAAATGCCCATGAGACACATACCTATATGAACCACGGTGACACCGTAAAATTTGCCCTATTTTAGGGTGTTCCGTTGGAAGGAAATGAAAATTAGATTTGATTTTGGAGATCAATAAATTTTTTGCGTGGATTCGTTTGTACCGAAATTAGGGAGGTTTTGATTTTCGGCAAAACCCTAAGGATCTGTTTGTTTGGGCGTTTTGCAGCTCCGTTTTGGGCAAACGCCGCCGGAAGGAGGGTAAACAAATGAACCTCCGGCGGCGTTTGCTCCGTTTCCACCCGCCCGTCTTGAGAAACGCCCCAAAAAACTCCGTTTGGAGCAGCCACCTCCCCCCTCCAGTTTAAACTCTACGTTTCCAAGCCGGATCAACCCGCCACCGCCGAACCAAATGGAGCCTAAGGCTACATTTGGACTATTTGGTTCGGCGTTTTGCTGCTCCGTTTGGGGCAAACGCCGCTGGAAGGTGGGTGAACAAATGAATCACCGGCATCGTTTGCTCGGTTTCCACCCACCTGCCTTGAGAAACGCCCCCAAAAGCTTCATTTGGAGAAGTCATCTTCCCCCTCCGATTCGAACACTCCGTTTCCACACGCCGGATCGATCCGCCACCGCCAAACCAAATGAACAACTTGGTTTAGCGGTGGCGGTTCGATCCGGCGGGTGGAAACGGAGTGTTCGAATCGGAGGGAGGAGATGGATGCTCCAAACAGAACTTTTTGGGGGCATTTCTCAAGGCGGGCGGGTGGAAATGAAGCAAATGCGGCCGAAGATTTAAGCTTCATTTGGTTCGGCGGTGGCGGATCGATCTGACGGGTGGAAACGAAGTGTTCGAATCAGAGGGGGGAGGTGGCTTCTCCAAACGAAGCTTTTTGGAGCGTTTCTCAAGGCGGGCGGATGGAAACGGAGCAAACGCCGCCGGAAGTTCATTTGTTTACCCGCCTTCCGACGGCATTTGCCCCAAAACGCCGAACCAAATGAAATTTTATTTGTTTACCCAAAACGGAGAAAACGGAGCACCGAAACGGTAAGTTTTTCATTTATGCTTTCCCCAATGCCTGTTTCTTTACGCTGGTTTTCGCCTCTTTCTCCTCCACGCGCAATCAGCAGTTCCTTCCTGATTCGCCTCTTTCTCTTCCACGCAGACGGGAGTTCCTTCCTCTGAAACGTGCGACACCCTGCTCTCGCCGCCCCTTCTCTGCTGTCGGTGGTAAGATTTTTATTTCTTCATCTTCTGTGATTTTTTTCTCTTCTCCTCCTTGTTTCCAGCGGCCCTAGAAATCGTCATCATCGCATTACCAGACCTATATTTTTCCAGATACGATCAATTACGCAAACAATTTATAAGAATCACGATTTATGTTTTTCATACAATCCTAAATCTGCTGTTGTCAGCTTTGCCCACGATCTCATGTTGCTATTTTTCTTGAGGGTAGATTTTAAGACCTAAACAGACTGATAAGAAGCCCTGTAATTTTCCTATCCCTGCTGTGAATTTTTCTCTTATTAGGTTCCTATTTTTTGGGTTTCAGGTCACGTTTGCCGGTGGAAGGTGTTTCCAGCCATTCCCTCCTATTTACCTTCTTTATCCCAAGGTATTACCATTTCTCAATTTTGATTTTTCCCCATTAATGTAGGCTATTTCCAGAACTAATTTATAAGGTAATAAAAATATGTGTGAAGTGCCAGTGTTAAAATATTTGTAAAGTGCTTGTAATGTATGGGGTAGGAACACATGTGCCATGAAAGATTTACATATGTTAGATGAAAGATTTCTTCTTCGCCCTTTCGATAGTTTCGAGCTGTGTTTGAGCCATTCGGCGCAAAAAATCGTCGGAGACTGATCGGTAACTCTTTCGACATGCTTTGGGTCGACAAATATAGGCCCAGAAGCCTCGACAAGGTCACTGTCCATGAAGAAATTGCTCAAAATCTCAAGAAGCTGGTGAGTTTGGCGATACTCTTTGTTTTGATTGGAATCTTGGGTTTCTACGTTCTCTGGATGAGCTCCGCATCTTTCTTTACCTTAACTGGAGCTGTATCTTTAGGTTTCGGAGCAAGACTGCCCACATCTCCTCTTCTACGGTCCATCTGGATCAGGGAAGAAGACTTTGATCATGGCGCTACTCAAGGAAATGTTTGGCGCTTCTGCTGAAAAGGTATGCCTGCTTGTCTGGCCCCCATTTTGTTGGTATTTTTTGTGTGCTCACTGGACTATTTTTCCCTTTTGCAGGTCAAGTTAGAGCAGAAGGCCTGGAAAATCAACGTTAGTCTCTGAAAATTATTTTGTTTTAAGGCACACTACATATTTGGTTATCCACAACTATTTGATATCCGCACAAAATTTTTTTCAAAAAATATATTCGCAAACAAAAATAATATCCGCAAACAACAACACTCAAGCCTTTATCCCACTATAGTGGGGTCGGCTATATGGATCCTCTGTCGCCATTGTGCAAAAATAATATCCGCAAACAAATTTTAAAATTTTTAATAAGTTCAAAAGTACTCATTCTTGTCTTGTCATCATTAAATAGTCCAAAACAACTTCTCAAACCAATTAACATTCTTTAAAGTACATGAAAGTAGTTAATAAGCAAAATTTCTAAAAAAATCACCACTATCTTCAAATAACTTGATGTCATTCTTTTCTTCCTAGTAGTTATGCCTTCACTTCCATTTTTGTAACCTGAAATTTTGAAAGAAAGAAAAAAGCAAAGTTAAATGTTCTAGTTTACAAAATGATGACGAACTGTTTTTAATTTAATTTTTTTTGCATACCTCTTATCCTCTTATATCATCCAAGTCTACCATTGTTGTCTTTCCTGTAATTGGTTGCAATTCTCGTAAGCGTTGTTGTATTGTCTTCCCCAACCTTCCATAATAATTTCATGATACCTCACCCAAGATGGAATAATGGTTGGTATTGGAGAGTAACCACTCAATTTCAATCGAATGAATTGATTATCGTTTATAAATTTATTACCAACAAGTGTTGGTAAATCAGAATGGACGAATGTAGCAGAAAAAATGTCAAACTTTGTACCTTTGACAATTGAACCAAGGCTATGTTGTAGCATGACGAGATAAGAAGCCTCATTCAGTAATGTCATCCACTTAATCGTGTTGGAGATTCAATGTATTGCCATGTTTCTAATAATGCCAAATATCTTTTTCTTCCTTAGATGACATCATATAAAATATTTTGATTATCAAGCTCACAATGTATGTCATTTATTACTTGTAGCCAACCACCAAAAATATTCAAGGCTTCACTAATAACTCGGTACCCACAATATCCATCGTCTAACAAGTGACACATCAAAGGCGTCTGATATGTGCTCTGACCCAAACAGTGTAAAATGATGACAAACCTTGTCAACAAATTTTATATTCCCACGAGTAGGCAATTTTGATATTTTCATTCTTTTCTTTATTTCCAAAATTTTATCCGCTAACAATGCGTACTCAAAATGAGATGGTAGTCGCTTAGTTGACAAAAAAACTTCTTTAAATTTTTTGTAACTTCATTTCGGCCTCCCATTTAGCTTCAATGGAATAGATGACTTTACTATCTGGTTCAATGATGGATCAATAATCTTTCCTAATTTTCGTTTGATTTCCTTCTTTTGCTGGTTGTTAGTCATAAAATTTTCTTACCTTCAAGCTCCATGTTAATATTGTTTTCCAAATCCACTTAAAATTTTTTGCTTAAAACTAATTGCTTCCAATGTACATGAAATATTCTTTGCTTGTGGGAAAACATTTGAAATGACATTCATCAAAGCAATTTATCTTTCCTTCATCATTACAGTTGGCAAACAATTCGGTGCAAGTATGTACTTGAAGCATTGCAATGCACATTCATAACTAGATTGAGTTTCATTAGACAGAAACATGAGACATGAATAGAAAGATTGAGTTGTGGAGGTCATTCCAACAACGCATAAAAGCGGCGTTTGATATCTATTGGCCTTAAAAGTACAATCTAGTTGAAACACTGTTAGAAACATGTTGGTTAATTTGATTGAAATCGGATATGCAAAAAACAAACTTTGTAATTAACTAAATTGAACTTTGCAATTAACTAAATTGAAACTAACATAGCCTGCATTATCTATGTGCTTATATAAAAATTGGATAAAAGCATGTCCGTCTAAATATTTCTTATGTAATTTTCTCCTTACATTAAAAATTGTTTGAATCAAGGTGGTATTAACACTGTTTTAACTCTTCACAATTGCTAATATTTTCCTTGGTTTACGACATGCACAATACATCGGTTCAACTACCTTGTCCTCATCCATATTTGACCTTTCAACATATGCATGTGCTTCTAAATGAATTCTTTCATGGTTGTGCACTCCATAAAGCACCTTACACTTGTCTACATTTGCTACCTTCTGTCTTTTCGGAGCAAATAAACAACCACAATGTTTGGAAGCCAATCTTTGAATTTCTTTTTAACCCACCCTTTCTTTTTCTTATTGTCTCAGTAGTAACCACTTCTTTCGCATCCTAATAACACACGTGGTTTGGATTGCCCAACAACCTTATCAGATTCCTTTGATAGGAAAATGAAAATAATGTATTTCTCAACAATAGTGTGTACAAATATATACATGAGATGGTGATCCTAACACCCGATGTGAGTTTAAGCTATATCTACCATATACAATATCTAATACCCCCTCAAACTTAAGGGGAATCATACACCGAGAGTTTGGATAATATATGTATGCTGGTTCCGCGTCTGTGGCTTAGTCGTCAAATCTGCAAGCTGCTGCTCAGAAGGATCAAAGTGAGGAGCAAGAATACCACAACCATACTGCCCTCGTAGGAAGAAAGCATCCACCCGATATAATTGATAAGTGAGTGCTTCGTCGAGTTCAGCATAATTTGAATGACACCAGTGTTATCACAGTGAAGTGGAGTAAGATCTAGAAAAGCGACAGTAAGGTCCTCAAGAAGCCAGTAAAGCCAAATAATATCCTCAACGGTGGTAGCCATGTGCCGAATCTCAACTTCAGTGCTGGAATGAGAAACACCGGTCTGATTCTTGGACTTCCATGCAACAAGTGAAGAACCCAAGAACAAATAAAATCCAGTGACAGATTGACGGTCAACAAGATCACTGACCTAGGTTGCATCCGAATAAGCACAGAGCTGTAGAGAACTATAACTGGAGAAGAAGAGGCCACGAGAAGTCGTCTCCCGGAGATAGCGTAGGAGCCGCAACAGTTGTCCATAATGCACAGTAGGTGCACTAACTAACAGGCTCAACACATGAACATCATGGGCAATGTCGGGCCGAGTAATAGTGGGGTAGACGAGACTCCCAACAAGGTGACGATAACGAGTAGGATTAGAGAGTGAAATCCCATTATCCAGACATAACTGAAGGTGAAACTCCATAGGATGTCCAAGGTGCGAGAGTCAAAGAGAGCATCCCGAACTAAGAGATCTGATGTGTAATGTCGCTAAGAGAGCTGAAAACCACGTTCTGTAGAGGTGACCTCAATGCCCCAAAAGTAGCTCAACTATCCAAGGTCAGTCATCTGAAAATGCCGCTGAAGGTGATCCTTGACGAATGACACATGAGAAAGATCATCACCAGTAATAATCATGTTATCCACATAAAGTAAATAGAAGAGTCCGCCACGAGAGGAGTGCACAAACAGGGTTGGATCATATGGACTCGACAGAAAACCGACAGCTATAAGGGCTGAGCTGAAACGTGCAAACCATGCGCGGGGCGTCTGCTTGAGCCCATAAAGAGCTCGCCTCTAGAGACATACAAGGCCTGGAGGAGATGAGAGACCGGGAGGAGGGAGCATGAACACCTTCTACTGAAGATCGCCATGAAGAATGACATTCTTCACGTCGAGCTGGAACAGAGATCAACAACGAACAGCTGCAACTACAATAAGAGTACGAACTGTGGTCATATGTGCGACTGGAGCATAAGTCTCATTATAGTCTCTCCCTTGCTCATGCTAAAACCACGAGCAACTAGAAAAGCCTTATACCTCTCCATAGAACCATCAGAGCGAGTCTTGACTTTGAAGACCCACTTGTATGTAATAAGAACAACACCAGTTGGAAGAGCAACAAGGTCAAATGTACGAGTGTACTCAAGCTCCTCCAACTCAGCAAACATACCAACCTGACACTTAGGTATTTGGACAGCCTCACAGTAGGAAGTCAGCTCTGGAGTACTACAGACAGTAGTAGGAAGGGCAGATAGGTCCAGCGGTAGTGTAACAAGGCTAAGGCAGTCAGGAGGATATCTCTCACGAGGTGGGTTCCGACGCACAGGAGGATCATCCACAAGACATTCGCTGGAGGAGACATGCATTGAGTATGGGTGTACTGGAGGTGAGGGAAGAAAAGGAGGACGACAAGTGTAGTGATATGGAAGGGAGACGACGAGCTCATTAGAGGAGGAAGTGGGTGGTGAAGGGGAGGAGTGAGGAGGTGAGACTGGCGAGGTCGTAGGTGGTGAGGTTGGAGAGGTCAGATGCAAGGGACGAGGAAGGGAACATAACAGAGGAGATGAGACATGAGGCGGTGAGATAAGAAGGGTGAGAAACTGCACTTTATAGGGAGTAACAGATGAGTGCGAGGTTGATGAAACAGAGGACACAAAGAAAGGATGAGACTCGTCAAAGGTGACATCACGTGAGATGCGAAGTCGACGTGCAATCGAGTCATAACAACGATAGACCTTATGCTCAAGACTGTATCTAAGAAAGACACAGAGAACAGACTGAGCAGAGAGCTTGATACACTCATGTGAAGAGAGTAAAACATAGCACCGACAACCAAAAACATGAAGATGAGTGTAGCGTGGGGGTCGAGAATACAAACACGCACTAGGACTCTTGCCCTGAAGGAAAGTGGAAGACTACAAGTTAATAATGTAGACAACAGTGAAAACAACCTCAACCCAAAAGTGAGAAGGAACGTGAAAGGAGATGAGGAGGGTGCAGGCTGTCTCAATAATGTGGTGTTGCTTCCTTTCAGCGATGTCATCTAAGCGTGAGCACCAGAGCAGACAAGTTGAGGGAGATTGTCGTGGGTAGCTAGCAGATCACAATAAGCGTGAGAGAGGTACTGCCCCTTGAGTCAGAGTTAAAAGTATGTATGGAAGCTAAAAATTGGGTGCGTACCATAACAGAGAAGGTAACATAAATCTGGAAAAAGTCAGAATGTGAATGCATAAATTAGACCTAACAATAATGAAAATAGTCATCTGTTGAAGCCAATAACCTGACCACACCTAGAGTTCGGACTTGAAGTTGCAGCTCACACCTACTCTTCTCAAACCACCCCCTTGACGTGAGTCTCAGAACCAGAAACATACCGAGGGCCTCAGCTTGGAGGTCCCACCTCTTACCCGAAAGAATTAGAAGTTCTTCCCCTCCCTAGCCAGTGCTGAGCTAGGTGCCTTGGAGTAAGAAGATGGAAAATGTTCAACAACCTTTTCAAGACACCTTATTGGTCTATTTATAGGCCTCTAAGTTTGACCTGCCAATAACAAAACAGAACCGACCTGAAATTACCAAAATACCCTGGGTTGGGTCTGCCAACAACCAAACTCCGCTGTTCTGAAGGGTTATATGCAGACCACAAATGGTAAAATGGTAAAATTAGCTGGGGTAAAAGAGTAAAATCCCCTCCTGGGGGTAAGAAAGTAAAAACACCTTTTTCTTATATGGCGAGTGGGGAAATGATCGGCGGGCGAGACGAGCCCACCTGCTTGTCTCGCGAGTCTCCCGCCTTGCGATAGTCGTCTCGCCACAAAAGGTCAGCACGCGCCGCGAGGGCCGTCTCGCCTGCTCCGCTGCACCCCGTCCCGCCTACGACGCTTTGTCGCTTTAAAGTACTGCCGAATGAGCCCCTTCCGTCCCTCTCGCCCCTAACTCAACACTCCTACTCGAGTTGCTTCCTGCGAGCCCAAGGTTGTACACAATCCCCGCTCTTTTCGAGGTTGCCGCAAGCTCGGAAAGAAAGTCCAACCGAGGCTCACGGTGTTGAGATTCATTTATGAGAGAATCTTTGGCGGGCCCCCCCACCCCTCTGGGTGCCTATAAATATGCGACCCCATCCATCGCGGGGATTGCCCCCTCTCTCATCTCCATCTCTTCCACCGTCAACATGTCTCATAGTCAGAATTTCCGCGAACGTCTCACGATGGTCCGCAAGCAAAGCAAGGCCAATGTGGCTGCCCTGGCCCCCGCTCTGGCTCACACCCCCGCTTCTTTACTCTCGTCGTCTCGCCTGAAGAAGGCAAAGACCGCTGGCCCTCCCTTCTCGACCGATGTGACTGCTCCCGCATCCTTGGGAGTCAATGCACCTCCCCCCGCGTCCTCTGGGGAGAGACAGGTGATTCTTGACTCCTCCTCTCGCCTCTATCCTTTCCTTTTCTTTTTTATCGTCTCGCCTACTGACTTCATGCTTTTCCAGGGAAATCTTGCCTATTCTCCCCGGCCTGCGAATCCGCCCGATGTTACCGACAAACATTATCAAGACTCCGACTCTCCTCAGCAATCCACTCCACCCGCTGTGAAGGATGACGACCTCTCGCGATTTGCGGGGACCTCTCGCAACCCCGGTAAATGGACTAACCCTGCCTTCTCGCATCCTATGGGCCTTCATTCCCCCGCCTCGTGTGTTCGAGACCACCAGGCTAAACCTTCTATCCGTACAGCTTGCGGCCTCCAAGCCTTCTTGCGAGACCATCCTTCATTCGGATCTTCGAATTTTCTTGTGTAGGTATCCAAATCGACTCGGCAGTTGAGGATTTCTCTGGGCCGCCCGCCCTCTCGCCTCTTCCTCACCCAGATGAGATTGAAGACTATCTGGGCGATCCTATGGATCCGCTGGAGATGAAGCGCAGGACGGCTGAGATGCTTCGAAAGTATACACACATTATCCGCGAGATGGAACGGGACAAGCAGACCACCGACCGGCGCATCGAATTGCTGGAAATTGAGTGCGCTTGCCTCTCCTCCGAGATAGATGCCGGGATTGAAATAGACGAGACCGACCCCCAGGCCATCATAAGCGAGGTCGACCAGCAGCTTCGCCTTGCGCGCCGCGGTGTTGATGCCGTCTGCGCCTTTCATCTCCCTGGTCGGCCCCCATGCGCGGGGTCTCGCGGTGGTTGTTAGAGGTGGCACAAGAACTGAAGACCCTCCACCCCATCTCGTTTGTTTAATCGTCTCGCTCATTTAATTATGCTTTGTAATTCTGCTCCTACTAATTAGCTGTCTCGCCTATTGAATTATAACTTGTTATTTAAGCCTCGTGGACATGATGCCCGTCTCGTGCGGGGCAAAATAATTAATAATGCTATTCTGTTGACTTCTTTCATGTTGGGCTCTTATTACAGCTGTGTCGATTGATGTGTCTTTTCTCTTTTATTTTGGCTTTTTGGAAAAATCTCCGCGGGGCGCCGCACTTCGAGGTCAGGAGAGAGAGAGAAGACGAACCGTCGGGCTATTCCTTCAACTTCCCCTTTCATATTTTCCCGCCCATTTTTCCACTCGCACCATCCGCTATAAATACCTCCCCCCCTAGACCAAGATGTTTCACACCTGCGCTGTCTTCTCGCCTACTTTCTTCCACGACTTACTCTCATCACCCCTTTTCCACCTCCTCTCGCTCTCGTCGTCTCGCCTGCCATGGGAAAGAAAAAGACAGAAGAGGGCGAGGGTCGCAACCATTGTGGTAAAAGATTCGCCGACCATGACTTTCCCCCTGACAGGATCTCGGAGGACTACAACCGCTTCACCCGCTAATTCCTGGCGGAGGGGTTTTGAGTCTCGACCGCCGAAGGTCGGCGAGTCGATCAACACTTTCTATCCCGGTGAACTCGCCTTCCCCGTCTCGCACTTCGAGTCGGGGTTGAGGCTCCCCCTCTGGCCCGAGGTAAAACAGGTCCTAAAATACTTTGGAGCCGCCCCTACGCAACTAAACCCGAACGCCATCTCGGTTTTAGTTGCATTCGCCTGCTACATGCGCCGCGAGCGCATCGAGTTCAGCCTTAACGCCTTCCGCAAGTTATTCATCTACCATGCCAACCATGACAGCGTCTCGTACTTCACAGGACAGGGGGTGAAGGTGTGCGAGACCCCCAACAAAAATCATCACTGGCTTACTCGCTTCATCTCTATCCGCGGGAATCTGGGAGGCGTTCCACTCGCCCCAGTGTCGCCCGCCGAGATATACTACGCGACTCCCAAGGTCGGAGGCGCGGATAAAGACCTCTGCGAGTTCTTCGCGGGGAAGAACTTCAAGGTCAACTTCTTAAGGCGAGACCTCGACTCGCTCCTTCCCGTCTTTCCCGGTGAAGGTACACTCGCGCTCCCTTAGTCTTATGTTTACCATCCCCTTGTTTTGCTCTAACCATTTACTCGTTCAGGAGAGAAGAATTTTCCCTTCCATCCCCCCTACCTGAGCAACACTGGGTCGTCCAAAGGTCTCGCACTTGCCAGCATGACGACAGAGGCGGCGAAGGAATCGTTGGCCCCCGTCCCCAAGAAAAGATCGGGAGATGATGCCGCTCCTTCTTGGCACAACCCCAAGAAGAAGATTAAGAAGGTTGTGACTTTCTCAAAAGGAAAAAAGGAGATCGCCTGGAAAGAAAGGAAAGAGATGTCGGGATCCCTGAGCCCCATCTCTGTTGCAGATTCGCAGTCGCCCTGCCCACAAGCCGCCTCGTCGTCTCGCGAGGCGGCACTATTCGACCGGCCCGCCAATACTTCGGCCCAATCCGCTGAGCTGCCATCTCGCGAGACTGGCTCCTCCAGTCGCCCAGCCCCCTCCTCGCATCAAAACTACAACATGGGGCCCGTGGTAAACGATGCTGCCGACGACCCAATCCTTCTGTGGGAAAAGGACTCGAACCGGGTGTCAGTATCCACCCTTCTTCCCTTATGGAAGGAGCAGTACCCCTCCACCAGCCACGCCTTCTCTCTCGGCTATGGCCTCTATGGTGGCCCTGGGACAGATCCCTTCGACAATGACACATCGCGAGACCTCGTCCTGAAGACTGCTCAAGCTCAACTTCGCGCCCTCGAGCTCTCGCACCGAGTCTCGCGCCGCCTTGTTTTCAACAGCAAGAAATCAGAGGATGCCGAGGCGGGCCTAGCGGCGGAGCGAGAGAAGTCAGATGGACTCGAGAAGAGGCTAGCGGTTGCTGACAATCTTCTCGCCAAAAGCCAGGACAGCGTGGTAAGACTTTTAATCTTATCTTTGGCTAGTTTCACTCTTGCGTATGCTTTTGTTGACTGATGGGCTTCTCGCACGATGCCGAGACGACAGATCGGATGCGCTCGCGCATAGCGGCCCTGGAGGAGGAAAATAAAAACCTAAAGGCCCAGAACGCCCGTCTCCTGAACAGTGCCCTGCCTACCTCTCACCCGGATTCGCTTCAAGCACCCCGCTCCCCGTTACTCTTTTGACGAGGTTGGCGAGATCTGCCGGGATGCCAACATTAAGACGGCCGAGCTCGTTTTGAAGATGATGATGGAGCTGGGGGTTGTTATAGAAGACGCCGAGACGGTCACCGCCCGCGACCTGGTGCCACAACTCTATGGCGAGACAGATGAGGGTTCAACTTCCAGTGAAGTGGAATGAAGGGGCGCCAGCGAGACCTGAGACTTCTCCCCCCACTTTTTTTGCTTCCCTCCTTCACTTGTACTTTTTACTTGTTTTTTTGAGACATCGAAATATTTCTTCATGGGAAAATACTTCTCCTTTTTTTGTAATGAGCAAGGAAATTTTTGTTATAACCCCTTGCGCTATGTTCCATTTATTTCATTTTATTTTGCTTTATTTGCCGGGGGGCGGCCCTTTACTCTGCTTGTACTCGCGAGGTAGAGCTACTTGCCGTCTCGCTTGAGAATTCACTTAGGGCACAAGTCATTAGACTTCTCCTTGCTCCTTCCGTGCGCGAGGCCGCTTGGCCTTCTCCCCTCGTCTCGCCTCGAGACGAATCCAACGCGAGAAGACCCTGGAGATTAACCCGCTCTTTACGAGAAATCACCCATTTTTAATTTCTTATGCGAGACCTTTCCTTTGCCAGCGAGATCCTACTCGCTATGGGCGAGACCCTCTTTGCCGGGCGCCGGTTGGAGATGCCCATCCTCATTTGTATTACACCAACCTCTTCTTCCCATAGGAAACTTTCTTCGTTCCCTAATAAGTTAGATATTTTTCTTTGAGGGATCTTACCATTTGTCCTGCCACCGAGTGAGCCTACACCCCGGTCAACTTGATTGGAGCCTGGTCAGCGGGTCTTCTTGAGGTCTTCTCTCCAAACTCTCCAACCACCAAGTGAGCCTACAACCCTGCCAGCTAGGTGAGAGCCTGGTCAGCGGGTCTGCTCGGGGTCTCCTCTCCAAACAACCTCCAACCACCGAGTGAGCCTACAACCCTGCCAGCTAGGTGATAGCCTGGTCAGCGGGTCTGCTCGGGGTCTCCTCTCCAAACTCTCCAACCACCGAGTGAGCCTACAACCCTGCCAGCTAGGTGAGAGCCTGGTCAACGGGTCTGCTCGGGGTCTCCTCTCCAAACAACCTCCAACCACCGAGTGAGCCTACAACCCTGCCAGCTAGGTGAGAGTCTGGTCAGCGGGTTTGCTCGGGGTCTCCTCTCCAAACAACCTCTAACCACCGAGTGAGCCTACAACCCTGCCAGTTAGGTGAGAGCCTGGTCAGCGGGTCTGCTCGGGGTCTCCTCTCCAAACAACCTCCAACCACCGAGTGAGCCTACGGTCCTGCCAGCTAGGTGAGATCCTGGTCAGCGGGTCTGCTCGGGGTCTCCTCTCCAAACAACCTCCAACCACCGAGTGAGCCTATAACCCTGCCAGCTAGGTGAGAGCCTGGTCAACGGGTCTGCTCGGGGTCTCCTCTACAAACAACCTCCAACCGTCGAGTGAGCATACAACCCTGCCAGCTAGGTGAGAGCCTGGTCAACGGGTCTGCTCGGGGTCTCCTCTCCAAACAACCTCCAACCACCGAGTGAGCCTACAACCCTGCCAGCTAGGTGAGAGCCTGGTCAGTGGGTCTGCTCGGGGTCTCCTCTCCAAACAACCTCCAATCACCGAGTGAGCCTACAGCCCTGCCAGCTAGGTGAGAGCCTGGTCAGCGGGTCTGCTCGGGGTCTCCTCTCCAAACAACCTCCAACCACCGAGTGAGCCTACAGCCCTGCCAGCTAGGTGAGAGCCTGGTCAGCGGGTCTGCTCGGGTTCTCCTCTCCAAACAACCTCCAACCACCGAGTGAGCCTACAGCCCTGCCAGCTAGGTGAGAGCCTGGTCAGCGGGTCTGCTCGGGGTCTTGCCATCCATCCTTTTCATTCTCATGCCATGAAAGAAGACACCTGCGGTTTCATCATATCAGAAGGTCACAACAAATTTACAAGTATTGAACGATGAAAAAGATTATGAATAGAATCTTTTTAAATCATCGCCGCTTCGGGCACGATCGAGGGATACCCCGTCCACATCCTGGAGGTGGTACCCTCCTGACTTCAGGACCTCCTTCACTACAAAGGGGCCTTCCCAGTTGGGATTGAGTTTTCCCACCGAGGCTCCTCTGCCCGCTTTGTCTACTTTTTTGAGAACCAAGTCGCCCTTCTGGAACTGTTTGACCCATATATGTTTATCAAAGTATCTCGCCATCCGGCGCTTGACTTCTTCCTGCCGGATCAATGCTAAATCCCTGAGTTCCTCCACCAGATCAAGAGAGAGTTTTTGCTCCTTATTCTCTGCCCTACATCCTTTGTATCCCTTCTTTGCAGCGACTACTCTTGGAGATGTGACCTCGAACTCTATCGGTATGACGACCTCCGATCCATGAGAGAGTTTAAATGGAGTCTCCCCCGTGGCGGTGTTTGGTATGGTCCTCAAGGCCAAGAGAACTGAAGGGAGCTGTTCCAGCCAACTTCCCCTCAAGTTCTCCACTCTCTTCTTCAGGAGATTCACGATAATCTTGTTTGCCGCTTCCACCTGCCCATTGCTCCGAGTATGATGAACCGGGGCGAAACGGAGATCTATGCCCAGCCGGATACAAAAATCCACGAATTCCCTGCTAGCGAATTGTGGTCCATTATCAGTGACGATGGTCAGCGGAAGCCCATGCCTGCAGATGATCTCTCCCCATATGAAATTTTTGACCACTTGCGACGTCACCTTAGCCAACGCCTTCACCTCCAGCCACTTTGTAAAGTAATCCACCATGACCAGCAGACACTTCCTTTGGCCACTAGCTTGGGGAAAAGGACCCACCAAATCTAGCCCCCATATCGCGAAGGGCCAGAGAGCCGTGATTGTACGTAGTCTTTGAGCGGGAAGGAGTTGGAGAGGGGCGAACTCCTGACACTTTTGGCATCTTTTTGCAAATTCTTCAGCATCCTTCCTGAGGGTAGGCTAGAAGTAGCCTTGCCTCAACACTCTCCCCTCCAAGGTCCGACTTCCCGAGCGACTCCCACACTCTCCCGAATGAATTTCTTCTAGGACCCTTGGAACCTCTCCCTTAGATATGCATCGGGCCAGTAAACACGATAGCGTCTTCCGGTATAATGTCCCATCCTTCAACAGGTAGTATGTCGATTTATACCTGACCCACTTCTTATCAAGATCCCTCTCGGGAAGTTGCCCCGAGGTCAAAAAGATGATGAAGGGGTCCATCCAAGAACCTTGCTTCAAATTCTCCTTTGATTTGTCCTGCGACCACCATAGAGTCCGTGGAGACCTTAATGTCCTGTATGCCCAGCTCCCGAGCTAACCTGAGTCCCGCGATAATCGCCTAATATTTTGCTTTGTTGTTAGTGATTGTGAAGTGAATCTTCAGAGCCTGCTCAATTCTGGTCCCCTCTGGACTTACCAAGATCATCCCTTCTCGAAAAGAATTTTTTCCCGACGCTCCGTCTACTAGTATCTCCCAAGCAGCTCGAGGGGGTGCCTCAGCCTCTCGGACCTCGACTACGTAATTTGCCAGGAAATCAGCAACCACTTGTGCTTTGATGGCTAGCCGAGGAGTAAAAGTGAGGTCGAACTCACTGAGCTCTATCGACCATTTGGCCAACCTCCCAGAATGCTCCACCCCCTCCAGGATGCAGCGAAGGGGGTGATCCGTCACTACCTGAATCGAATGGGTCTGGAAATATGGCCTGAGCTTTCTGGCTGATATGACGAGAGCGAATGCCAGCTTTTCCAGGATAGGGTATCCGAGTTCCGCCTTCTTCAGGACCCTGCTTACGTAATAGATCGGGAACTGCCTTTTTCCTTCCTCTCGTACAAGTACCGAACTTATTGCCCCGACCCCCACTCCTAGGTATAAGAACAAACCCTCCCCTTCTCTTGGCCCTTGGAGTAGCGGCGTCCGGGAGAGTTGTTGTTTTAGAGCCTGAAAAGCTTCTTCGCATTCGGTGGTCCACTCAAATTTTTGGCCCCCTCTTAGTGTTCGGAAGAAAGGTGAGCACTTCTCTCCCCTGGGAGAGAAATCTGCTTAATCTGGCCAGCTTGCCGGTGAGCCGTTGGACCTCCTTGGCGTTTTTTGGGGATTCTAATTCTAGGATTGCCTTCACTTTATCTAGATTGGGTTATACTCCAGATGGGGCAAGGAGATGCCCTAAAAATTTTCCCCTGTTGGCTCCGAAGACACATTTTAAGGGGTTAAGTCTCATCTTGTATTTCCTTAAGGTTCCAAAGGTCTCCTCTAGATCTAAGATGTGCGACTTGAGATCTCGGCTCTTGATCATCAGCTCGTCCACATAAACTTCGAGGTTCCGCCCCTTCTGCTCCCGGAAGATTCGATCCATCATTCTTTGATAAGTCTCCCCCGCGTTCTTCAATCGAAAGGGCATCATGTTGAAACAGAAGCACCCATCCTCCGCGACGAAGGTGACATCTTTGACGTCCGGCGGGTGCATGCATATTTGGTGATACTCTGAAAATGAATCTAGAAAGCTCATTAGTGAAAAACCGACGGCTGAGTCAACCAGCGCGTCGATTCGAGGCAGAGGATAACAATCCTTAGGGCATGCTTTATTCAGGAGAGAAAAATCTACACACATCCTTCATTTCCCCTCTCCCTTTTTCACCAGTACAACGTTACTCACCCACCCCAGATATTTACATGCAGATATGAACCCCGCCTTAAGCAGCTTCTCTACTTCTTCTCTGATGGGTCCAACCATCTTAGCGGCGACGACTCTCTTCTTCTGTTGTACAGGACGAGCGTTGGGGTCGAGGTTGAGACGGTGACACGCCACGTCCGCGTCAACCCCCGGCATGTCGGCTGCGCTCCAGGAGAAGATGTCAATGTTCCTCTGCACGCACGCCTTGATCTCCTCCTGGTCCTCGGAACTGAGCTCTCCACTGATTTTTACCTTCTCTTTCCTCCCTTCCTTGGTGAGGATCTCCATCTCCAGCACCTCCACTGCCGCCTTCAGCCTTGACGACTCCTCTTTCTCCTGCCCCCCAGTATACCCTCCTGTTCTCTGGCCTCACAGTCTGCTGCCTCGTGCTCCGCAACAGCCACAATCATTTCCTTCAGAAACTTCTCCATCTCTTCCTCGCTTGGGATTCCTTTCTCCAACAGTGAACTTCCCCTCTTCTTCAGCCGGGCTTCCACCCTGGACGACTCCTCCATTTCTTCCATCTTTCTTTTTTCTTTCCTCCCCCCTCCACTTTCCTTCGACTCCACGTCTCCTTTCTCCTCCTCTACCCCCATCTCTCCTTCTTTCTCTCCCGCCGTTTCCGGCTCCACCGCAATGCCTCTCTCCATCTCTACTTCTCCTTCCCCTTCGACCTCCCTTTCTCCTTTCTCCTCCTCTACCCCCATCTCTCCTTCTTTCTCTCCTGCCGTTTCCGGCTCCACTGCAATGCCTCTCTCCATCTCTACTTCTCCTTCCCCTTTGACCTCCCTTTCTCCTTTCTCCTCCTCTACCCCCATCTCTCCTTCTCTCCTGCCGTTTCCGGCTCCACCGCAATACCTCTCTCCATCTCTACTTCTCCTTCCCCTTCGACCTCCCTTTCTCCTTTCTCCCCCTACTTCGCCTCCGAACTCCTGTTCCCATCACTCCATCCTCTTCTCCATTTCCTCGGCCTCTCCTTGCCAAGAAATGGTATTCATCGCTGTCACAAAGCACTCCCGTGCGGCCTTTGAATCTCCTCGTGCTCTGATCTGGGTCCCTCCGGCATTGAGCTTCAGGCATTGGTGGAAAGATGACGGGACACACCTAAAGGCACTGATCAAGGGGCGCCCAAAAATGGCGTTATAACTGCTGGGACGTCCACTATGACAAAACGACAATTCCTGGACAGCCCCCCTAGAGTCACCTGGAGTCCCACTCCCCCCTCGACTTCCTTTCTCCCGAGAATCCGAACAACGGCCCATCCGCTGCCAGCACCCTTCGAGCCTCCACCCTCATCTCATTGAACGCCTTTTGAAGATGACATTCACCGAACTCCCATTATCGACCAAGATCCGCGACACCGTGAAGTTTTCGATGACAGTGCGGATCACCAGTGCATCACAAAAGGGATCTTCGGGGTCCGACATGTCTTTTCGAGAGAAGGCGATCTTCTCGTCCGGGGGAGGGGTTTGTGACGTCGAGGCTACGCTCCGACGGTACATGGTATGAAGGCTCGCCTTACGGGTAGAGCCTCAATCCCTACCCCCCCATGGATCACTATGTTCCCTCCTCGATCTCCTACATCTGCTCGGTCCACACACCGATCCTCCTCTCCGGTCCCAGTCACCTCCACTATTCGCACCGGTAGCTGCTGTTCCCCTGCTCCCCTAGCTCTCTTCATCTCCAAAAATTCCGGGCAGGTAGCCGTTGCGTGACCCTCCTCATAGAAGTCACAATATGGCCACGCTACCTCCTCCCCTCGTCTCCCCTCCTGAGGATTCCTCCTTCTTCCAGCTCCCGCTCCTGCCCTTCCTCTTTCTCTGCCTCTACCTCTCCCTCGGCCGATGGCCATAGCTTGCTGAGGCGGGGGTAGGAGTGGTCTAGGACCATATCCCCACCCCTGCTGGTTGAACCTTCCTGGTCCTCCTTGATGGTTCCTTCCCCCTGGGGAAGACCTCTTCCTTGCCCTTGGGCAGGGCCTCCTTGCTGCCTCCAACCCAACTTCTGATACGCCGGCGCCCTCGGTTCCTCCCTCCTTTTCCCTTCTTGCTGTCTTCCCCTTCCTGGTTCTCTTGACTCGACCTCCGTCAACCTTGCCAGTTTTCTAGCGAGGCTGGGTTTGCCGCCTCCATCGCTATCTCTTTCGCGGCCTTCTCCATCAGCCTTTCAAACGACAGTGGCGCCTTCCGAGTTAGGCTCATCTTGAAGAAGTCCTCCCGCAGTCCAACGGTGAAGGCCATCTGGAGAGCAAATCCAGACACCTCCTGAATATCCAAAATCTATTCTTGGAACCTGTCTACATATAAGGCCAAGGACTGATCCTCCCTCTGCCGGATCAGAAAAATCGACTTGGGATTCTTCTTCCTTTTCTTTGAGGTTGAGAAACGCAACTGGAAGCTTCTACTTAGATCTTCAAAACTGTATATCGAGCCTGTTAGGAGTTGATGAAACCAGTCCCTAGCTTTATCCTTCAAGGTGATTACGAAAAGACGGCACTTGAACGCGTCCGTCATCGGCCTGATGGAGACCGCATCTTCGAACCTCTCGCCACGGGTCTCGCCGCTCCCACTCGCGCGACAACTTCTCCTGGCGAGACGACACTCACAGGGCTTGGGAACAACTCCCTTCCCGCCAGGTCTCGCCCGCCTCCTTCTATCAGCACGTCCTTTCCGGGTCGCCTCCCGGGGGCGTCCTCTCCAACTCTTGCCGAGACAAGCTCATCCTGTTGCGCAAGAGCGGGCGCCTGAGGTAAAGGGGTCGAGCAGTCACCCTGCCGCGAGATCCCCTATAACATGTCCATGATGCCTTTGATGGACGCCGTGAATTCCTCCCTTCCTACGAATCCTCCCGGGTTCTCAGACCCGTCCTCGTCTCCTTCTCCATGACCTCCCGCCATGAGGTAATTCAAGATTCTTCTGTATAGGCTGCGGTACACGCTCACCGCACCAAAAATGTTGAAGCCAATAACCTGACCCCACCTAGAGTTCGGACTTGAAGTTGCAGCTCACACCTACTCTTCTCAAACCACCCCCTTGACGTGAGTCTCAGAACCAAAAACAGACCGAGGGCCTCAGCTTGGAGGTCCTACCTCTTACACGGAAGAATTAAAAGTTTTTCCACTCCCTAGCCAGTGCTGAGCTAGTTGCCTTGGAGGAAGAAGATGGAAAGTGTTCAACAACCTTTTCAAGACACCTTATCGATGTATTTATAGGCCTCTGAGTTTGACCTGCCAATAACCAAACTGAACCGACATGAAATTACCAAAATGCCCTGGGTTGGGTCTGCCAACAACCAAACTCCGCTGTTCTGAACGGTTATATGCAGACCACAAAGGGTAAAAGGGTAAAATTACCTGGGGTAAAAGAGTAAAATCCCCTCCTGGGGGTAAGTAAGTAAAAACACCTTTTTCTTATATGGAGAGTGGGGAAATGACCGGCGGACGAGACAAGCCCACCTGCTCGTCTCGCGAGTCTCCCGTCTTGCGAGAGTCGTCACGCCACAAAAGGTCAGCACGCGCCGCGAGGGCAGTCTCGCCTACTCCGCTGCACCCCGTCCCTCCTACGACGCTTTGTCTCTTTAAAGTATTGACGAATGAACCCCATAGTCCCACTCGCCCCTGCAGTCCCTCTCGCCCCTAACTCAGCACTCCTACTCGAGTTGCCTCCCGCGAGCCCAAGGTTGTACATCATCAACAAAGAGAACATAGTACCGATATCCTCCCTTGGATATAAAAGGTGTGGGACCCACACATCAGAAAGAATTGAATTGAAAGGACGCTGAGACCTAGACTCACTAGACAAATACGAGAGTTATAGCTGTTTACCAAGCTTACAACCTGTAAAGAGTGAGACCAATCAACAAAAACACGACCAAGGAAGTCACGACTGATGAGGGATGTAAGACGTGAATCACTGAGATGACCAAGACAATGATGCCACTGAGAGAAACAAATGGTGGATGCTGCCGGTGACGATGAAGTAGATTGAAGATGAAGACGATTAAAGATGTACACCCCGCTACGACGACGACCAACTCCAAGGAGTGCCCCAATCAGACGATCCCGCACATGACATGTAAACCCATCAAAAGTAACAAGACAACCGTGGGATGTGAGATGCATGGTGGATATATGGTTCATGAATAACTTGGGTATGTAGACAACATCGGAAACATGAAAATTGCTGGTATGAAGAAGGTCACGACTGGTGATTGAGTGAATGGTGCCATATCTGCTACCATGATACTATGGGCAGAGAAAACATGCTGATAAGATAAGAGGTGGGTAACATCATATGTCATGTGAAAGGAGATTCCAAAGTCAAGCAACCAGTCGGAGGGAGATATTGATGGGGGACCATCGGCCCGTAACAAGGCGGGGCCCACTTTCGTATATTCTCGCCGGAAGACTTGAGCGGAGGGACGATCCGACCCCGCGGATGCGTCCGGATGCGTGCCGCGAATCTTTTTGATATATAACTTTGTTATTTTTACTTTCATTTGCTTATGTTTGGCACGAGGACTCGTCGGCAAATCATAGCCGTCGAATCCGGGTTGCCCTAATGTTAGAATATTATAAATAGGAGTGTTAGAGGCTTGGAGAGACTCATTGCTGGTTTTGGAGAAGAGATTCCCGGACCTCCGCGATCACGCCACGGTGCCGACGCCGTGGAGCCCTAGGTGTTGACTCCTAGCGGTGGAACTTCATCCCCAAGGTACTACCCATCCATAACCTTCTTTTTCCCCCTCCGAAACCCTCATCCGCAACCCCTATAGCCCCCAAATCCCAACCCTACCGCTGTCCAGAAACCCAGGAATTACTGTTCACCTGTACTGTTCACCGCCGGAACTGTTCATGCGCACTGTTCATCCGCTGGTACTGTTCATCCCGCCGTTACTGTTCACCCGCCCCCTCATTTCTTCTCCCCTTCGTGGATCCACTTCCAACCGCCCCGAAAACCCTAGATCTACTTTGATCTAGCGCTACCCTTCACCGATCTACCCTCCACTTACATATTTCCCCTCCGTAACCCGGATCCGTCATAATATTACCGGATCTACCCGTTTCCAACCCTCCGCACCCATCTTCCACTGTGGACAACCACCGTTTCGATTCACCAACCCGGATCTATTCCCGAAACCGCCGGATCTCTCCCGCCTCGGACATCCCTTATGTTTGTGAGTTGTTTGTTGTATGGATTTCTAGTTCTCAGTTTTGATTATTGTTTGAGATAGTTTGTGCTTGCATAAAATATTTTGTTGTGGAATTTTGCCCGTGAAAGTGTTGATTGCAGGAAGGAACTATTCGCAGCGCGCTTAATTTGGCCCTCCGCTTGGAGGAAAGCCTTGCTTAATTGCCCTAAAAGAATCATTGTTGCCTAATTTAATTATGTGTGGTTGTGAATCATTGTTTGAAATAATTGCTTAACGGGTTTTGTGCATCTCATCATAGCATCCACGTGTCCACTCATTAGAGTCAACCTAGGTTGCATAATAGATAGCCTACCCTACATCAATTGGTATCAGAGCCAGGTTAGGCCACTTGCATGCTCCGTAGTGGTAGGACATTTAGGACTAGCATGGCTGAACCACAAGTAACCGACGACCGTGCGGGAAGCTCAAATTCGGGCACCGCGTTTGCCGAGTTCCAGCGCCTTATCTTAGATCGTTTTGACGCATTAGGCGCCTAGTTTAACGACGTGCGACAGGACCTTGCCGAGGTAAACATACGACTGGACCACTTAGAGAACACTAGGGACACGCCTACACATCGTGACGATCCTTTGGAGGACGACCTTGATGTTTCACCACGTCCCGACCAACACCCAAGAGTGGGCCAACCACCAGTGGACCGCCGTCGCCGTGACATTCCCTACCGGGCCCCAGCCCCACCGGCAAGGCGAAACCCTGAGCCAGCACGTGATAGGCACGCGCCGCCACGTGAGGATTATCGTGTGCCCCGTCAGCCGCAACCGGACCTTAGGGACCGGGTGCCTCTACCTGGTCGCCGCGACCAGCACCGGGAGGAGTATTACCCGCCAGATCGACGAAGGTTTGACTACGACCACGATGATTATCCAGGGGACTACCCCGACCCCCGGAGAGGTGGCCATGCCTTCGACATCACCCGTCGGATTCGCCTCGACGCCCCATCGTTCGACGGCCGCTTGGATCCGAAGGCCTTTAGTGATTGGATCCTAGACATGGATCACTATTTTGACTGGTACGACATGAGAGATGAGCGTTGTGTCCGTTTCGCGAAGATGAAGTTGGTTGGGCAAGCCAAAGTATTTTGGATTAGCGTGGAGAGAGCTGTCGAGAGGGAAGGCTATTATCCCATCTCCCGATGGGATGAGATGAAGGAGAGACTGAAAGATAAATATCTCCCCGCCTCATACCGTGATCAGTTGCTGGATCAGCTGCAGAACCTACGTCAGGGAACGCTCTCGGTAGCGGAGTACATGGCTCGATTCGATGAGTTGGTCGTTAGGAGTGATATTTCAGAAGAGCCCATTGCCACTGCATCGCGATTTAAGGCTGGCCTTCGCTCAGAGCTCCGGAGAGAGTTAATCCCCCATCGCCTCGAGACGGTTGATCAGATATTCCAGCTCGCCTTAGAGTACGAGCAGTATCTCCGTACGTCAAGTACGAGGCAGTTCCCCTCGCGCACTGATTCCTCGACATTCAAGAGGCCCACACCTTTCCAGACCACCACGACCACCCCACCCCCACGGATCACCACTGACATGAAGGGCAAGGCCATCGCCACGGAGGGTCAGAGGCCCGGGGGTATCCAGTGCTTTAGGTGCGCCGGCAGAGGACATGTGGCGGCACATTGCCCCACACGAAATCTGCTAGTCGAGGGAGAGGAAGAGCTAGGCCTAGAAGGGTCCGAGGATGTTACCGAGGAGGTCGAAGCTACGATCGAGGAGGGATGGGAGAGTGAGGCTGAGAGATCCCTAGAGATGGGAGTAGTTCGGCGTCTCCTACATACCCCCCGTACGGACGAGGATTGGCGCCGTACCACTATCTTCTACACGTATTTTCCTAGTGCAGGCGGACCCTGCAAACTAGCCATTGATAGTGGGAGTTGTGTCAATATTGTGGCCCAGAAAGGTTTAGAGCGTATGCAAGTGAAGGCGGAGCCCCACCCCCACCCGTATCGAGTCATTTGGGTCGACAAGACCGCCATCCAGGTGACGCAGCGGTGCCTCATTCCTATTCGGCTTGCTACATTTGAGGATAACGTGTGGTGTGACGTCATTCCTATGGACGTTGCCCACGTGTTATTGGGTCGACCTTGGTTATACGACCGTGATGTCACGAGCTACGGTCGGTCGAATACTTACACATTCTTCGATAAAGGCAAGAAGATCACGTTGTCCCCAACCCGACCCAAGGAGAAATCTAAGGGCCCGATTGAGCCCCCCCGAGCACCATATCGTCGCGACCGCTACATCTCCTGCGGTGTAGTGAGTTCTTGCGGGAGAGCAGGGATGCCGGGATATTTTACATTGTTGCCGCTACTATGGCTTCTGAGAGTCCGATAGTGACCCCGCATCTTCTCCCTGAGATCCAGACCCTACTTGACGAGTTCACCGACATCTTGCCGGAGGAGTTACCTGATGAACTCCCACCTTTGCGAGATATCCAGCACGCTATCGACCTAGTCCCGGGAGCTTCTCTCCCAAATCTACCGCACTATCGTATGAATCCGGATGAGCACACCGAGCTCAAGCGGCAGGTTGACGAGCTTCTTCGGAAGCAGTTCATTCGGGAGAGCCTGAGTCCCTGTGCCGTTCCCGCCCTTCTTACTCCTAAGAAGGATGGTAGCTGGCGCATGTGCATCGATAGTCGTGCCATCAATAAGATTACGGTGAAGTATCGGTTCCCTATCCCTCGTCTGGATGACCTATTAGATACTATGTCTGGTGCCCAACTCTTTTCCAAGATCGATCTGCGGAGTGGGTACCACCAGATCCGAGTACGGGAGGGCGATGAGTGGAAGACGGCCTTTAAGACTAAGGATGGCCTGTATGAGTGGTTGGTCATGCCGTTTGGGCTGTCCAACGCCCCGAGCACGTTCATGAGGTTTATGACACAGATCTTACGGCCTTACATGGGCAAATTCCTCGTTGTATATTTTGATGATATTCTGATCTACAGTCAGACCCATGGTGACCACCTAGCGCACTTGAGGCTACTTTTTGAGACCCTCCGTCAGGAGAAGCTTTTTGTGAATCTAAAGAAGTGCTCGTTCTACGCCGAGTCGGTACAGTTCTTGGGGTTTATCGTGTCATCCACAGGAGTGTCAGTCGACCCTGAGAAGGTTAAGTCCATCCGTGAGTGGCCACTGCCCACGACCCTTCACGAGGCTCGCAGCTTTCATGGGCTAGCTACCTTCTATAGGCGATTTGTTCGTGGCTTTAGCTCAATTATGGCCCCGTTCACTAGCTGTTTGAAGAAAGGCGAATTTCAGTGGACCCCTGCAGCCACTCGAGCGTTTGAAGAGATTAAGGAGAAATTGACCACAGCACCCGTCTTACGACTCCCTGACTTTGGTAAGGCTTTTGAGGTTGCGTGTGATGCTTCTGGAATTGGGATCGGCGGTGTGTTGAGCCAGGAGGGACACCCGGTCTCCTACTTCAGCGAAAAGTTAAGTGAGGCCAAGCAGAAGTATTCCAATTACGATAGAGAGTTCTATGCGATCGTTCAGTCCTTGCGATACTGGAGACACTACCTCCTTCCCCGGGAGTTCGTTCTCTACTCTGACCACCAGGCGCTCCGATACTTAGACTCACAGAAGAAGTTGGGACATAAGCATGCGAAGTGGGTTGAGTACCTTCAGGATTTCCACTATGTTCTCAAACATCGCGCCGGTGTTGAGAACAAGCCCGCTGATGCGTTGAGTCGGCGGGTCACCCTCTTGCAGACCCTGAGAGCCCATGTGGACGGACTTGAGCAGATCATTCTTGACTATCCTGGATGTCCTGACTTCGGCGAGATATACGCAACCTTATCCCGAGACCCACCCGAACCTGTCGATGGCTTCCAGATTTGGGAAGGTTACCTTTACCGGGGTTCCCACATGTGCATCCCAAGCACTTCATACCGGGACTATCTGATTTGGGAGCTTCATGCGGGCGGAGCCGCCGGGCATTTTGGCAGGGATAAGTCCATAGCTATCGTAGAGGATAGATTTTATTGGCCAGGTCTAAAGAGGGACGTGGCTAGAATTGTTCGACATTGCCGCATGTGTCAGACGGCGAAGGGAACTAAACAAAACACGGGACTATATACGCCCTTGCCGGTCCCACTTAGACCCTGGGAGGATATTAGTATGGACTTCGTACTCGGACTGCCACGCACGGTTCGAAAGCACGACTCCATTTTTGTCGTGGTTGACCGTTTCTCCAAGATGGCGCACTTCATCGCTTGCTCTAGGACCGCCGACGCATCACGTGTTGCTTCCATTTTTATTCGGGATGTCTTTAGACTACATGGCCTACCAAAATCCATAGTCTCCGACAGAGATGTTAGATTCGTGAGCTACTTTTGGAAGACCCTCTGGTACAAAACGGGTACTACCTTGAAGTTTTCATCTGCCTATCACCCCCAGACGGACGGACAGACTGAGGTGGTGAACCGTAGTCTAGGGAACTTGCTTAGGTGTCTCGTTGGCGAACATGTGGCTAGTTGGGACTCTGTCCTTCCTGTCGCGGAGTTCGCCTACAATAGTTCGGTCAATAGGTCAACCGGGTTGAGCCCATTTCACGTAGTATTAGGGTATGAGCCCAAGAAGCCCATTGACCTCCTTCCTTACCCATTAGAGGCCCGTCCTAGCGAGTCCGCCGAGTCTTTTGCACGTCACTTGCATGAGTTACATGAGTCAGTCCGTCGGCAAATTATTTCAAGTAATGACAGCTATAAAACCCATGCAGATTTAAGCAGGCGAGAACAGGTTTTCCACGAAGGTGAGCAAGTAATGGTCTGAATCCGGGCGGAAAGGCTCCCACCAGGGCCTGCCAAAAAATTAAGCGCTAAGCGAATCGGTCCCTACTCGATCATTAGGCGGATCGGGACAAATGCCTACGAACTTAATATCCCCGCAAGTATGGGCATCCATCCGGTATTCAATATTGAGGACTTGACTCCGTATTATGAACCTCGTGAATATTCGGACCCGAGTCGGAATGATCACCACCCTTCCACCCCGCCACCAGCGACAGCTTCGGCCCACTCGCCTCCACCTCTGACCTTGTCTCCTCCTACCCGCACCCTTGGGAGTCCATCATCTATGGTGACACCGCATGCACCGCTGATCGTACCGGGATCCATTTCACGAGCGCAGTCTACTGAGAGTATTACAGATATCATCACCCATGAGTACGTCCCTTCCACCACGGGACTGTCATGCCGCTACTTGGTTCGTTGGCGAGGCCGCTCGGCCTCTGATGACACATGGATTCTACCTACAGAGTTGGACCGACTCGCCCCTGGGCTTCGACGACAGTATGATTCTCTCCATTCATCGGAGATGAATTCTTTTCAGTCGGGGGGAGTTGATGGGGGACCATCGGCCCGTAACAAGGCGGGGCCCACTTTCGTATATTCTCGCCGGAAGACTTGAGCGGAGGGACGATCCGACCCCGCGGATGCGTCCGGATGCGTGCCGCGAATCTTTTTGATATATAACTTTGTTATTTTTACTTTCATTTGCTTATGTTTGGCACGAGGACTCGTCGGCCAATCATAGCCGTCGAATCCGGGTTGCCCTAATGTTAGAATATTATAAATAGGAGTGTTAGAGGCTTGGAGAGACTCATTGCTGGTTTTGGAGAAGAGATTCCCGGACCTCCGCGATCACGCCACGGTGCCGACGCCGTGGAGCCCTAGGTGTTGACTCCTAGCGGTGGAACTTCATCCCCAAGGTACTACCCATCCATAACCTTCTTTTTCCCCCTCCGAAACCCTCATCCGCAACCCCTATAGCCCCAAATCCCAACCCTACCGCTGTCCAGAAACCCAGGAATTACTGTTCACCCGTACTGTTCACCGCCGGAACTGTTCATGCGCACTGTTCATCCGCTGGTACTGTTCATCCCGCCGTTACTGTTCACCCGCCCCCTCATTTCTTCTCCCCTTCGTGGATCCACTTCCAACCGCCCCGAAAACCCTAGATCTACTTTGATCTAGCGCTACCCTTCACCGATCTACCCTCCACTTACATATTTCCCCTCCGTAACCCGGATCCGTCATAATATTACCGGATCTACCCGTTTCCAACCCTCCGCACCCATCTTCCACCGTGGACAACCACCGTTTCGATTCACCAACCCGGATCTATTCCCGAAACCGCCGGATCTCTCCCGCCTCGGACATCCCTTATGTTTGTGAGTTGTTTGTTGTATGGATTTCTAGTTCTCAGTTTTGATTATTGTTTGAGATAGTTTGTGCTTGCATAAAATATTTTGTTGTGGAATTTTGCCCGTGAAAGTGTTGATTGCAGGAAGGAACTATTCGCAGCGCGCTTAATTTGGCCCTCCGCTTGGAGGAAAGCCTTGCTTAATTGCCCTAAAAGAATCATTGTTGCCTAATTTAATTATGTGTGGTTGTGAATCATTGTTTGAAATAATTGCCTAACGGGTTTTGTGCATCTCATCATAGCATCCACGTGTCCACTCACTAGAGTCAACCTAGGTTGCATAATAGATAGCCTACCCTACATCAGATATACTTGCAGGGGCGGAGGCAGCCGACTGAGAGACAGAGGCAGAGGAGCGAGGCTGTGAAACCTGCTGGGAGTACTGCCGAGCATGCTCAGATACAGAGAGAGACTTCACCGAAGCTGAAAAGTGAGCAGAAGGTGCACCAGGAGCACGCTGCTGATCAGACTGTTGATCCCTTTGAAGCTTGCAACACACAAATTTGACATGACCAAGACACTAACAGTAGTGGCAGCGGACATGCAGACAACGAGGAGCACTGGACTGAGCAGCAGAGGAAAAGTGAGGCGACGTCATCAAACCAATAAAGGACCGAGAAGTTGCCTAGGTCAAGAGAGCACTCGAGAGAGGATAAAGGAGACCGACGTGGTCCAACAGCTGTAGGTGACAACGGAGGAGCTCCGACTGCTGTAGGAGGCAGCAGAGGAGGTCCGACGGCTGTAGGAGATAGCAGAGGAGGTCTGGCGGCTGCAGGAGGCAGCAGAAGAGGACTGGCGGTTGCAGGAGGCAGCAGAGGAGGTCCGACGACTGTAGGAGATAGCGGAGGAGGGCCGGTGGCTGCAGTAGACAACAAAAGAGGCTGGCAGATGAGATCCGGCAGCTGCAAGAGGCAGCAGAGGATGCTCAGAGAGGGAGTCAGATAGGACTCTAACGGAAGTTATGGATGTAGATGCCGGATCGTGGCAAAATCAGAGTTGCTAGGGGAAGCAACGAATCAACGACAAGAGCAGCGAAAAAACAACGACAGTAAGGGACAAAAATCTGCGACAATCAGCAACGCGGGAGGAGGGAGAGACACCATTGGAGATAACAACAAGGAAACAACGACAAAAACAACTTAGGAGTCGGTGACAGGAGCAGATAGCAGCTGCGACTGGAGCAGATCGCAACTGCGACTGGAGCAGATAGCAGCTGCGACTGGAGCAGATAACAACATCAACGGGTCGCGAGAACTAGCGACGGAAGTGAAGGCCTGAACCAACGAGAAAAATCAGTGAGAATCGAGAGGGAAGCGACTGATCGGATAGATAAAGGCGGACGCGGATCACGATAGAGGCTCGTGGAAAACCTAGAGCTCTGATAGCATGATAGGAAAATGAAAATAATGTATTTCTCAACAATAATGTGTACAAATATATACATGAGAAGGTAATCTCAACACTCGAGGTGAGTCTAAACTATGTCGACCATATACAGTATCTAACAGTCTTAACTGTAATAACATATCCAAGACCTTTTACGGCACGAAGAGCCCAATCTACTAACTCTTTCTTTGAACAAAACACGGTAGCAATCTCAAAATGACAACTTACATCAACTTCAACCTTTGATTCTTTTTATTCATTAACAACAATTGTGTCTTGAGATTAAACAAATACATAGGAATAATTAATCACGTCTAATGCATGTAATTTCTAAAGAAATAATGGTTGTATGTATATACCGGTTATAGCTAGACATGAAATAGTATACGATATTTGAGTTTCCAACATGAAGTAGTATCAAAACTTGCTTGCTTGATTATGACTACAAATATTGCATTGGATCCACATGTTAATGAACTATAAACAAGATGAATGGCCCTTGGAGTAAGATCCTAAATGTTGCAAGGTAATGTACCTAAATGAAGCAAGATCCGTCGGCTACATGCTTCAAAACGAACAGCTCCAGGCGGATAACTGCCTGGCGGGGAGAAGGTATATACTGGAGAAGAAATACAATACCCGACGACTCCAACAAGATCCAATAGCATCGACTGGAGAAGAAAAATAATACCCAGCGACGAGAAGGTGGGGCGGCGTCGGCTCCGGCGGGAAGAACCTTCCGCCGGCGGGCAAAATGCAAGAAGAACTCGTGCGGGAGGATTCACGATAAGGAAGTTGTAACTGTTTGCGGATAGATATTCAAAAACCCTAAAAAACAAAAAATGAGTGCACGTAGCCAACCATGAAGTGCAGATATCAATCACCATTTTTATTGGACTTTTGACACTAAGCACTCTCCTTTGGACCTCCAAACGCTTAAATATGGCTTTTTGCACCCTCATCTTATTTTTTTGAATTTCATATTTTTTTAAATTAAAAAAAACAGGGGCATTTTGTTCACGAATTTAGGCATTAAGTTTTTTTTACTTTTACCTCACCTGCTAGTTCTTTTTATTGACCACCAACAAGACCTTGCCGATTGCTTTTATTGATATGGGTTGAGGGTAAGATGACGGGAACTAATTATCTCTCGTATACTTGGTTATGTAAATGATGTAATATGGGAGAAATAAGCAAGTTAATATCATTTTGCTGAAGTTGTCTAAATGTCAAACTGATGAATAAAAGAGCCAAAAAAGAAAAAATAATATTCATGAATTGTTGTGAATTAAAAGTGCAAGCCACGCACTTGATGTGCCTTTCCAACCAAGTAGCTTTTGTTTTTACTTGTTTCTTCACTTAATTGCTTGTGGGGCTATAAGACTTTACAACTTGTTGAGTATGATATAAAATTTTAGTATAATGAAGCAAGAAATAATTATAATACATGTTTTATGTCTAAGGCTTTGTTTCGCGCAGTGTTTTTAGAGTCGGGGGACCTCTAATTTCTCAAAAGCCACGCCAATCCTTATTTTATAAGCATCATGGTGGCATCAACCACCATGAAAAAGGGCGCAACCCACCCTTTATGAGTCGCGGAATAATTCGACGACTCAAAAAAGCAGCAGCGCTGCAGCCCTTTAAAAATATATATATTTTATAATTATATATAAACGTATAGCTTTATAATATAAGTGTATTATATATTTTAATATATAAAATTATATTATGTTATAATATATATAGTATTAAGTTATTATATATAAACGTATAATATATTATAATATATATAATTATATTATGTTATAATATATTATTATATTAAGTAATAATATATTATTATATTAAGTAATAATATATATAATATAAAATATAATATTAAAAAAATTTATATTAATATAAGTTATATATAATATTTTTCAAAAGAAAATTTTTTATTGAGTTTTAGAAATTTTTGGTTGAAGTGATTGTGTCTCACAGATTGAAACGACATTGCAAACGCTGTTCTTTCAAACAGTTTCACAGATTCTGTCATCACTCTGCAAAACAGTTGATTATTCTCCCACTACTTTCCACCATTGCTTCTCTAGTCGGCCCCACCGCGCCAAACAGAGCCTAAATCCAGGAATCTTCTCTTCCATTTTCTATTTCTAATTAATAAATTTTCTCTATTGAGAATATATAACAACAAATATGCAGCCCTAAGGAAATTAGAGCTATACAACTTAAATAGTGAACATCAACCTGTATTCCTCTTGAAATTGTCTTAAGAAAAGAAAGCTATCCTCGTTCTCCGTCCACATGCCAAATCCCGACTTCAGCGATCACCATGAGAGGGGGGAGGGGAGCCAGGAGTAATTATTGAATTCTTCAATCTCGGCAGCTCTCCTACCAAAAGGTAGCAACTTTTCTCCAAAACAATGACATCTTATGCCTTCTCCACCTAATAACCAAAAAGCCCCTTCAAATTTTAATTAAAAGAAGGAAAATGTAAGAAACAAGGTGAGGATGCAAACTGCCATATTTAAGCTTTTTAGGGGTGCAAAGTGTCAAAACTAAATTATTAGGGTGCAATGTGCAAACCCCCCTTAATTGGAGGGTGTTTAGTGCAAAAAATCCATTTATTATGTTTAGTTTTGCACCATATGTTTTTTCTTTAATTTTATTATGTGTACTTTTGCATCATAAGCCACAGAAAACAGTGAACCACCTGCAATATGAGTAGTCAAGAGCAAGGTTGTTAGGATCGCGATCCAGATCATAGGATCTTACGATCCTACGATCCAGATTTTGTAAATCGATCCTGATTTTATAAAACAATCCTCGAGCCGACCCTACTATCAGATCTGATCCTACCTCGAAACGATCTCATCTAGGATCTCGATCCTGACAACCTTGGTCAAGAGAACCAATACCGAGTATTTAATTTGTGAGGTAAATCGACTGCTTGGGACCAATGTTGTCAAAATCGAGATCTTACCTAAGATTGGTCGGCAGTGGTAAGATCGTAAAATGTGGGATCGACACGAAACGGTAAGATCTTACTTACTATACAAAATAAATAAAATCTAATTTATATATAAAAATATTTAGTAGATCAATAATTATAAAGCAATATATATATAAAAAAAGTTCAACTGCATAGTAAATAATAATAGTACATTTAACTCATTTAAAATAAATCATCTAAGCTAAAGTCCAAATTGCTTAATAAAGTATTTTCGTCGCCTTCATCTATCCCAAGATCTTGTTCTCCTCTTATGTGAGCCACTACCTCTTCAACATCCGGAGGCTCTATCTCAAGATCTTCATCATCTTCATTGGTGTTAGAATAACCCTTGTATTGGGCCCATGTTTTGGCCCATTTATGCTTATTCTCCTTTAGTCTCACATCTTGTATATGATTTGTTTTCTCTCTCTCTCCCCTATATATTTGTATTCTCTCATTGTATTTATATACTCAATCAATATACATAAGATTTGAGCTCTTTCTACATGGTATCAGAGCCAGGTTCCGATTCTCGCGGTCTGCCGACGTCTGACCGCACTGTGTAATTTCTCTCGCGGTCTTCCTCCCGCGGCTTGTTCTTCGCGGATTGTTCCTTTCTATCCGCGCTCCCCTGCGGCCTGCCCTCTCAGTCCGCTTCTTTCTGTTACCTTTTTTTCTACTCTCCGTGGATCCACCTTCCCCCCCTCTTGCTTTTATAGCCTTTTCCCCCCTCCTAATTCGTGGGACCCTCTCTTATCTGTCCGCTGCGACCTCTCTACTCGTCGCGGCCTCTCGTCAGTCCGCTCCTTTGCTCTTTGCTTGTTCGCGGCCTGTCTTGCTCGCGGCCTCTTTTCTGTCCGCCGCGACCTCTCTACTCGTCGCGGCCTCTTTCTCTGTTCGCTGCTCAGATCTGCCTGACCGTGCGGGCTGTCTCCTTCTCGCCTGCATCTTGGTCGCGATCTCCTGCACTTCTCCTGGTCGCCCACCTCTGTCTCTGCCCGCTACGACTTGTCTCAGTCCGACGCGACTTGTCTCTGCCCGGCGCTTCTCCTGGTCGCTCCGCCTTTTGGTCGCGGCCTCATCCAACCGCTTGTGCTTTTACCTCTTGACCGGGCGGTCTCTTTTCCGTTGCGACCACTTCTCTCCGCATATCAGTCGCTCTCTGACTGATCGCTGGTGCCATTGTGACCGTGCGGCCTTGTTCTTTTCCCTTCCCGCTCTCTTGGTTGCGGTCTCCTGTCCTCCTCGACGCGGCCTTGTCGCGCGGTCTCTTGCTCCATCCGCGGCGGTCTTCCCTAGTCGTCTAAGGGCTGCGGCCTGTCTCCATGACTTCCTCTGGCACTTCTCCCAGCTCAGCGGCCAGCCCACCCCCTGTCCCTCCGGCCTGTCCTCCAGACTGCCCGGCCTGTTCTGTCGAACTCCGTGACGAGCTCCGGATAACTACCATCTCTCTTTCTGGCAAGAAGAACTTTATTCCGTGGGTGCATTCTGTTCGGCGGGTTCTCCAAGGGCCTTCTGCCGCACCTTACTCAGGCACCTCCTCCAATTACGGATGATTGGCTTCGTAATGACGGCCGTGTTCAGACTTGGATTCTGAACTCCTTGGATGGTGAGCCGTATCAAATGGCTATGTACCACGACATCGCCAAGGCTATGTGGGATGAGCTCCATTCCTTGTATTCTGGACGCGACAGCCTCCAACATCTTTATGACATCCTCACTGATCTCTTCACTCTCGACACTGGCGGCGCCTCAGATATGACCTCGTTTGTCGCTCGGGCTAAAACTCTTGCTGAAGCCTGGATCCAGCACCAGCCGCCCACCACTGATCATGCTGCTCAGCGGGCTCAGAAGGAATCTGCTTGCATTGCCATCCTTATGGCTCGCCTTCCTTCTCATCTTCACAGTCTTCGTGCTCAGGTCCTGGCCGCTCCCACTACACCCTCTTTCTCGGATGTCTGCTCCATGATTCTCCGGGTCTCCCCTCCTCCAGATCCTCCTGCTCCTTCTCTACCGGCTCTCCTTCAGCATGCCCCTCCGCTCTTACCATCTCCTCCCACTTCTACTCGGGGGGGGGGGGACGGTCGGGCTCGCGGGGCCGTGGCCGTGGAGGCCGTGGCCGGCCTAAGTGCTCCTTCTGCGGGAAAGATGACCATCTTGAGGCGACTTGTTACAAGAAACTCGGCTACCCCCCTCGCCCGACGGCTTCTGCTGTTACTGACGCTACTCCTCCGGATCTCGAGACCGTCAGTCTTCAGCTCCAGCATCTCCAGGGTCTGCTCAACCCCCCCTCGGCCTCCGTCGCCTCCGTTTCCCACACAGGTATTGCTTGTCTCTCCCACAACCCGGGTTGGATTGTGGACTCTGGCGCCACTCATCACATCACTTCGCAACGGCCTGTCCAGTACTCGGATTCTCCTTATCCGAAGTCTATCACCGTGGCCAATGGGGCGCTGGTTCCTGTCTCCGGCTCGGCCGATCTTTCTATCCACCCATCCCTCCCTCTTCGCTCGGCTCTTCATGTTCCGAGTTCCACTTTTAACTTACTCTCTGTTGGACGTCTTACAAGTGACCTGGATTGTTCTGTTATATTCACTTCCTCTTCATTTGTTATACAGGATCGGCGGACGCGGACTACCATTGGTAAATGACTGATCTAGAAATGTCAAGTAGGATCTGACGAGTCAAATCTCGAGATATATGTGGTGGTTCTATTTGTGGTTTTCTTGATTGCGGGAGTTAATGGACGAAACCACCTCCGCAATGTTTGATTCCTTTATTAGTATCTTATGGAAGTCTACTAGGTTTTTGGGCGTCTGCGGTGTATGGTGGAGTGTTACCTTCAGCTTCCTTCTCCGCTCTCAACGCAAACGTCATCATCTCACTGATGACCCTCCTCCGCATGATTCCCCTCTCTTTGACGATTGAGATGCCATCGACGCTCTTGTACGCACATGGCTGGCTAACAGCCTCTCAGATTAATGCCTACCTGTCATCCATCATGATGAAACGATCAATGCTGCTTGGATTTATCTCGCCACTCTCTACTCCAAGGGGGCTCAGACGTCCCGCATCTATACTCTGTATGCGGATCTCTTTGCCCGCCCCTCCATGTCTCCTGTTGCTGCTTACCAACAAGTTCAGGCTCTCGAAGCCAAAATTCTCCAAAATCGCCCCTTCTCTGCAGATCTCGCTGAGCAACACAAACACTTTCCGGAGCTTCTGATTGTGTGTTGTCTTCTGCGACTTCCTGAGTCGTATGACCTGATCCGTCAACAAATCCTTGGCGAGGCGGAGTCTCCCACCCTGGATGCCACTGTTGCCCGCATTGCCGCTGTTACCCCTTTGCTACAACGTCCGTTGTTATCCTCCCCTCCTCAACCAGACAACTCCGCTCACCATACTCAGCGAAGTGGCTCTCGTGACCGCCACCTCCCATCCAGCGAATGTGGTGCTTCTCGCTTTCTCTGCTTTCACTGTGGCCGCACCGACCACACGGTTGATTGCTGCTGGAAGAAGCATCCTCATCTTCGACCATTTGGAGACGCTTCCACTTCCTCTTCGAAGTCGTCCGCCTCCGTGGTCACATCTTCAGGTAGTGCCCACGTCGCTACTAAAGGTAAATGACTGATCGACTCTGGTGCTACCAATCATATGACCGACAATCCGCAATGTTTTTCTCTCCTCGAACAGCATGATCGGTTGCCCCCGATCCTTATTGCGGACGGCTCTCCCTCACCGGTCAATGGAACGGGAGTTGTTCAAGTCACTCCGTCGGACACCCTCTATGTTCCCAAGTTCCCTTGCAACTTATTATCTGTTACTTCTCTTTGCAAGCAACTACAATGCTCCGTCACATTCACTTCTACTACTTGTTCTTTTCAGGATTCGAGCTCCAAACGGACGATTGCTACTGGGACTGAGAGCGTCGGCCTCTACTTCCTCAACAACGTTCCGCACTATCCGCCTTCTCCTCATCTTCTACTGATCTTCTCCAGTGGCACCTCCGTCTTGGTCATGCTCCTCCACGACTTCTTCGTCATCTTATGCCCCACCTTCCTCCGCAGAGTCCTCCTCTCAACTGTGACGCCTGTCAGCTTGACAAACATCATTGCTCGTCCTTTCCACTGAAGCAAGGTCGTGGATCTTCCCGGCCGTTTGATCTTGTTCACTCCAACATCTGGGGTCCTGCTCCTACCCTTACCATAGGTCGGGGTAGTTCATATTTTGTAACCTTTATTGATGGTTTCTCTAGGTGTACGTGTGTGTATCTTTTAAAGGATCGCTCCGAACTCTTTTATGTATGGACATCGTTTTATAATATGATTAAGAATCAGTTTGATATGTCTATTAAAATCTTTCACTCTGACAATACTAAGAAATATCTTAGTACTGCTTTCTCTTCTTTCTGTATGCAACATGATATTATTCATCAAACTAGCTGTGTTTATAGCTCACAGCAAAATGGGGTGGTGGAACGCAAAAACCGTCATCTCCTCGATGTCGCTCGCACTCTGATGACACAGATGCAGGTTCCTCGCTCCTATTGGGGCTACGCTGTTCTCATCTCCAGTCACCTCATTAATCGCATTCCGTCCACGGTTCTCCACGGACAAACCCCATTCTCCATTCTCTATCCGGGCAAGGATCCGTTTCCTCTCCCTCTGCGTATCTTTGGGTGCACGGCTTTTGTGCACGCTCCTTCCGCCACTCATGACAAACTCGACTCACGTGCCACCAAGTGTGTCTTTTTGGGTTACTCAACTACTCAAAAAAGTTACTGTTTCTTTGATCTCATTGTTCGTAAGCAATACGTATCCGCGGATGTGACCTTTTTCAAGAATGCGTCATATTTCTCTTCTGACCCCTCTCCCTCTCCGGTTATTTCGTCTTCTCCTACCGTACCCTCCACCACGTCTACTCCCATCGATATTTTCTCACCGTCGCCTCCACCATCTCCTCCTCTCTCTCCCTCATCACCACTGCTCTCTCCCTCCTCTCTGCGGCCGTCTCTCTCCACACCCAGGCCAGCTCTCTCCGCCACGGATGCTCCGGTCACTGAGGAACACGCCGACCTGGATCTTCCCATTGCTCTTCGCAAAGGGGTGCGAACGTGCACCCAGCACCCGCTGGCTCTTGTGGTTTCATATGATCGTCTCACTCCTTCTCGCAGGGCGTTTGCATTGGTTATCTCTGCGACTGGCACTCCCTGCACCTACCAGGAAGCTCTTGCTGTTCCTCATTGGAAGGCCGGTATGGATGAGGAAATTGCTACCCTCACTGAACGGGGTACCTGAATCCTTGTTCCTCCCCCTTTGGGCACTGATGTGGTTGGCTGTCGCTGGGTCTTTGTTGTAAAATTCCATCCGGATGGCAGCGTGGATCGCTACAAGGCCCGCCTGGTTGCCAAAGACTTCACTCAGACCTATGATGTTGATTACTTTGACACCTTCTCTCCCGTTGCTCGTCTCAGCACCATTCGGGTCCTTCTCTCTGTGGCTGTCAACATGGATTGACCCATTTCACAGCTGGATGTTAAAAATGTCTTTCTCTATGGTGATCTTCAGGAAGATGTTTACATGGAGCAACCTCCTGGGTATGTTGCTCAAGGGAGACACGAGTATGTCAGCTAAAGAAGGCCATCTATGGCCTAAAGCAAAGCCCTCGGACTTGGTTTGACAAGTTTAGCGGCATTGATGCGGCCATTGGTTTTGCAAGAAGTTCAGCCAATCACTCATTGTTCATTCACAAAACCTCCTCGGGTCTGGTGGTTCTTGCGGTATATGTGGATGACATTCTTTTTACCGACGATGACCAGGCTGGGATAGCTTTGACAAAGAAACACCTCCGTCAACACTTGGTCACAAATGATATGAGCTCCCCAAAATACTTTCTGGGGATTGAAATCTCTAGGAAGCCCAATTCCATTGTCCTTTCCCAACTAAAGTATGCTCTTGATCTACTAAAAGAAGCAGGGTTGACTGATGCTAAACCTGCCCGATGTCCCATGACTGCTGGAGAAGACAAAACTTTGACAGATAACTCGCCTCTTCTATCCGAGCTTACGAGGTACCGGCGTCTGGTTGACAAACTCATTTATCTCACAGTAATCAGACTCGACATCTCCTATGCTGTGGGCAAGGTGAGCCAATTCATGCAAACTCCTAAGGAGTGTCATCTACAATCTGCCCTGGGGATATTGGAGTATGTTAAAGCAGCGTCAAGGAAATGACTTATTTTTCAGAAGAATGGTCACTTGAGAGTTGAACCGTACTCAGATTCGAGTTATGCTGATGACAAAGGTGACCACAAGTCAGCATCGGGTTTTTGCACAATTGTTGGAGGAAATCTTGTGAGCTGGAAGAGCAAGAAACAGTCCGTGGTCTCCAGGTTCAGTGCAGAAGCGGAATATCGTAGTATGACATCGACCACATGTGAGTTGAAGTGGTTACGAGCTCTCATGCTTGACTTAGGAGAGGTCTACAACTATCATCTTCTTATGTTCTGCGACAACAAGACCGCGATATACATCTCCAAAAATCCGGTCTTTCATGAGAGAACAAAACACATAAAAGTCGTCGGTCATTTTATTCGAGAAGAGATCTTGAAGAAACAGATTTGTACTTCGTTCGTCACTTCTGACAACGAGTTGACAGATATCTTCACCAAGCCGGTGTCCGCTTCTTTTTTCCACATTTGCGACAAGCTGGGCATGATTGATATCTATGCTCCAGCTTGAGGGGGAGTGTTGCGGTATGGAGACCGAACGGCCTGTTGCAGTTCGGAAGCCGGGCGGTCTGGCGGTTTATCTCAGCAGCTTGTCTGCCGGCTTGTTGCTGTTTGGAGGCCGGACGGTCTGGCGGTTTGCCTCTGGCGACTTTGAGACCGGTGGTCTAGCGGTCTCCTGTGCGGCTTGTTTTCTGTGGCGCTTGTTCTCTCCTTCTTGTGGTTGTCGAGCGATTAGCCTACTTGTCTAACCGCGCGACTTGTTCGGTTTGTTTATTTGTAAAGCCGCATATACTTATAATTATTTAGTCCCACATTGCTTATTTGTAATCTCTCTCATCTTCTGCATTCTATAAAAGGGAGACTATACCTTTGTAATACATTCCTTTTTTGGATAATAAAATTTGTTACTCCAAATTTTCAGTCTGTTTGTTTTCTGTTCGCATATGTCTCTATCTTTTAAAGTTGCTTCGACCGCCTCATTGCTAGTGCCCCTGCACAATAAGAAAGCAAACCAGGGGGTTTTCGACCGAACATGACCTCAAATGGGGTCATGCCAATCGAAGCATTAAATGTTGTATTATGATAGCATTCTGCAAGACTAAGATAACTAAACCATTTACGTGGAGTATTATGAGCAAAAATCCTTAAATATTGCCCTAAGCACCTATTTGTTCTTTCAGTTAACCCATTCGTTTCCGGATGATTGGATGAACTATATTTTAATGTAGTTTCTTGTATTTTAAACAATTCCCTTCAGAAGTCACTAAGAAAAATAGTATTTCTATCTGTTATAATTGACTCAGGAATTCCATGGAGTTTTCCTACATTTTCCCAGAAGTCATTAGCCACTACTGGACCCGTTATTGACCCTTTTAGAGGGGTGAAATGGGCTGCCCTGGACAGTCTGTCTACTACCACAATTATTTTGGTAAAGGAGTTAGAGGTTGGGAGGTGGGTTATGAAGTCCATTGTTAATTCTGCCCATAATTTTTGTGGAATTGACATTGGCTGCAGCAAACCATATGGGGTATGGTTTGGTGGTTTGGCTTTCTGTCACATTTCACAATTATTAATATAGGTTGTTACTTCCTCTTTCATTTTATTCCAATGGAATTGCTCTTGTAGCTTATGTATTGTCCTCTTAATGCTCGAATGTCCTCCATAAGGAGTGTTATGAGCCTCTTGCAATATTAATCTCTTTACTTTTGAATTATCTGAAATGTATAGCCTATGTTTGAGATATAGAAAGTCCCTTTTAATGGTCCATTCAGGATGTAAATGTGGGTGTGATTTTATTTGTTGCATTAGTTCCTGTGTTCCTGTATCTTCATTGTACTCTTGTTCCAATCCCTCTAGTAAGGAATATTTGGGGATAGATATTTCTTGAAGGCTCACTGGAGTACATTGAGGGGTTATAATAGATCTAGACAATGCATCAGCTAACATGTGATGTAAACTTTGATGATCTGTAAGAATTGTAAAATGGTGCCCAAGCAGATATTGTCGTCATTTTGCAACAACCGCCGTGACTACATACATTTCCCTCACGTAGGTCGATTTCTGTTGCATAAGTGGCGATAATTTCTTACGGAAATAACAATGGTTTTATGATTTGTTGTAAGACAACACCTATTCCAGTTCCTGATGCATCTGTCTCAATTATGAATGATTCTTTAAAGTTGGGCAAGGTTAAAACAAGATATGTTATAAGTTTTTCTTTTAATTTTTCAAAGGCATCTTGCTCAACTTTAGTCCACAGGAAAGGAGTTTTCTTTAATAATTCAGTTAATGGATGAGCTATAGTTGCGTAGTTTTGAATGAATTTCTGGTAGTAACCTGATAGGCCTAGGAAAACTCTTACATTTTTCTGGGTAGTTGGTATTGGGAACTCTTTTACAACTTTATATTATTCTCATTTGGGGTTGCCTGTCCCTCAGATATGGCATGACCTAAAAATTCTATTTGTATTTAAAACTCATTTTTCCGTTTAGCAAACCATTACTACTAGCAAACCATAAAATTTTAAAATGACTATTTGAAACCCAATTAGTTACTAGCAAAGCACTCAAAAAATAAAAAAAACTCCAAAAAAATAAGTGTTTGTACTATACTATATCATCTGACTTAGAAATTGAGTTACAGGTGCCTCAAATTATATTTGATTTCTAATTCCTATAAACAATTTTAGCATTCATGGCTAAACTTAAAACTGGACGGCTAGCTGTAATAGTTTCCGATTTTATAGAAAAATTGATTGAGATCAATCCTACCTTGATGAAAAATTAATGTGCTCAAGTATGCAGTTTTAATATATGTGTTATAGATCTAGTTCTGATAGATTCATCATGTGATTGATGTTACGAAATTGTATTGTTTGTTAAATTGATGACTGCTTTTTGGATGCACACAGTGTGCCTTGCAGGAAGAGCGACGGGATTAGATTCACCATCAATGGGTTCAGGTACTTCAACGTCGCTGGCGCGGGTGATATCATGAAGGTGAGCGTGAAGGGGACGAAGACCGTGTGGCTGCCGATGACGCGCAACTGGGGCCAAAACTGGCAATCGAATGCCGTTCTCGTCGGCCAATCCCTCTCCTTCCGCATCACCGGCAACGACCGATGAACCTCCACCTCATGGAACTTCGTTCCGGCGAACTGGCAGTTCGGCCAGATTTTCTCGCGAGCGGCCTGGCGAAGGAAAATAGGGTTTGCTAGAAACCATTTCAAATAACGTAAATATTAATATTTTGAATATTTTTTGGTTTGCTAGAAGCGAAATTTGGTTTGCTAGAAGCGAAATATGGTTTGCTTATAGCAACACCCTAAAAAACTACATTTTGTTTCTTTACAAACAATTGATTCCGTGAGATAACATCCAAAGCTTGCTCTAAATGACTCCCATGTTCCTTTTATGTAACACTGTATACTAAAATATCATAAAAAAATACCACAATAAACTTCCTTGAGTTTGGCTGAAATATATTATTTATTAAGGATTGAAACGTAAATGGTGCGTTTGAAAGTCCAAATGACATTCATAATGACCCTGATGTGTTCTAAACACAGTTCTATGAATATACTCTTCTGCCATCCTTATCTGATGGTATCCAGAACGAAGGTCCAATTTTGAAAACCATCTTGCCTCATATAATTCATCTAGTAGTTCGTCAATAGTCGTGATGAGGAATTTTTTTTAATTGTTGGTTTGTTCAATGCTCGGTAATCCACACAGAATCCTCATCCTCCATTTTTTTTCCTTACTAAAATGATTGGGGAACTAAAAGTAGAGGTGCTGTGTCGGATTTGTCCACCCTCTAACATTTCCTTGAACATTCTCTCTATCTCATTTTTCTGAATATACAGATACCGGAAGAGTCTAATATTTGGGGGAATAACTTCTGGAGTCAATATAATGCAGTGATTGATGTTTCGCTTGGAAGGAAGGTCCCTGGGTTCCATAAAAAATGGTCATATTTACTCAAAATTATTTTCATGTTTTCACTTTCTTCCCTATTCCCCTCATCATTTTCTGGTATTAAATCTATACTTTTTGTTGATATCATCAGTTCATCACACAGAATGCAGTAGAGTGTAGGGCCATCAGTCTAAATAGCTGTGATGATTATATGACATTAATGGGGGCATTTTTTTGTCCAACCAATACAACCGTTCCTTCACAGTCATTATATGACAAAGTATTTTTATTATAATCTGTGGTTACATGCCCTAATGTTTGTAACCATCAAATTCCTAAAATGATGTCTGATCCTTCAATATCTAATACAAATAGGTTTGGGATATACTCTTTTGCCTGTATGAGCAGTTTTTCATCCCTTCACAACCCATTGCATTCTGAAGTCATCCCATTTCCCATATAAATCAATTTTTTTGAATAAAAAATATATTGAGTTGTAGGAATTTAGCCATTCAATTCGAAATAAAACTACGGGAACTACCCCCATCGATGAATGTCTCCAAAGTTTGATGGTTAGTGTAGGCTGTAACTCTTAATCCATGGGTGCTGGAATGTCCAGTTAAAGCCTTGATGGTTACCGCTGATTCAGGAACTTCATCTTCTATACTTTCCAAATCCTCATCTTCAGGACATTCTCCCTCCATACCCTGAACGTACAGTGAGGCTCCCTTCCCTTTACATTTGTGTCCCATATAGTATTTTTCATCATAATTATAGCATAATCCTCTTTCCCTTTTAGATTTAACTCTTCCGGTGTTAATCTTTTTATTGGCAGGAACTTTGTGGGTTCAGGTTTAGTGCGGAAAACCTTAAGATTGTTTCCTACATAATTTTTTGAGTAATGAGTTCGCAATTTTTCATTATTTCTTTCCTGGTCTTCAAACATTCAGGCTAATGCGTAGGCATCATGTACTTCTCGTGGTTGTTGAATTTTTACTAATTGTTGAATATTATCTTTTAATCCCGAGACGAACATACTTTTAAGGAACCATGGGGCTTAACCGGGTACTTTAGTTGTCAGCTCCTCAAATTCTTGTTTGTAAGCCTGAACAATTATTTTTTATTGTAATTTTGTTAACGCTCCGACTTGGTCCTCATAACAAGATGGTACAAATTGTTTTTGTAATGCATCTACAAACATAGGAAATGATATAGCAGGATGATGCCTGAACATGGCCTGATAGCATTTTGAGGCAGATTTATTTAAGTGTAAAGTTGCTAAAATAAGGTAATCTTGGGGTCGTACGTTATTAAAGTTAAAATATTACTGCAGTTCATATAGGAAATCACTAGGATCTCATTCAGAAAATCTAGGACATTGAAGATAAATCAATTGATTAGGTCGGTTCGTTATTACCTGGTTTGCGACCATCATAGGACCATTTACCAGAATTCCTCTTGATGAATCTCCGAATTCAAAATTTCATCCCGGTGCCACATACGCGTCTGGTAACACTGTTGCTGTGGGAATAAAATTGATATCTATTGCCTTATCTGGATATCTGGCTGACTGAATGTTCTGAGGCGTGGATATGTTGATTACTTCTTGATTGCTTGCCGTAGGCGTTTGATTTGTCCCGAAATTTCCGTGGAAACTGTTGAATTGATCCATCATTTCTTTGCGCAGATTGTTGATTTGCTCAGTAGCCTGTTCCCTGGTATCCACAATTTGTTGTGCCAGGAAGTTTTCTTTAGCCTGTAATTCGGTAGTGAATTGACGCTGAATTCCTTCAATCTGTGTGTTTCTTGTCTTCTGCTCTTCTTCAAACAATTTCTTGAGTTCAGCTAATTGCTGGATTACCTCTTTGGATCGCGTGTCGTCGCACATGATGTTGGCAACACGTCTCTCAACGAGAGCACCAAAGATGTAGCGATCCGGCGGTGGTTCGGTCGAGTTTCGGCTACTTTGAGTCCTACACTTGAAGAAGGGCCAAGAGGGGTGGCCGGGTAAGGGAGAAGAAGATATTTAGAGAAGCGAAGAAAACTAAAACTTTACTCCAGTTCATCCTTAATACATGATTACCCACAAATCCTTATACTCTCATTACAAAAAAAACTAGCCGTTACTTTCTATCCGTTACATTGAAGGAATATTCTGGAAGCCAACTGTAATAATCAATTCTCCTCCTTTGACCAAGTCATCCCGTAATATTAAAATGACAATTATTTAATGGGCATGTGAGCCACCTTTACCTCCGTTGGATGCATGTCTGCTATATCCTGCTCGTTGTTTTAATTCACGTCTTACAGTATTGCTTGTGTGTTTTGTGGGTACATGTCGTCGTACTCTAAACCACCATCGATATTCATCTTTTCCCATCTCTACCTTCAGTAACTTTATCAACATATAACATTTTCAAGCTGTGGATTTTACCCTCTAGCTTGAGGGAGAATGTTGGAGTTCACATTTAGTTAAATATTGTATTTCAATCTTTGTATTAGATTCTTTAGGTATGTGTGTATGTGTTTAGTCCACATGAACTATCGATGTTTTGTGAGTCCTTATAGTCTTTTGAATACCCCTTTAAGGTAAGAATAATATACACTTTTTATTTTTCCCTCATTATTTCACCGAACTTAAAGATTGTACGTTTTCTACTCTTCATTGTGATGGGGATCAACGACCTGGGCCCGTAGTGGAGCACGAGCTTTGGGCCCTTTCAGGGCTGTTTGGCTACCCGCCATATTTGACATCTCCAGATCGATGATCCTCCGCAAATGTGTCTTGATTCTCGTTTACTTGCATTTTCATATATTATATTATTGTTTTCTGTTATTATTTAATGTAATCGGATTTGTTAGTTAACGACCAATCATAGTCGTTGATGTAAGGGTGCCTGCCTTAGAGTAGTTCTATTATAAAAAAGAGTATGCGGGAAGGCGTAATGATAGCGTAATAAAATTGTTGATTTTAGAGAAGAAACATCCCCGAATTCGGCAATCCTCCCACGATGACGTCTCCGTGAGGCCCCAGGCGACGACTCCTAGGTATTTTTTTGCATCCCTTTTGAATTTCCCATCATAACCAATTTCTTTCACCTCTCCATTGAAACCCCGCCATCAATCTGTTATGGGTCCTCCGTCAGTTATCTTGTATTATTATTATTTATATGTTGAGTTGAGTCATTGTATCGAGTCGTGTTATATTGAGATAGACATCATTGCGTTTTAGCATTTTTAATATTTGATGTATGTTTGGTATTTAGGGTTATGCCATCGATGCCTATATATAGGGCCCTTGGGTCATGCAAGGATTATGCAAGAAATATATCAAAGTTCTCTTTCTCTCCCTCAAGCTTCTTCTCTTCTCACCTCTCCTTTCTAGGGTTTAATCTTCTCTTATCTCCTCCATTTCTAGGGTTTCATCTTCTCTTATCTCCTCCTCCATTTCTAGGGTTAACACGCCTCGCACCTTCGACGCCACCCGCACCTTTGCTTCCATCGAACAAACCACCATGAAAGTACGTAACAAACTTGGTATCAGAGCCACTTTCCTCGAATCATCACTTTCGCACGTCGTTCCTCCGTCAACGTCTCCACCAAGCCCAACTAGAGCTGTCATGGTTCCGGTTTGGTTCCGGTTCTACTAAAACCATGAACCGAACTAATAAGATAACAGTTTTTCAAATTAGAACCAAAATCTTATTTGGTTTGATCGGTTCTGGTTCTGGTTCTGGTTCCAGTTCCAGCTTAATTTTTGGAACCGTCGTGTCAACGGTTCCGGTTACGGTTCAACAAGAACCAAAACCAAACCGACCACTAACGGTTCGGTCCGGTTCCAATCGGTTCCAACTAAAATCAAATCAAAATTGGCGGAATGAAATAAAAGCGGGCTGCAAATAGTAAAACTGAAAACAACATCGAAATAGAAATAATTATGATGCGCACTTCTCGATGGTCTTTTACACAATCAGTGAGATAGTATCAATCGCCTTCCTACGCGTGTAGATTTGCCACGACGTCTAGTTGGCTTGTGCACGTCTCGTCGACATGCTCAACCGTAATAATCAACTACAATTAGTTCTCTTTCATGATTACTAATAAATAATAGTTGTATATCTTCTATATTTTTTAAATAAAATATTTCAAAAAATATGTAAGTAAAATGAAAATACATTATATAATTGTATAAAAATCAAAATTGCACTGTAAAAATTCACTACAAACCACACCAATGTCAAAATATACCACACGATTTTTATGCGCCGAAGTTTTGTTCGGTCCAAAATCGACCCCCTTTAGTGCGGTTGTGGTTTGGGTTCAAACTGTATTAGCTTCACTCGTGATAGTAAGTATAAATATTGTAGATAAATTATAAAATAATAATAATATAATAATAATAAACGGGTTGCGATTCGGTTCTAATTCGGTCCGGTTCAGATCGAGTCTAAAAATCTTAAAACCGCTTGAGACTTGTATGTTGCGGTTCTGGTCCAGATAATAAAATGTAAGAACCACACCCGAACTCATGTTGTTCACGGTTCCAAAATTTAAACCGGAACCCGAATAATTTGTGAACGGTTCGGTGTGGTTATTTGCGGTTGCGGTTTCGTTCCGGTTCGGTTTGCGGTTTGCGGTTTGCGGTTTTAAGTGACACCTCTAAGCCCAACCTTTTCCTGCAGCGGTCCAGCCCAATCCCCCTCTTCAGCGACGACTGCATCCCATCCAGCCCGACCCTTCTTCCGCGACCTTCTTGTCGTTGCAGCGGTCTAAGACGTTTTTAAATTGATTGATTAATTCTTTTAACTGATTTTTATATTGAATTAGTTAATGGATTAATTAATTAAGATGTCCACTCCACTCCAGTCACCGACAATGACCTCATCGCACAAATAGTTGCTCGGCTTGATAGTTTTGAAGCGCAGATCGACCCGTGCTCCAAGCGTAACTAGTTGAGTGCCACCCCACGAGCGACTATACCATCACTCCGCCTCCCTCTTCTGAACCGCCACCGACTCGTCTCGTGCAGTCTTCACTGTTACCGATCACTGATGTACCACCTATGGTGGCGCCCTTCCACCGCTTCCACCTCCTCTTCGGTCACCTGCTCCGCCGCCTCCGGTCATCTTGCCGCCTCTTCTACCAACTCTTACTCCATCGACCCCTTGACGCTTCCACCGGCCACATCGCCGCTCTTTTGTCGGCTCGTGCGCCGTTGAAACCGACGGATCCGTTCCTGTTGCCGACCGTCTTTCCTCCGACCTTCTTGTCGTTGCTTCTCACCACCGCTCCACCGACCCCGCCAAAGCCATTATTTCCGTCGCCCGCCTTTCTGTCGATGCTGTTGCTACTCGCTGGCGCCACCGCCGCCACTATGCGCTATCAGACATTGTTCTGGCGAGAGATCAAGATGCCAAATGATCCGACCATCCACGTGGAGTTCGATCTTGCGGGCAAGGTCGATGTCAAGGACGGATGAGGTGTTACGTGTTCTCTATCAGTTATCTTGTATTAAAATTATTTATATATTGAGTTGAGTCACTGTATTAAGTCGTGTTGTTTTGAGTCATAGTCGTCGTAACATTTAAGTGTTTTTAATATTTGATGTATGTTTGGTATTTACGGTTATGCCATCAGTGCCTATATATATATATATATATATATATATATATGGCCCTTGGAGTCATATAAGGATTATGTAAGAAATATATCAAAGTTCTCTTTTTCTCCCTCAAGCTTCTTCTCTTCTCACCCCTCCCTTCTAGGGTTTCACCTTCTCTCATCTCCTCCACCGTTTCTAAGGTTAACAACCCTTGTATCTCCAACGCCATCTACACCTCTGCTTCCATTGAACAAACCACCAAGGAAGCACGTGACACAATCATCTGTTTCCCTACAAAAACATTCCCATAAATTCTCTGTTTCTACAGTAAGTCCACGCCCAACAACCAACCTTCTTTCATCTAGACAGTTTTCCTCCTAACACCCCACCCGTTCACCAGCCATGTCCAACCCTCGCCTCCTTTAATCGAACCCCACTGCCCTCCTGAATTCCTTTTCCGCCCCATGTAAGCTTACGAGAGCCTTCTCACAGTTGCATGACAATCCCTAGTCGATCCCAGTTTTGCACCTGGTTTGGCTAGTCGATCTCTCGCTTAACACCCCCCCATAAATCCAAAATACTCCTAATTCTACTTGCCGACCCCTAGTCTAATTCCCTCCAGAAAACCCTAAACTTCCAGATTTACCTCCTCTCATCCTCCACCCCACCAAGTTTTTCTCAGCATTTCTCCCACCTCCGGACAACAAATCGCTTACTTGAAGTCATTCGATCTCCATTCCATGACCTCTTATTGCTTTGTGAGTACTATCTTGGTTTATGGATTTTTGTTGTCTACATTTATATATAAGATTGTGAACTCTTTCTTTCTAGATCACCTGTACTTGTGAAACTTTGTTTGGATTATCCTGTGATTTGCAGGAACTATTTATCGCGCGCTCACGCTTCGTCCTTCCACAGAGGAAAGCCAAAGTCTTTTCTATTTTAAGAATTGCTTGCTTTGTTTTAAAACAATTGTGCGTGATTTAAATCATTTATTTCTACATTTTGGTTTCTCCATTGGTTTTTGCACGTGTCGCATATAGTAGTCAAGGATGTCAGTGTTATTTCTCTGCACAACACATAGTGTTGTATTATAGTCGTGCACCCACGTAGCCTACCCTACATCAGTTGGTATCAGAGCTCAATGTTTGGAACACATTTATATATGTAGTGGTAGGTCACATAAAGTTGATAGGCCGTCCATGGATAGTCATAGTGATCGTTCAACACTATTTTGTGATGATAGGGCCAAGCTTGCAGATGTCAGATGTCGGACTTATGTCAGTTTGTGTTTTTTTTATGTCGGATTGCGGGGGATATATCATGAACATTTCATAATGCTGGATTGTAATATTATAATTATATATATATATTTAATAACATTTATTAATTAGATGATAATTATTTTTTTAATTAAGGGTAAACTAAAATTCATATGAGAAAATTAAACTACTAATAAGTGTTTAATCGTATCTGATTGGTGTCATTTGATGTCACCTTCTCACAAAATGCCCAACAGGGTTTCAACATACTATGAAAGAAGCGCTATTAATCTTGTTAGAAAGTTTTGATGACTTCATTCTATATAAAGAATTATAATTTTTTTGAATAAATTAAAAAAGAACCCGCAATATTGGTTCGACATTAGCCGTCATTAGTCAACATTAGCCTCAATATTGGGGTGACATGTCCGATATGTCGTTCGTAATACTTGAAAACGCCAGAATTGTCAAATAAGGCAAAAACGTGTCGATTTCCCCTCAAAAATGACATGTCGGTCGACATGTCAGCCGCAATCTACAAGCTTGGATAGGGCTAAATATCGTTCGGGTCATCGTCGTTACACCTCTCCACTATTTGAGGAATCAGAGACTGTATATACTCGACTCTATAGAGCCTCTTTAGAGAGATCCTCATACTATTATGTTAATCATCCTCGCCAGTCGCTGCACGTTCGTACGGATCACTTCTATCCTCAAAAAAATTTAATTATGTTAGGGACCACCTTTAAATGATTATCAGAAACCCTGTAGATGTCAACATCATGTGGATAACATCACGTCTAGAGACCATCCTATTGTTATGAAAATAGAGATATCAGAAGCCGAATTTCAGTGATTTCTTCTTGAGCATTTTGATTGCTTTGATGCTCAATTTGATCTCATGGAATATGCCTTTAAAGGAACTAATAGGATGAGACGTTGGGATTTGGTTCAACCACAAATACGCTTATCAGTGCTCCCATTGACACGAGGGGCCCGACACCTGACTTTGATACATCTCATCTTAATGAGACTCAATACCTACCTGATTTTGAAATTGAATCTGATCATGACCTTATGTTACTGGAGGGGAGTGACATAAGTATGGTCACGAGAGTGAAGATGAGCCCTAGTGACACTGTCGTGGTATATTTATCATCTATGTCTCATTTAGACTTAGTTTCCCCTTCGTCTAGAGACCATAGTATTGACCCACCCCCGAGCATGGGCTCTTCCCACTCTTCCCCTGTCATTGTCCCGATCCACATTGCGATTTAGATCTAGTGTTGACCATGTAGTTAGTGGCGGAACTAAAATTAGACTTAGCTCGAGCATCAAGTAAAAAAAATTAAAATTTGGTTGTATGATTATGTTACGTACCCTAGATTGAGAGCGCGTGCACGGGGGAAGAGGAGGGAAGTTCCAGAGGGAGGAGGGAACCCCCTTGTAGTTCTGACGAGTTATGGCGGCGGCCACTGTTTGCGGCGTGCGACGACGGAGGCGGGTGTGCGGAATTGCTGGAGTCGCGATCTGGGAGGCAGCTAGGGCACCGGGGCCGGTGGTCCGTGGGATAAGAAAAGATTTAGAGAGAGATAGAAATTAGAGAGAGGAAATAGATGAAAAAAATAAAATAACTTGCTTGCTTGCCATCCTTGGTTCTCCACCCGGGTATTAAGTAGTCACACCAAAATTCCCCCTCCTTGGGCTTAGACACGGAGGATCAAATGCGCGCATAATTAAATAGGAACTAAATAACGTGAACAAAAACGGGTCCCTAACATCTCCACCCTGCCCGACAACAAGTTTGCCCTCAAGCTTGTTATCTGGTGGCGGAGGCTACCGGATTGCGGGTGTCAGTGTCAGTGTCAGCATCCCCTTCCGCAGGCGAGTCGTCCACCTCCAACCAGAAGAGGCGCTTGCAGCGATATCCACGGAATAATGGCTCGTCGCAGTTGTAACAGAGGCCCTGGGCACGACAGTCACTTAGCTCCGGTGGAGATAGGAGGAGGATTGTGGCTGGACGGTCGGCATTGCGGTCCGGAGCGCGGAGACTGGCCGCGGGTGATGGTAGAGGGTGCAGGGTGCGACTGGACCCCTCAGTGTCTGGGTGATGGAGATGATGGCGGTCCAAGAGAAGACACTTCTTGTAGATGCGAGCCAACCTCATTGTTGTCATCAGATCTGCGTGGGTCTGAAATTCCACGTCCATGCAGAGGCGTTCATGGAGTCCTGCTGTGAAGATGGGCACCTGCTGTGTAGGAACAACTGAGGGAGTGCGGGCCAGGCAGACCTGAAACTGTTCGAGGTACTCGTCGATCGGGCCGGTCCGCCAGAGGGAAATGAGATCCCCCAAAGTATTGTTGTGGAGAGGTTGCCCGAAGCGGACGGTGCAACTCACTTTGAAATCCTCCCAAGATAGGTGTGTATTCTCCCGTTGCAGTTGAGAAAACCAGAGTTGGGTGGGGCCCATCAGGTGGAAGCAACGTTGATCCATTATTTGCAAGGAATGCGCTGATGGACGAAGAACTGCTTACATCGAGAGAGCCAGGCCAAGGGGTCTTCGTGGCCATTGAATATTGGAAAGTCCAGCCGCATGTATCGTGACACACCATTGCCCTTGTGCCTCGGGGGATAAAACTACGGTGGGGTTGGCGGGAGCGACACGTCATTGGAGGAGCCCGTTGCTGGTTGGGCCGTTTGGTTAGCTGCTAGTTGGGCAGTGACGGTGCTGATGAGTGCGGTGTTGTTATCTGTTAGGAGCTTGGCGAGGGACTCAAAGATTTGGGAGAGTGAGAGAGGGCGGTTTGGCCATTGCGAGAGGAGAAATAGGTGGGTTGTTGGCGTCGGAGGGGGTGGAGGAAAGTTGAACCGGCGGCAGAAGCAAACTTGTGGACGCCGCAAGGAGAGAACCACGAGCGATGGAAGATCTGAGGAGGATAGGCTGGAAGGAAGGGAGGCCAGACGACGTATGATGTCGTGTTGGCGTCATGGCGGATGGACGAGGCTCGAACAGTGAGTTGGGGCGCATATTTGGCAGGTAGATCGACTGGGCGGACGACAACGGCTCGGGAAGGGAGGAAACAACCTCGACGGAGGAGGGAGGCACCAAATCTGGGCTGTTCGTGGATGGGAGGACGGTACCCTTTGATACCAAGTTGTTACCTGCCCTAGATTCAGAGCACGTGCACAGGGGAAGAGGAGGGATGTCTCAGAGGGAGGAGGAGGGAACCCCCTTGGAGTTCCGACGAGCTATGGGGACGACGGCTGCTTGCGGCGTGAGACGGCGGAGGCGAGTGTGCGGAATCGCGGGAGTCGCGATCTGGGAGGCGACTAGGGCACCAGTTTGGGTGGTTCGTGGGATAAGAAAAGAGTTAGAGAGAGAGATAGTAATTAGAGAGAGGAAATAGATGAAAAATAAATAAAATAACGTGCTTGCTTGCCATCTTTGGTTCTCCACCCGGATATTAAGTAGTCACACCAAAATGCTCCCTCCTTGGGCTTAGGCAGGGAGGATCAAATGCGCGCATAATTAAATAGGAACTAAATAACGTGACCAAAAACGGGTCCCTAACAAATTATAACATTCATACGTGTAAGTAGAGAGAGTCATCATCTCAAAAGAATTAAGTGTACACAATTAAAAAAGAAATACCAATAATATTTTTAACGTGAAAAAAGTGAAATTGGTAAAAACAAGTGGTCAGACCCTTTGTTGAAAAATATTGTGCGTGTGTGTGTGTATATATACCTATATATATAGTAAATATCACAACTTTCAATGAGAGAAACAAGTTTCATTGCATTGCTCTCTAAGCCAGTTTATGTAAAAATATGAGAAAACTCTTTATAACACTGGTCAAAGTTTTTGGAAATATCACTTTTAACTATTTGACCGGGACAATTTTTTTTAAAAATGTTTGACTTATTTTCATGATTCTCGTGATGGTGATGATATTTAGTCTAATTAACTGATTTTTTACAATTAGCTATAAAATTTCAATTTTGTAAAATTGGCAGTTATATCAAATCTCCATGAAATATTTAATTGCAGGGTCTATCTTGTATAATTTTTCGATACGAGTCCAACGCCGCTTTCAGATTTGAATTCCGTTGGGTAGTTGATGAGAAATCAGCTATTAAAGTTTAAAAGTTCGTATATGCCAAAAAAACCTATATTTTTCTCCCAAAATATTGAACCTAGGCTTTCCCTTGAATAGTTCCGTTCGTGCTTGTAGTGACCCCCTCACCCGCTTATGAGGACAATACCTCTATCGACGATACTCATATAGAGGATCATCACACTATTATTGACTTCATTGTTGAACATTCTGATGAGCCTCCTGATGAGCTACTAATCCCTTGGGAGGGTCAATGGCCTAACATTGATTTTGTTGCGGGTGTCCCATTTATTTTTGTGAACACTATTGTTGGTGATGATTTTCTTTTTGAGGATCATCCTGCCATTATTGACCCCCTTCGAAAAGCCTTCGTTGAGTCCCTAAAAGATCCATTTCACGAGCTCCCCTTCCCAGGGAGCACTTACCTTTGTATGGATGACTTGTGTCTTCGCATGAGTGAGCTTCACATTCAAGGTGACTTTTCTTATATACCTCTTAGAGAGCCACCTGACGGACCTTACCATTTGAGAGATACCCGACACACCCCTGCTTGCGTTCTTTTGTCATCATCTGCGTCATTTCTTTGGGTTATGACTTCATTCACGATGAATTTTTCTATTTACCATTGGGTTAGTCTCCCGATGGCTCTCAACCCTTTTGAGGTATTTGGCATCCCATAGTTCTGCAGCTCAGTATCGATGTATCAAGAAGTCCTTTAGTTAGTCATCGCATACTCGATGAATATTTCTACATCCCACCAAACGTGCCTCCTGATAGGCCACACCATTTTAGAGACATTCAACTCGTTATCAGACTTACCCTTGGAGAGTGTGTCATGTATATTGCACTTTTTTGCATCATTTGTATGAGTTTGTTGAGTCACTTGTTTGTTATTTGCATGAGTCACATGAGTCGGTCCGACGGAGGATCATTACTAGTAATGAATATTATAAATCACATATGGATGTTCACATGCCCGAGCAGATATTTTTGGAAGGCGAGCTGGTGATGGTGCGAATCCATGCTAAATATTTGAGCGTCGGACGAATGGATCCCTACCCAATCATGAGAAGAATCAGAGCAACTGCTTATGAGCTTGATATCCCTAAGAGTATCGATATCCATCCCGTATCTAATATTGAGGACCCAACGCTTTGCTACGAGTCTCGTGAGTATGTGGATCCATATTCTAGAGAACTTCGGGAGCCTATACCACGACATCCCCAGTTCCACACCATTTCACTCTTGAGCCTCACCCACCTTTGGGTCAGTTGTCTATAGCTTCACGGTCTGCACCTACGATAACACAAGAGCTACTAGCATATCATTTGACTTTGGAGAGCATTATCAGCATCATGGTCCATGAGTACATAGCTACACCTGGCGTTGGAGCCGTCACTTAAAACCGCAAACCAAACCGGAACGAAACCGGAACCGCAAAGAACCAGACCGAACCGTTCACAAATTATTCATGTTCCGATTTGAATTTTAGAACCGTGAACAACATTGGTCCGGGTGTGGTTCTTACATTTTTTTATCCGAACCGGAACCACAACATACAAGTCTCAAGCGGTTTTAAGATTTTTAGACCCGATCTGAACCGGACCGAAGTAGAACCGAACCGCAACCCGTTTATTATTATTATTATATTGTTATTATTTTATAATTTATCTACAATACTTATACTTACTATCACGAATGAAGCTATTGCAGTTTGAACCCAAACCACAATCACACTAAAGAGGGTCGATTTTAGACCGAACAAAACTTTGCCGCATAAAAATCGTGTGATATGGTTTGACATTGGTGTGGTTTGTAGTTAATTCTTACAGTGCAATTTTGATTTTTATACAGTTATATAATGTATTTTCATTTTACTTACATAGTTTTTTGAAATGTTTTATTTAAAAATATACAAGATATACAACTATTATTTATTAGTAATCATGAAAGAGAACTAATTGTAGTTGATTGTTACGGTTGAGCATGTCGACGAGACGTGCACAAGCCAACTAGACGTCGTGGCAAGTCTACACGCGTAGGAAGACAATTGATACTATCTCACTGATCGTGTAAAAGACCGTCGAGAAGTGCGCAATATAATTATTTCTATTTCGATGTTGTTTTCAGTTTTACTATTTGCAACCCGATTTTATTTCATTCCGCCAAGTTTGATTTTGATTTTAGTTGGAACCGATTGGAACCGGACCGAACCGTATGGAACCGGACCGAACCGTTAGTGGCCGATTTGGTTTTGGTTCTCGTTGAACCGTAACCGGAACCGTTGACACGACGGTTCCAAAAATTAAGCTGGAACCGGAACCAGAACCAGAACCGGTCAAACCAAATAAGGTTTTGGTTCTAATTTGAAGAATTGTTACCTTAGTAGTTCGGTTCATGGTTTTAGTAGAACCGGAACCAAACCGGAACCGTGACAGCTCTACCTGGTGGACAGACAACCTATAGGAGTACCGTTGAAGAGGATGCTCTATCATCGACGATACTTGATCGACCTTTGATGGTCCACATCGATTCTTACCTGGTAATTCCGAACTCTATTCATTATGAGATGAATTTTTTCAAGTTGAGGAGAATGATGGGAAACGGCAACGCGGACCCGCGATGGAGCACAAGTTTTGGGCCCATTTGCGGCCAATTGACTTCCTGTCATGTTTGGCCTCCCCGGATCGACGATCTGACTCCGCAGATGTATCCAGATTTTCGTTTACTTGCATTTTCATATATTATATTGTTGTTTTTTAGTTATTAATGTAATCAGGTCCGTTACATTAACGTCCAATCACTCTCATTGATGTAAAGGTGCCCTAGAGTAGTTCTATTATAAATAAAAGTACAGTGGGCGGGGCAACCGTGATGATGTTGCTGATTTTGGAGAAGAAACATCCCAGGAATCCGGCAATCCTCTTACAATGACGACTTCGTGATGCCCTAGGTGAAGACTCCTAGGTATTTTCCCACATCTTTTTTGTATTCTCCACAAGGTTGTAGATGTTGGATGTCGGGTTTATGTCGGTTTGGGTTTGAAATGTCGTATGTCGGATTGCGGGAGATATGTCGGGATATTTTATAATGTCAGTTTTAATATTTAAATAAATTTAATAGTATATAAACAATTTTTTTTGTAAATAAGCAAAAATGTACACAATTCATAAATTCACGTAAAATCATCTATTCATCATTCAATTAATCATATTTCACCAATCACCATTCATTCATATTTTGCAAAATCATATTTCAATTTTCACCAATCACCATTCATGCATAAATCTCGCACAAAGAAGCACCGCATGCATCATATGTTGCAAAATATTGTAAAATTTTGGATTATTTATATATGATATTCATGAATCATGATTACATCATTGGTTGCAATAACAATAACGACATGCAATGTAGAACCAATTTTAGCAAATTAAGAGTGCAGGAAATGTCAGCAAAATGCCAAACAGATCAGATAAAAATAATTAGGGCTGCTACTTGCAAATGATTTAGCCAGTAATGAAATGCCAAACATCAGTAATGATTTAGCCAAACATCAGTAATGATTCAGCAAAATGCCAAACATCAGTAATGAAATGCCCTTGCAAATGATTTAGCCGGTAACAGCAACAATAACCAATTTTTTAAGTAAAAATGCCAGGAAAAATCTAGGGCTGCTACTGACATTAATGAAATGCTAGAAAATGTCAAACAAACCCTTCACAAAACAACCCAAACAGCCCAAACAACCCATGACCAGATCAGATAGAAGCCAAAACAGATCATATAGAAGCCCTAAAATGCCAAACAAACCCTAAAATGCCAGAAAAAATTCAAAATATCAGATAGAAGAAGACGCTATCAGATCAGAGAGTGACAAACCAAAGTTTCAGCAAAAATGCCAACCAAACCCTAAAATGCTAGAAGAAATCAAAATAATGTCAGAAAAAATCAAAATAATGCCCGAATAAATACAAAAATGCCAGAAGAAATACAAAAAATGCCAGAAGAAATGAAGAAATGCCATAAAAATCCAGTTAGAAGTGCAAGCTAGGGCAGAGAATGCTCACTGTGCAATGTCTTAGGTGAAGAAGCTAAGGCAGAGATAGCAGACCCACAGAGATAGAAGCTTCGACGCTAGGGAAGAGGAAGACCCGTCAAAACAATGGCAGAATCAAAAGGACAGTCGCCGTCGTTGCCAGAGCACATCACCGAGAGGGAGAAAGAGAAGGCGTCAGGCTAGGGCTGGAGTGCGGGAATGAAGCGTCGAGATTCATTTTAAAAATAAAACCCCCGTTTTTTACAATCTACAGTGATTCTCGTGTATTTTTAGTTTGAAATTCGCCCTCGATATATCGGTTGCCGATAACTCGCCCGATATATCGCCGATAACTCACGATATTTTACAAAACGCAATTTCTCATCAAAATATCGATATCGTTGCGGTTTGGACCCAAAACCTTCATGTCGGCCGATATGTCGGACATGTCAGCCGACATCTACAACACTGATTCTCCATCATAGACAATGTCTTTCCCCTATCCAAAGCTCCATCGAACCCCCCCCCCCCCATCAATCCTGTGTTTCCCTACGGAAAAATCCCTGTAAATCCTCTTTTTCTACATTAACTTCACGCCTAATAGTCATCCTTCCGTCCTTGAGGTTGTCTGCCTCCTAAGCTCCGACCTGTTCACCTGCCATTCTGCCATGTCTAGCCCTCACCTCCTCTAATCGAACCCCAAACCCTCCTGGAAGCCATTTTCACCCCCTATAAGATCACAAGAGCCTTCTCACAGCAGCCCGCCAATCCCAATTATGCATCCAGTTGTGGTAGCCGATCCCTGGCTTAATACCCACCAGTAAATCAAAAATCCTGCCAGTTTTACCAACAACCCCATAGCCTGATACCATATGGAAAACCCTAATCTTTCCAATCCTCCTCTCAATTGTCTCCCCACCTAGTCTTTCTCAGCATTTTGCCCACCTCCAGACAATCAATCATTTACTTGGAATCGTCGAATCTCCACTCTACGGCCTCCCTTTATTACGTGAGTGCAATCTTGTTGTGTGGATTTTTATTCTCTAAATTTATATATGAGATTGTGAACTCTTGCTCTTTGGATCACTCGTACTTGAGGAATTTTATTTGGATTAATTTGTGATTTGTAGGAACTATTCGCCACGCGCTCGCGATTTGACCCTCCATGCGGAGGAAAGCCAAGACCTGTTCTGCTTAAAGAATTATTTGCTTTGTTTTAAAATAGTTGTGCGTGATTTAAATCATTGATTACTACGTTTTGATTTCACCGTCGGTCTTTGCATGTGCGCCACATATAGTAGTCAAGGATGTCAAGAGTTATTTCCCTGCATTAGGGTTGTATTATAGTCTCGCACTCACATAGCCTGCAACATCACACTGGACAAGTATGGTTCTCAAGATTAAATCCCTCAAAAGTAATTACAGAACATAGAAATGTCCTGTCCACTCATATGGAATGGAAAGGAGTGTGTGAAGCTACATGTTGATCGTGCTTAGTGTAGACCGATCTTTGAGTATGCCCTGCCCTATTGCATACTTGAGCTTCACATGATTGCAATAGAAACTTTAGTGAGCTTTTATTGCACCCGAACATTAAATATTATTCTTATTTGAATTTTTGTTTACGGGATGTTGAATCATTGTTTCTTGCAATCTAATATTGTACTTTCATGAAACTCCGTGGAAGAGAGGTACATTTTATGGCAGACAAAGCACAATTGCAGAGAAATCCTTTATCTATATCATGTGAAATTATGCTTCTGATTCTTGGGTGTCCTTATTTACTTTGATAATCAGTGTTGTTTCTGTACTTTGTTATTTTGTACAAAAATGCCCATGCCGGTCATATGGAGATGGACGTGCTCTTTTCTTTTCTATTACCTATGATCATAAAATCGTGAAAAGGTTGACAGGCAATATAGTTCTTTAATCTATATTGATTTTTGAAATAACAACATTGAACGAGTGTTACGGGCTCTCTGTAGAATGCAGATGGTGTCACTGGAGATGAAGATGACAGTTGAGATGAGGAGGAGATACTATGGAGTTGGAACCGTGGTTGTATTGCAAGGTGTGTCAGAGACAGAGAGAGAGTGATAGCTACCAAAATATCATAATAAAGACAAGAGACTTCAATTCATGTATAACATTTTCTTAGCCCATGATGCCCTTAAATAGAAGTTTCATGACACAATTAGTCAAATTACCGCAATATCCTTGCATGAAAATAAAGATGTGACATACCTCGTAACTCTAAATAATGACATCGTCATGGTATTAATTTTGTCTCTAAATTATGACATCGTCATGGTATTAATTTTGTGTAATCACTTATAACTTGTCATACAGACCAATAAAATCAGACCATTCTTTCAAATCGAGCTTGTCCACTAGCTCGAATCGGTCTCTAAAAGTATTTATTTGGTTCCTTAATTTCTCTCCAGGATAGCTTTTCGTAGCTTGTTGCTAAGTCAAGGCTTCCTTGAGCGACAAGCCTCCACCGCACTCAGTGATGACGTAAACGATGATGATTGTACCGAGGGTTCATTGCTTGCATAGAGCAACCAACCGAATGTATGGTAGAGAAGGAGGGAAGAGCCGAGGAGGAGAGAAGAGCCCAGGAGGGCGGAAGAGCAGAGGAGGCAGGAGAGGCCTCGAAGGCGAGAGGAAAGGAGGCCCGTGGCGGCTTCGGGGAGGAGGGAGGAAGCGCGGCGATTTTAGTATCCCGTGAATTGTCCCCCGTGGAGGTCACCTGTTAGGCCTCCGTTCCAGCAACAGGAGAGGAGGAATGGCCACCAGCAGGGTGGAGGGCGAGGAGGAGCTTGAGGAGAGGCGATGGCCATTGTCCGACAAGGCAATAAGCATCACAAGAAGGCTCGACTTGCGAGGCGCTAGGAGGCGGAGATTCCCCTTTACTACGACCTGCACCGAGTAGAGGGGCACAGGACCATGGCCTGCCCAGATTTTTGGGAGGCAAGAAGGAGGCTGGAAGCCGGAGCGACGCTGAGGGACCAGCCTAGGCAGGAGGCGCCAGTAGGACCGGTAGCGTTCCAAGCTCCTGGGAGGAGGAGGAACGAGGACCAGGTCAACTTGAGAGGTCGTGGAGAAGTGGTCCACGACCTAGGAGGTGGGCAGGTTGGAGTAATCAACGGAGGTGCCGGACTTGGAGCTTCCCGCAAGGGGAGTCTCCATCAAATTTATCGGAAGAGCGTCGCCTCGACCTCTCAAATTCAGTCGCTTTTGGATGAGATAACTTTCTCCGAGGACATGCTGGGGAATGAAAATCCTTTTCACGACGCCCTTGTCATCCAAGCCGCCATCGAAGATTTCACCGTCGATCGAATTCTGGCAGACAACGGTAGTTCGGTGAATGTCATTTTCAAGAGAACCTTTGTCGGACTGCTGATGGAGGCGTCCAGGATCCAAGCTGCGGACGGACCCCTCTTTGACTTCTCTGGAGAGAAGAAAGAGGTAGAGGGAGGAGTGGATCTTCTAGTCACCCTTGGTGGTACTTCTATCCGATGCCGATTCGTCATCGTTGGCGCGCCAAGCTGCTATAACGCCATCTTTTGGCGACCCCTAATCAACTACTTCAAGGCGGTTCCATCGTCATATCATCAGTGCCTGAAGTACTGCCGGGGAGATGTCTAAGTGCGGATCAAGGGCGATCCGAAGGCTGCCAGGGAGTGCTACATGAACGTCCATCAGTTACCATCAGCTGGATGGAGGATGCAGAGAGGCTGAAGAAGGTGCTGAAGAAGGAGGAAGACCTGAGAGTTGTCGAAGAGCTGGAGGAGCCCAATCCCAACAAAGCCAAGGCCATTCTGGAGATGGCGTCCCCGAAGAATCCAAAAGAAGTCCAGAGGTTTACAGGAACGCTGACAGGTCTTAGCCGCTTCCTATACAAAGCTGGGGAGAAGTGCTCTCCTTTTTTCAAAGCTCTCCGAGGCAACCGGAAGTTTGAGTGGACCACAGAGTGTGAGGAGGCTTTTGGTAAGCTCAAGCAGCAGCTAACTCAAGATCTTCTACTCCAAGGCCGACAGAGAAGTCAAGACCTCCTCCTCTATCTGGGAGTGAGAGCGGAAGCGGTCAGCTCGGTGTTGGTCAGAGAGGAAGGAAGGAAGCAGCTCCCCATCTACTATGTGCGTAGAGTGCTGAGGCAGACAGAAGCGAGATATCCCATCCTGGAGAAGTTAGTTTTTGCTTTGGTAGTTTCGGCTCAAAGGCTCCGCCCGTGTTTTCAGACTCACTCCATCAAGGTTGTCTTTGATCATCCGCTGCGAAGTATCTTGGATGGAGTGGAGCAGTCAGACAGGTTGGCAAAGTGGGCGGTGGAGCTCAACGAGTTCGACATTTCTTATTCGCCAAGGGTGGTGATCAAGTCCCAGGCGGAAGTGGACTTTGTCGCCGACTTCTCGGCCGAAGTAGGAGGAGACGAAGGCTTTTCCAGCCTAGTCTCTTGGAAGATGTTCGTGGATGGGGCTTCAGGCAAGAATTCCGTGGGAGTCGGGGTTGTGCTGGTGAGCCCGCAGGGGACTAAGATCGAGCAAGCCGTCAAAATTCTCTTCCCCGTCACGAACAATCAGGCGGAGTACGAAGCCATGGTGGCAGACTTGCGTCTCGCCATGGAGTTGGGGATCCAGGATCTCAAGGCCTTCACCGACTCAATGGTGGTCGCGTCGCAGATCAGGGGAGAGTTTGAGGTATGCGACCCCATCCTGCAGAAGTACTTGGTCAAGGTTAAAGGCTCGGTGAGAGGTTTCCAGTCTTTCTTCGTCGAACACGTGTCTCGAGAGGAGAACTCAAAGACAGACTACCTCTCCAAGTACGGTCCCAGAGCGGGATAGACAGTGACCGAATTGTTTCGACAAACCATCGAGGAAGGGGAGATGATGAAGATCGAGCAAAGAGCTCCTTGGAAGGACCCGTTCGTTACGTTCTTAACGACAGGTCGGCTTCCTGCCAGTGAGGGAGATCAGAGAAAGTTCTGGTACAAGGCTGCTTACTACTTGCTACATGAAGGGGAACTTTACCGCAAGACTATTTCAGACCCTCTAGCCAGATGCCTCTCAGAAGTTGAAATCCCTCGAGTGCTTGAGGAGATTCATTCAGGAGAGTGTGACAGCCACTCGAGGACTCGTACTCTGGAGCAGAGGATTCTAACACACAGCTACTTCTGGTCGACCATTCAGAAGGATGCAGAAGCCTTCTCGAGGAAGTGTCCAAAGTGTCAGCTTTTCAAGCCTCTTCAGTTGCAGCCCGCTTAACAGCTTCGCTCAATCAATGCTCCCTGGCCTTTCGCCATCTGGGGAATGGATTTGATTGGTCATTTTCCCTAAGCTAGCGGTCGTAGGAAGTTCGTTCTCGTCATGATCGACTACTTCTCCAAGTGGATCGAGGCAAATGCTCTTGCCAAGACAACTTCTCAGGTCGTGAAAAACTTTATCTGGGGAGAGATTGTCTGCATGTTCGGGATCCCTCTTGCCATCGTCACCGACCCTCAATTTGCCAGCTTGGAGTTGGAGGACTTCTGCAGGCAGCTAGGGACGAATCTTCGATTCTCCTCTGTACATCATCCTCGGAGCAATGGACAGGTGGAAGCTGCCAACAATTTGATCATCAACCTCTTGAAGAAGAAGGTTACCAACTTGAAGGGCAACTGGGCAGAGCAACTCTCCTCGATCTTATGGGCTCTGAGAACAACTCCTAACTCGTCCACGGGGGAAAGACCCTTTATGTTGTCCTACGGGTCCGAGACACACATTCCAGTAGAATTCAAGGTTCGGAGCCCGAGGGTCGTAGCAGCGGGAAAAGGCAGCGAAGAATGACGCCTGAAGAACGAAGACGCTCAGAAGCTCTCACTAGACTACATCGAGGAACTTCGTGACTTAGCCTCCATCCGCCAAGAGGAGATCAAGAGGCGAATGACAAAGCACTTCGACAAAAACGTTCTCCTCAAGCATTTCCTTGCGGGAGACCCGGTCATGAAAATGCTGGATGCGGCAGGAAGGGGATCTGTCGTTGGCAAGCTGAATCCCAACTGGGAAGGACCTTTCATCGTCCAAGAAGCCCTAGTCACTGGAGGCTATCACCTACAAAACCTAAAAGGAGAGCTACTAGGAAGTACTTGGAGCTGGAATGACCTGAAAAGGTTCTACCCCTAACGGTAACATGTACTGAATATTTGTAATCTTATTTCTATGTTTACATTTCCTCGCCCCCGGAGGCACGGGTGAATGCGAGTTGTGTTCTCTGTGTTGATCATCTCAAGTTAGCTAGAAGCAGTGAAGTCCATCTCCACGATCGATTTAGGAAACCCGTGTTCGACCTGTTTTTCCTAAAAAGCCCAGAGCGGACGATGAGACGATGCTTCGGGATTTAAGCGTCCTTGTAAGACCGAGGCTCTGCATTGACGGCCGAGATCAGCTCCCCCCTTACATGTCGGCCTAGCTACCCCCGATTGCATCTCTCCTCCGACTGGAGGAACTATCAGGAACAGGTCTGGACGCTAACCTCCTAAACTCGATGAATGATCGACCTCACAAAGTGATATCTTGTGTAAAGGCATCATTGGTCTTTGAGAAGACTAAAATGCCAGCTCTTAGCGATTGTTTGTCCTGTAAGGCAGGACACGTCTCTGTTGTTGCAAAGGTGGGATAACCCGCCATTCTTTTATAAGCAGCTGGGCAACTAAGCTCTGGAAGGTACGAGTTCGTGGAAGGATGATGGACTCGAGTGAGTGTCTTGTAGGACCCCCCGAGGGCCATTTCCCTTCGCTTGCACGCTGGCTTTTGTAGCCAGGTGTCAGAGCTTGAAGCGAACTCCACGATTGAGTTGGGAATCGAGCCTTCGACCTGATTCTCCTAAAAAGCCCAGAGCGGACGATGGGACGGTGTGTCGGGATTTAGGTGTCCTTGTAAGACCGAGCCCCTGCATTGACGGCCGAGATCAGCTCCCTCCTTGTATGTCGGTCTAGCTACCCTCAATTTCATCTCTCGTATGACTAGAGGAACTATCAGGAACATGTCTGGACGCCAACCCCCCAATTTGATGGAGGGAAGATCGTCGTCTCTTTAGAGTTTCGTTCGTCATCAAAGAAATTGATGCATCTAACTCTTTGGCTATCTCTTAAGCAGCATGACGAATGACTTCAGCACCGATATAAGTTCTCGAGTCGTGGGGTTATCGTAGTCCGAGTCCCTGCACGATCTCCTCTCCTGCATATCGGCTTCCAATCCCCTCAGGTGAGATATTTTCGTCGTGTGTGTTGTTACCATAACCCGAACCCCGTGTACGAGGTTCCCTCCTGCAGGCCGACTACGAGCTCAACCCGAGTCGACCCATCTCCAGTTGAGCTCGGCTCCTGTAAGATGTAGCTTCCACCTCCAGTTGAGCTTGACTCCTATTAGGTGTCGACCTATTCTCCACCATCAGATGAGCTTCCTCCTGATTAGGTGTCGACCTATTCTATATCAACAATGGAGCCTCCTCCTGTTAGGTGTCAACTATATCCTTCAACTCGGTTAATCTCGGCTCCTATGAGGTATGCGATCATGCATGTGCGAGTAACAACGTGTGAGTAAGCGGAGCAACTATCTCGGTGCGAGCAGCTATTGCGTGAGTACGAGCAACATCAACATGCGAGTATGCGCACGGCGAGCACTTAACCTCTCCGCTCTTATGAGCCTATCGAGCGACATCAATAAGAGAATACACGCGTGACGATCACTCAACCTCTCCGCGCCTATGAGCCTTGCGAACGTCATCATCCAACGAGCATTCAAATACAAAAACCAGCAGTACAGAAGAACATTTTTGTATCACACGACGAGTATTAAAATACTTTACCAAATTTTTTAAGTGTTCACAACTTTCTATCTTTACAAGCGAGTACGCAGGAGGTCGTTGACCGACTATGACTCGTCGTCGCCAGTATCAGGCTTGTACTCCTCGTCTCCGATGACGTCTTCCTCATCCTCGCCATCCTCATCGCCGTCACTGCCGTTGCTACTCTCTCCACTGCTGCTGTCGCTGCCGCTGGAGCCGGAAGGGGAGGAGAGGACGCGGTCAGCGAGTTGGCCTCCTCAGCGAGCAAGCCTGGGATGAGGTCCGCGATCGTTAGATGATCGACCTCTGGTCCAAGGAAGCCATCCATCCTCAGCTTTGCGAGAATGGCTTCCCCCGTTGCTCGCGCTATCCCGCGGCGGATAGCGGACATCTCATCCTCGTGGAAGATGATCCTCTTGCCCATCCCGTGCGGACTCGCCTCCTGCTGTTGCTCAACCGGACGAGTATTCGAGGGACCGGGGCGATCTTCAACGACGACCGGACGAGTTTCTAACTCAGCGACCCGGGTTTGAGAAGCCTCCAGCTCGGCTTTGGTATTGACGAGTTCTTTCTCGAGCTAGCAAATCTTCTTCGCCATTTCGATCTCGGCGGCCTGCGAATATCAAGAACAACCAGTTAGCAAAATGATCCATTTACAAGCTTGGGCGCCTTCTTTCCGGATCTCACGCCGAGCTCTCCGGCGGGATCCGAGGAACCTTGGTTTCCGGGCAGATTTGAGGACGAGTTGCGTTGCTTGACGACAAGGGAGGAGGTGGCGACAGAGTTGTGCTCCTCGGTTGTTGCGAGCTAGCCGAAGGTGGAGGTTGCAACGACAAAGGTATGCTCGCCGCTGGCAGTGACGAGGTGGTCGCATAAGCATGGGATTTGCTCGCCCCGGGATGCGAGGTCTTCGACGCTGGAAGGTCTTGTCTTCTCGCTTTGGGGGCAGGTTTTCCAACCCCCTTCTTTGTACCGACATTGATCCGAACAGTGTGTCAGATCGAGACTGTTGCGAAGCTTAAAGGGCGACCGACGGAGCTTCTCGTAGGGGAGCGACATCCAGAGGCTCACCTTCAGTAATCGGCAGAGGAGCTGCGGGTATAAAGAATAAGTCAGCAAAGAAGAATACAACTTGGTCAACGACTAAGTTAGTTTTTGACAAGACGGTGACCTTGCGAGGCAGCGAGATCTACCTGCAGCTGTGCCTGGGACCCATCGACTTCCGGGGCAGGAGGAGAAGTCGGCGGAGAGAGGAGAGAGAAGTCAAGAACGGATAGATCGGGAATGTCGCTCAGCCCGAGGTTGTCAAGGAGCTTCTAGGTGCTGGTTAAAGATTCAGGATGGATGGCCGAGGAGGAGACATTCTCGACAGGAGGAGGCGGGCTGTCAGTTTTAGAGGCGAGCGACTTCTTCAGTTTTTCTTCTTTAGGCGAGCGAGATCAGCAACAACCTTGCCTTCTCGCTGCCTTTTAGGCCTTGTCGGCTCAAGGAATCCAAACAATGCGGCCATGCTCGCTAGGTAGGCTTCCTCGACTGACTTCAACATCGCGTACGAGTTCCAAAAGCGTGTCTCAAAGACCAGCCACCCCCTATAAATAGAGTTCAGCATACATCCATCAAAAACGAGTAAATCAGATACTCGCCCACGCAGCTCGCCGAATAAGTGTTGGCTGTTTTTTTTCGAGCTCCTACGTCACCCAGAAAGATCGGGAATTGTGTACAATCCATATTCATCGAGGGTGGACCCCTTCAGAGCCAGGTCAGCAGAAGTCAAAGTCAACAAGTTAAGACAGAAGTCAGAGTCAACACGCAAGACAACAAAAAACCTAAGCTAGTATGACGAGCTCCCATCGCATACTCGCCAGGTAGGCGACTAGGACATTTACTAGCCCTGCCGCACGAGCTCCCCCAAGAAGTTGCCGAGTCACCGGCGGGTGGGGTTATAAATAAGACCCCCTCCCCTTGGATTTGCCTATAAATAGGACCCCAGGGGTACGAGGAGACGGACTTCGGAATCTCGCAAATATCTCGAGAACTCTTTTTCTCAGACATCAGCCGAGCCTTTGGATCCCTTTTTCAGAGAGACAGGTCGCGAGTTTGCGACTATCTACCTTCGTTGCCGCGACTTTGTTATCAGCTAGTCTACCTCTTACCCTGCTCGGTCATTTTTGGTTGTTGAGGGGTTGCTTCTTCTAAGCTTCCGGGTACGTGGTGGGACCTCCTTGCCGTAGCGCTTGGGGTCCTTTTAGTTGTACAACAGTTTTCGAGTCTTAGCCCGTTAGCCGTCGAGCCTGATCGCTGAACCGGTAACCTCAGACTGCCTTGATCCGAATTTTGTGGTTGGGAATTTCCTGTCTTCAACAGCGGTGATCAGCCGAATGAATACCCCTGACATTGACACTAGGATGCCATTTTAAAATGTGTTGAATGTCTCCAAGAGGGAAAAACTTAGAAGGCGGCTTATCACTGGGGTATAAGAAAGTTCGCCATATGTGCATCGAGCATCAAAACAGATTTTTGAGACATCATGAGTGTTCTTAAGCATGTGATAGATGGGTCCTACACACTTAATGTTAAGCTCTTGTGGATGGGTTGAGCTGGGGATATAACTTGAAGAGGCTTTAAAGATTTTGTACTCGTTGTTGAGTCTCTCACTTGATTCTCATTCTGAAAAACGCTAGGTGTCAGTTCTAGATACTCTTTAACTTGCTTTGCTATCAGAAACATTTGCGCCAATGACAACTCAAACTCCCTCTGTCTGTACCATGAGGTCAGTGGTAGATTTGTTCTCACAATCTTGTAGACTCCTCGCAATGCACTGAGCCGCTACATTCCTGCTACCCTATCACATTATACACTGAACCATTAGGAAGGGATGATTCTATAGTTGGGCCTGAGCATTGTGTCTGTGGGAACATGATTAAGCACATCAATGGCTTCTGTGTGGGGAAGGATTTCCAATGGTGCAAACTCCTAAGGACAAGTGGCTTGATCCGACCTCCTAGGTTGTATCATGTCAAAAATTGTGTTTATGCAATTTAAGGTAATTTTATATGATTTTGAAGTGAGCCTCCATGCTATCAAAATAAGCTAATAGATACCATTGAAATTCAACATTCAACATCTCAGTATTCTGATCAGTAATTTGAGCATTAGAAGTACTAAAATTTCCTATACGCGTGGTGTCATTCTCGAGATAGCGACCTGTACGAGGCTCATGATAATCACCATAATAGTCGTCCCTAGCATAATAGATCAATGTCGGGAGCCAAATCAATCACTAAATTGTCTAAATAGTACGATTTTTTTAAGAGAAGCTCTTTGGGTTGGAGCATAAGTAGGCTTTAGATCCTCAAATAGAAAAGAGGAATAATGAAGCCAGGAGAGTGTCCTGACCATAATCAAATCCCGTAGAATGGCTACTATGACATGTCATGGATGACATAGGCAAACTCTTGCTTCTTAGACGCAGGATGACGTAGAGGTGTCGAGGTGAACCATGGAAACCCTATAGTGTAGTGGAGGGGAAACCCAGTTAGAATTTAGTAATGATGCACATGCACTTGACAATGATTCGCGAGAAATTACGAATAATAAAATTGTTAAAGGCTAGCATGAGAATATCACGATTGATTACAATGCAATTGAAAAAGCTTGTGATTTCAAGTTCGTGTAAGGCGAGTGAAGCTTAAATTAAATACATAGTGAATAAACTTTGCAAGTCGAACACTTTCAAAAGGGAAAACACCACGAGCATATATCCATAATAATAAGTAGAATGCAATAATTGGACTACAACAAAACTAGTCTTTACTTTTACATATACATGAGTAAAGATACCATATGACGAAATTACCCTTAGTGGGTATTACACATACGACTTGCTAGTATAGAGATAATAATTTAATTACAACTATCACCCTCAAGTCGGTCGAAAGATATTAGTCATCCCTAGCTTGTGGGTATCATCTGTAAACATATCGCATCCTAGATTTTTGGTGAAAACATTTGTCAGTTGATCTTTGGAGCAAACAAATGGAGTGACCATATTCCCTTTGCTCAAGTGGTCTTTGATAAAATGTCGATCAACTTCAACATGTTTAGTCATGCCACGTTGTACTGGGTTATGAGGTATACTAATGACTGCCTTGTTATCATAGTATAAGGAGAGTGGTATATACTCCTGGAATCCCATATCATGCAACATAGAACACGATCATAGTCCTTCACAGAGACCTTGAGACATTTCCTGTCACTCAGCCTTCGCACTTCATCTGACTAGCACATTCTGCTTCTTTCTTTGCTAGGTAACAAAATTTCCCCCAACAAATGTACAATACTCTTTTGTAGATTTCCTGTCATCACGACTCTCAGCCCAATCTGTGTTTGTGAAGACTTCAATCCTCAAGTGGTTGTTTTTAGAGAATAGGAGTCCCCTACCAGGTTCCTTCTTCAAGTACCGTAGTACACGATATACGGCCACTTGAGCTCTATTTGTTTGGGAGTTTCGCTACTCCGTTTTGGGCAAACGCCGCCGGAAGGAGGGTAAACAAATGAACCTTCGGCGGCGCTTGCTCCGTTTCCACCCGCCCGCCTTGAGAAACACCCCAAAAAGCTCCGTTTGGAGCAGCCACCTCTTCCCTCCTGTTCGAACACTCCGTTTCCACCCGCCGGATCGACCCGACACTGCCGAACCAAATGGAGCCTTGATGTCTAATTCTTTGAGCATGCATATATCTACTTAAGATATTTACAACATAAACAATGTCCAAACTTGGAATGCATATATGCGTCTCCCAACCAACCTCTGATAGTTGAAATATCCGTCTGATTACCATCACTATCTTCATCAATATTATGATTCTCCTCCATATGAGTGTTTGTTGGGACACAATCGGGTATCCAGGTTTCCTTTAAAGGTCCAAAACATATTTGCATTGGGATGTGAAGATATCTTGATTCGACCTAGTCACTTCAATTCCTAGAAAGTATCGTAGCCTCCCTAAATCCTTTACTTCGAACTCTGTAGACAATAGTGCCTTGAGATATGTAATTTTGTCTGGGTCATCCCTAAATCCTTCACTTCGAACTCTGTAGCATGGACTCTTGAAACCTGCCAAATCATGTCCTGGGTGACTGCTTCTTGTCATATAATGGCTTCTTTAAGTCTCAGACAAGTCCTTCTGGTCCCTTTTTCACAAGCCCAAGAGAAAATTTCATGTACACTTCATTCCAACTCACGATAGAAAAAGTCATTTTTCACTTCCAGTTGATGAAGATCCCAGCCCAAGCAAGCAATACATGATAAAAGAACCTGAATGAAGTCCATCTTTGCCACTGGAGCAAAGGTCTCATGGTAGTCCACTACTTGAGTCTGGGTGTATCCTTGTGCAACCAGTCATGCTTTGTGTCGTTCAACCTTACCATCCTGACTTTGTTTAACAGAGAACACCCATCTTGAACCAATGACTTCTTCCCAGAAAGAAGGGCAGAGATGTCCCATGTGTGGTTCTTTTCCACTACAGATATTTCCTCCTCTATAGCATTTGTCCATTCATGGATAATCAAAGCTTCCAACCAATGACTTGGGAATGGTAATCAAGGATATCGAATGTAATAAAGGCCTAATGTGCATGAGTAAGATGATGATAAGAAACATGGTTGGAAATAGGGTACTGCGTGCAGATCGCGTCACCTTTCAGGAGTGCAAGTGAGAGATATATGTCATCATCAGAATCTGAGTCTGAAGCTGACACTAGTAGAGGTGGAATGATAATGACATGTCTACTTGTTTGTTGGTGGTGATATACAAGTGGAAGTGGAAGAATTAGAGACGGAGGAGGAAACTAAGTTGGAAGCATTACTTGGATAAAAGGGATTGTGTGAGTAGGAAACCGGGTAAGAAGTGTTGCTTGGACGAAAAGGATAATATGAGTAGGAGGAATGAGAGGGAGAGGAATAGAGGTATCAGATGAATTCACTAGGACCTTACGAATTGAATGAGTCGGATCCAGAAAAAAGGGTTCCTCCTCGCGGGAGGTAACATCCATGGTACAAAATGTATGCCGTGACAGATGGTGGTAACACCGATATCCTTTCGTGGTGGAGGAATAACCAATAAAGGCACAACGTTGAGCACGGGGGTCAATTTTATGATGAGATTTATGTACTTGAACAAAACACACCCAAACACACCGGGTGATAAATGAGAGGTATGTACAACATAAGTGGTATAGAGACGGGCGAGAGTAGTATAGTCTAAAATCTCGCGATGGTAAACGATTGATTAGATGAACAATGGTTATAACATGATTGCCGCCATTAAGATTTAGGAAGATGTATAGGTGGTGAGAAGGCAATGTGCAACCTCAAGTAGATACCATTTTTTTCGTTCAGCGACCCCGTTTTGGATAGATGTGTGAACACATGGTTTTATAGATAATACCATGACCTATGAGATGGGAACCAAACAACCTACGATCATTATATCCCCCCATTATCACTACAAAGGACACAGATAGTGCCCTTGAATTGGGTTATCACCATCCGATGAAAGGCTTGAAAAGAAGAAAAAATCACTTTTTTATTTGAAAGATAAACTCAAGTAGTATGAGAAAAACAGTCAATAAAAGTGACAAACCAACGATAACCAGATAATGATAAAATATGAGATGAACCTCAAACATCTCAATATATGATATCAAAAAGACAAGTACTTGGAAAAGATTAATGCGAGAAGTTATGTCTAACATGTTTACACAACTCACATACATCACAAGATAAAAATTTAATAAAAGGCAAAAAAGAAGGAAACACTTTGAAGATAGAGTGGAGAGGGATGTCCGAGACGTTGACGCCATCGTCGAACATTAGCAGCAGTAACAATAGCGGATGAAAGAGCTTAAGATGGTAGATAGGGATCCATGAAGTACAACCCACCATGATAACTACCACAACCAATGTTTTGCTTTGTATCCAGTTCCTGAAAATACAAGAGTTGGAAAGGAAAGTTATTGAGCAGTTAAGAGATCTATCGATATTTCCGATCGAAAGCAAATTACGAGGAAAGAAGGGAGCATGCATGACAGAAGAGATGAAAATGGACGGATAGGATGAGATGTAGCATTTGCTCGCAATGAGGGACAATGTGCCATTGGTAGTGATAACCTTGTTCTTACCAGACAAAGGAGTGTAAGAAACAAAATCTTAGGAGGATCCGGTCATATGATCAGTGGTCTTAGCTATTAAAGGCTCAAGGCGCACCAAGGAGCAAATGAGTCTTGGATCCTTGACTCAAGGCGCAAGTGCGCGCCTAACAAGGGCAAGATGCAACCACATCCATTTTAAATATTAGCATCAAATGTTAGTTCATCTTCTTGATCAGATTTTTTTGTCTATTTTATTAATTAATCATTCATTACTATCATTTATTTCTCTTAAAAAATAAAATCAGTATAGCCACTTGCATCATATCTATGTTCCAATGCACGATTATGTTTCAAAAACACTAAATCATGCAAAAATTATTGAGTTATTGCACCATTTCTTTTTATTTTGAAAAAAAAGTTTACACAAATTCTCACCAGGCTCTCCTTTATGCTCCAAAGACGTATATAAGACGCACGAATGCGCAACCTCTGAGCCTGGTGAGCCTTGAGCATTCGACGCTCCTTTAACAACATAGTCGGCGGCCCCTGAGTCGATCCAATCAGATGGAGTGTTGGTAGCAGCATGCGCACTAGGCATAATTGCGGTGGCAAAGGATATAAAAGCACTAGAAGACATATCTGGTTGGGAATGAAGTAACCGTCTGAGAGTATCCAATTCATCCACTATTAAGGTCCCTGAGGAAGGAGCATGGTAGGGCTCCTTATACACTTTCGTGGAATAAGCAACATCACGAGGTCTCGACCCCTCCAATCGGTAACCCCCTCCCCTCATCCAGGTGCATTGCCACGTCCACGACCACGCCTTGGTGGAGCGAGATGAGGATGAAGTTTAAAGCACAAATTTCAAAATGTCATCTACAACCACAATAATCACACGTAAACATAAGTGTTGATATTGCCCCTAGCCACGCCGGTCAAGGCAGAGCGATTAGGTGGGATAATCGTGTCGAGAGATTTTTGACAGTCTTTGTTCCCCAAAACCACACTAAATGCCTCCTGAAGAAAAGAGAGAGGAGAGCGATGAAGAATATGAGTCCGAACCGTATCTGACTCCATGTTCAAACCCATCAAGAAGACATGAAGACGGTTGTGTTCTTTCTTTGCAATTGAACCGCATCAGCAGTACAAGCTGGAGTGAAGTGCTCAAAAAAGTCCAATTCTAGATATTGTTGCTCGAACTCCGAAAAATATGAGATATTCAAGGATCCCTAACACAATTCTAAAATTCAACGAGTAAGCTCGTAAATCTGGATGGAGCTGTCAATCTGTGAGTAGATTTCACGTGCCCGAGTTCAGATCTCATAGGCAGTGTTCATCAACATATAATTTTGATTACCTTTAGAGACATTGAATGTAAGAGCCACGAGACGACAGGATTTCTCTGAATCCCAACACTTCTAAGAGGGATCGATCTTGGATGAGTCCATAATAGTCCCATCTATGTATCCAAACATCTGATGACTGCTAATTACATGTTGAGCTACTCGGGACCATTCAAGTTAATTAGTCTCATCAAGTGGCACAATAATAATCTTCAATGAGTAGGTGTGGTCGTGCATCCTCCAAGGATCACTCATCTGTGGTATCGTCACACTTGTCGAAGAAATAGAACAATCACCCATGTTGTCACAATTTAATGGGAAGAAGAATACCCACTGTAGGTCAAAATAACAAAGAGAATGGCCAATCAACCAAGAGAGTAGGGGACACGAGCTCCACTAACAGCGAGTAGGGGCATGGGCTCCAGCAACAACCAGCAGGGGACACTAATTCCAGTAGTCGGCAGTGTTTGCGCTGAGCAGGGGATTATATCTTGGACGGAAGAAGCATCAAACAACGTGGTGGCGGCAGTAGGAGCCATCAGAGGGGTTCTCAGACAAAGTCGTCTGTAGAGGAAGCGTCAGTAGGCTTCGGTAAGGCAGTCAGTGACATCTGGAGTCGGCGGCGTCAACCCCTTTAGCGAACGACAACGGAGTAGAGCCGCCTATGGTACTCATAGGCTCGACATTAGTTCCGAGCCCACAAACTGATCACCGTCGGTGTACACAGAGTGAGGGACTTCGCTTGGGATAGACGATTGTATGAGAAGTTGCGGCGAGAAGAGCGAGTGGCGAAGACGAGAGCGAGGGTTAGGGAACCTCCCCTTGATCCCAAGTAGAATGGGATAATTGGATTACAATGAAACTAGTCTTTACTCTTACATACACATGTGTTAATATACCATATGATGAAATTACTCTTAGCTGGTATTGCACACACGACTTGCTAATATAGAGATAATGGTCTAATTACAATTTGATATGATATAAATCCATACACAGTGAACCCGAGATAAACTTCAATTAAGAATTTCACAAGCATAGAGGCTCTGAGATGGAAGAAGATATAGTATTGGATTCGTGATTGTGCTATCCTCCAAGAAATGTTGTGTGAGGGGAATGTTTGGGAAGGAAGGGCAAGGGGATGTGAGGAGTTTCAGTGTGCTGGAGGACAACTGTATTGGATTTGTTAGGGTTGGAAGAGAGGTTGCTGTGGCTGGTAGGAGTGGCTGGGAGCTGTGGGAGGGGGACTGCAGGCCTTGGCAAGTGTAGGGGAAGAAGTGTCAGGCGGCTGAGAGGGGATTGGGAAAAGTTTTTCCAGTACAGGGAGGATCGCCAGATGGCTGGAAGGTATCTGGGAGGAGTGGACACAGTCGGAGAATGCAAGGAAGGGTTTCTGGCAGGCTGGAAGGAAGCCGGACGTGCTTCCGGCTGGATGGAAGGAATCTGGGAGAATTCCTGCAGGCTTGGAGGAATCTGGGAGAATTCTGGCAGGCTGAGGGGTGTTTTGGCTTTTGGGTGGCTTCCGGCAGGCTGGAATGAAGCAGGGAGGGTACTGTAGGATATTGCTGGTGCTGGAGGAGGGCTCTGGAGGTGCTGCGAGGCTGTTGGAGAAGCGCTCAACTATGAAGGACTGGGTTTTACTCCGGCTGAACTTTGAACAGGAGTCAGAAACTGCAGTCCAGCAGTTGGCCGAGGTTTTTTTTTGGGGGGGGGGGGGGGGGGGGTTCTTCATTCAGTTGGGGGTGGAGTGAGTGGGTATTAGTAGTGGAGAGTATTTGGTTAGTTATTGGAGAGTAGGGTTTAATGGGATCAGTGGGTAGTTAAGGGTGATTATGAGTTGTTATAAGAGGGATAATGGTTAGTTATGGTTGTTATGAGGTTAATGTGTGGTTTTTGCTAGTTATCAGAAGCGGAGAGGTAGTTATGGTAGTTGTTTGAAGTGAAGAGGTAGTTATGGTGGTTATTGGAAGTGGGGAGTGGGGTGGTTGATGAGTGTGTAGATCATGTGGGCCCGGCCATCTTGAACGGTGATTCCTATCACTTTGTATGACTTCGGCTTGTTTTACTAATACAAGATACCTTTACAACATAAATAAGATTCAGACAGAAGCTACTCGACTATACTTGAAACACGCTGACTTTGTCAATTAAATATGGCCTAGCCTTCTTAGAACATACCTGTGGTGATTCATGGCTTAATATATTATCACACTTTGTGTCGCTAGTGTTTCCTATTCTTTGGCTTGATTTTGTTTCATTGTCTTCATATTCCTAGCATCTTATTGAGAATTTTCTGATGATTACTTATCATTTAGGACCCTTTATCTTTTTAGCTTTAGGGCTCATTTACTAATTATATTTACAGTAATGATTTATTCCATGCTGTCCATGTGACTTTTTCTTTTTAATTTGGAAGCTTTTGTAGTGTAGAAAACACAGTCAGGTTATTTCTGAGTGTATTCTGCTTTGTTTTCCTATAATTTCTAGTGCACATGTCGCTATGTTAGCAATCTTATGTAATCTTTGGGTAGGTTCTTGTTGAAAATGAAATTATAGTTATAATCATTTTCTTACGTTCTGATTTGTCAGATTATAAAAGTTTTGGAGTTAATTTCAAAGAAGGAAAGCCTACAAGTTCCACCGGGATTTACTGAACGGATAGCTGCTTAATCAAATTGAAGTTTAAGAAGAGCCGTCTTGGCCTTTGAGACTTGTCGAGTGCAACAGTAAGAAGCTCAATATACGGAAAATTCTGAACTTATTTACTGTATTTTCCACATATTTTCTTTTGTGCATACAACTTGTGTTTCCTTGTGTTGGTTATTTATCTGAATTTGGTTTTAGATACCCATTCACAATGAACCAAGCAATTCCACCAATGGACTGGGAACTATATGTTTCGGGAATAGCATCTGACATAATGAAGGAGCAAAGTCCTAAAAGGTTTCAAAATTAATTCTTTTTGCTTATTGTTAAGTTTTGATAATTCATTAAAGCTATATAGTCTGTAGAAGCATTTTCCGACTAAAACATGGAATGAGACATCATTCTTTTGATTGAATGATATTTTTAAACTGTCCCTTATTTTGAAGTAGTTTATTTTGTATATAAATCATATATCATATTGTATATCGGCAAAGCCTTCTATTGTTATAAATATCAAATACTGGTGAGCTATTATTGCACCTAAATGCAAGCATGACTCAATTAATTTGTGTTTCTATTTGTATATGATTTGCGAACCGCTAAAAGTATTTTGCATTCAATTTTAGCGAGTGTTTTGAATGTTACATAATACCTTGGTTGTTAATTTTCTCATACATCTGAAGCCATAATGCTATATTTAAGATCTCTAAAATATTTGTACCACCACATGACGGGTTTATTTCGGATATGAGGAAGAGGTGATCTTTGGTATAGTTCTTATTCTAAAATTTTATAATATTTCTTAGCATCAAGTAGTGCATATAACAAGATTCATATTGATTTATTTTGTGTAGCATACTGTAATAGAAGTATTTTTTCTTTTCAACATGATCGGAAAGATGCTTTAAATAATTGTCTATTAGGCTTCATTCACTTGGATGGAATTGAGCTCTTGAAATTGAAATTGGAGGAATCAATTCCACTTTCATTGTTATGTGACAAAATAAGTGAAAGAAATTGAAAATCGTACAAAATTATCTGGAATTCATTTTATAATAATCTCAGTTCCTTCCTAATGACGTCGGAATTGGCCATGTCTCAATTTCAATATCCAATTCAATTTCTGTTTAAGCTAACAGAACCTTAGGCCATTATTAACATTTTTTTTAATCATGTTTGTCATGACGCATCATTGATATGATCTTTCATGCTTGGAACATTAAAGGTTTATTTTTCACCATGTAGGATGCATGCTTACACAAGTAGATGGTTGAGATGATTTAATTTGTTTAATCTAATTATTCCCAGATTATTTCAAGTACGTGGAAAAGTATATGAGCTGCTTGTTAACTGCATTCCTCCTGAAATCATCTTAAAGGTGATTGCTTAAACTTCTCATCTAATTCAAAGAAGTAAATCCTTTTGAAGGTTGAATTAAATCCTTGTATTTTTGTAATCAACAAACTTAACTTAAATCTCCATCATAATTTTGCAGAAATTATTGTCAGAATTATTGAAGAAGCTAGACTCCGAGTTAAAGCATGAAGTTTGCCATTGGGCTGCATACTATGTGAGAATGAGATCATTATAGATATGCCTAATAAGAAAATTAAACAAAATTTTAAACTTTTTTTCATCAAAATGCATTTGAGGTTTACTTGCCTACGTTGATGATTTTTATAGTTTCAAATTCTTTTATTTCATTAGAGAATTATGAGTTATGACTGGTGGTGGTTTCTATTTTAGTCATGTGTTAGGCCTTTGATAGTTTTGAAAATTGGTCTAATTTGGATTAAATCTTCAATTCTAGCGGTGATTCTTTAGGCTTAATTGTAGTATTTTCGTATCATTAGCTTTTATGTCTAATGATTAATGATTCCGCAATGGCGAAAATTGATATTCGTTATTATGCAATCATTAATGTTAGGATAAAAGTAAAGAGCATCCTTAAATTTTAATTTGTGGTTCTTTATTTCCACTAATTGGACTGCTTTATTTAGTTTATCTTGATGAAGAGTACTTTAGCTCGGGAATTATCAAATTTCATTGATTATTAGTGTCGAACTACATGTACCAGAATTAAGTTGGTCGAGTTTCCACCATAAGATGAGGGATTAGAATTTTGAGAACTGAAGGATCATATTGAATTTCTGGGTGGTAGAAGCTCAATATCCAGGTTTGCGGTTGATCTCCATAGCTCCACCACCTCCAAAATTGTACTAGGAAGCCCTCTTTAACCAGTGATTCTTCATTTGCTGCTCCGAATGTCTTCGACCTCACATCCAAGTTGGCTTGATGGATTCAAATATGCATCAAGCCCTCCCTCTCGGAAAGAATTTTGTCCGTAAATTCGATGGGTCCACCAAGGAATTTTTGTCCTTTAGAGACAACTCAGCTAAACGTAGTGCCCTCAATGGAACAACTCCATTAACAACACGGAATGACTCTACCGGCATCGAATCCTTAGTGAACAACAGCGAGGGATGCACAACTTCGATCAGGTTAACTGCACCACTGTTCTCAAGACTGTTATACCATCCAAAAGACTTCACAATTCTATGCATGGCCATACAATGATCCAAGATCACCCTGCTTTGCCCCTTCTGAACCTGCAGAGAGAGTAGGGTGCAGAAGCAATCTTCTTCCCTTAGAAAAGGAATGGGTGTTTCATTAGCCATATTGCACATACCTCCTATCAGACTGTTAGAGCCTTCCCAAAAGAGTATGACACGGTGATACGGGCAGGAGTCCACCTGCCCGCCACCTGGGATCACCACCAAGGGGCCCACCTGGAGTCAGCACCAGGCGGCTTTATCAGGGCCGCGGCCCGTAACCCCAACCAGCTGTCCGCCATGGAATCACCACCATGCGGCAGGTTGTTGAGACCGGGGCTCGATCCCCAGATCTCCTAGATAAGAGGCCTTCAGCAACACTCATCACCAACTGATCCGCGGATCAGTTGGTGATGAGAGTGCTGCTGAAGGCCTCTTATCTAGGAGGTCTGGGGATCGAGCCCCGGCCTCAACAAACTGCCGCATGGTGGTGATTCCATGGCGGAGAGCTGGTTGCGGTGTACGGGCCGCGGCCCTGATAAAGCCGCCTGGTGCTGACTCCAGCTGGGCCCCTTGGTGGTGATGCCAAGGTGGCGGGCAGGTGGACTCCTGTCCCGCATCATAAAAGCGCGGATCAGTTGGTGATGAGAGTGCTGCTGAAGGCCTCTTAACTAGGAGGTCTGGGGACAGCCCCGTCCTCAACAACCTGCCGCATGGTGGTGATTCCATGGCGGAGAGCTGGTGGGGTGTACGGGCCGCGCCCCTGATAAAGCCGCCTGGTGCCGACTCCAGGTGGGCCCCTTGGTGGTGATGCCAAGGTGGCGGGCAGGTGGACTCCTGTCCCGCATCACAAGGGCTCTTGGGAATGCCGTCACAAATCACCTTTTATTTGTATAATTTGTTAATGGATAGGAAAACCAAGGCATACTTGTACACTCTCACCCCATCTCTGTTAGGACACTAATTGGTACAAATGATGATGGCTTGTGGAGATAATCTAAGTTTGTCTGTCATGTTGTTAGAAACTGTGATGAGAATCAGAACCGTTCATTTTATGCAGATCGATGATCGTAGTAGTTTTTGATCTTGTCATTTTTTATTTCAAGTTGTAATTTTATGTATTTTGGAGTCGGGACGTTCGAACAATCATAACCGTCCGTTGCCCCCTAGGAATCTATAAATAGAGGATGAGAGCTCTCATTTTAGGAATTGAAGAATGGAGTATAGAAGCTCATTCTTTGGTCAATTTGGTGTTGAAGCCGATCCCGGGTGCGAAGCCCGGGACTACCCTCTCCTCCCCTTCTCCAGCCATCCTCCCTCCTCCATTTTCCCCTTGGCCGACCACCACCTCCTTATTCCAGTCTCTCCCACAAACAACCGGCCACCCTTCCTTCCTCTTTTCCCCTTTGCCGACCTCCCATCAATCTCCCTTTCTTGTCGTGGAACCACTTCCCTAACGCTCCCTCACCAAAAGCTCCAAAAAAGCCCTTAGAATTCATCTCCGGCGATTACCGAAATTTTTTTACGGCTTCCCATTACCATCATTACCATCTCCATCAAGTTTCCATCATTTTCAGTTTTTCGTCGATCGCCGGGAAATACCTCCTGTCACCACCAACCGCCTCTCCGGCGACCGCCAACTTCGGCCGCCTCCGTCCAGCCACCTCCGGCTAGCCACCACTCCACTACCCCATAACCACCATAAATTCCATTACTCCCTCATCCCACCGCATATTACTTCCCAAGTTAACCACCCGCTACTCCCTTGTTTACCACTTATCCCACTCACACAATCTCCCACCATTCCAGCCCAGTTACCCCTTAATTTTATCCCTCTCGCGTCTGAAATCCCCCCCACATTCTTCACGTGGAGCCACATATTACTCCCAACCACCCAATTCTTCCCTCATTCAATCGCAATCGGCCTAACTGCCCACTCCCTAAATTCTCTCCCAGCCACACAATTTCCCCACTCACCAATACTCCATTACCATATTCCAGCAGGTTCTCCCTCTATCCCCTCCTCATTCCTCACATGAAGCCTCAAAATCAGCCCCCAACTAATCCCACTCCCTCCCATTCAACAGCCTTAATTGCTGGCCACATCTTCCACGCCCAGTCCCACCCAATCCCAGCCAAGAAGTGCAATTCAGATCCAGTTCTGCACTTCTGCCTCACCTCCCTGCCGGCAGTTTCTGGAACTACAAATTGCTGGTCTGCCCCTCAAATTTGACACTCCTCCCTGCTGCCAACCAACTGCCCAGCACCCCCCTTGTGTCCACGCAGACAACAATCCCCAATGGCCCCAGAAATCCAAAAACATCCCAGATATGCCACAACAATCCAAAACTTCACCAGGAGTTTAAATTTCAGCGCTTCGACTTGACCCCGCCTTGGGAGATCTTCTCCAAACCCTCTACTACCTAGTTGTGTATGTTTTTAAGTAGTATGTCATTGATTTTATGTTGAATTGTTCGTGAATTTCCTACTGTAAGGATATTGGTTTGTAACTACTGTTTTCAAATTTTGAGGCGTTGAAAGTTCTCATTTACTTGATTATTTGATTTCGAGCTCTCTTGCATCTATACAAACTTCATGTGTTTCCTTGTTTATAAGCTTTAATTGTTGTGGCATATCTTCCAATTTTGATTTATAAAACAAATTATCATTGCAAGTTACAAATCGTCAGATTCATGTATGGTTGCATGTAGCCATGTAGGATTTTTATCCATTATTTCCCCGTCATATAGGACCGTCTTGCGTCAAACTGTATTGATGTAACTTGCCACCATCAATAATGAGCTCACAAACCTTCCCAACATTATGCCCATGGTGTGGAAATGGTTACCTCTGATTCTCATCTACCAATATCTACGCACTAAGCATAATTGTTAATGTCTCTCAAGGCGTAGAAGGATCCTAAAGACATCTCAAGGAGCCGGCACACGCCTAGCGAGGGCAAGACAACCACATTTCATTTTAAATGATCATCAACAAACATCAATTCATCTTCTTAATTAGATTCTTCATCTTTTATACTCACAATCATTCATTACTACCAATGTTTTAAATATCGGATGTCAGACACATATCAGATTGTGTTTTTAAATGTCGGAAGTCGGAGACATGTCGGAGATATTTTAAAATATCGGATTTCCATTATTATAAATAAAATTTTTATTTAATGTATACTAACTATAATTATATGTTATAAAAATTGAAAAATAATATAACAAATAGATAAAAAATGAGTCATTTATATTATGAAATAAATTTAAATAGTATCTAAGAAAAAATATTATTAACAAATACAAAATGTCATTAAAATTATTTAATACATACACTAATTTTATTTTGATAACAATAAGTTTATTGCAAATTAAAAAAAATTAAAAATTAAAAATACTTAATTTATTATAAGTTTTTTCAAACTTATAAATTTATATTAAAAATATGAAACAATCACCTAATAAATGTATAAATATTTTCCTATTTTTTATAATATGAAATTAAAAATTTGTGAAACAATTATACAAAATTGATTGCAAAAATAAAACTTAAAAAATTGAAATAATAAGTTTAATCATTTAAACAAATAATATAGTTCCATAGGTGATTTAAATATATGTTATTTGTCGAAATATAACATAAAATAAAATAGTGAGGGATATTTTAAAAGTCGTGTCGGCTGATTATCAGAAAAGATTAGACATTCGGCCGATATTTTACAAAAGAACATAATATTTTGAAAAAAAAATCGTTTTCCTCTAAAAAATGACATGTCGGGAGACATGTCGGACAATCGGAAATTTAAAACTTTACTACCATCTATATCCCTTGTGAAATGAGGTCAATGTGGCATTTTCAACAAAACTGTTATGTTTCAAAAACCTTAAATTGAAAGTGCTTATTATATTATTTATTTTCTTATTTTGAAAAAAAATTTACAACAAAAATACAAACATGTCTTTTGTGCTCCACACAAACCCCAAAGGCCCAACTCTGAGTCCAATGAGCTTTAAGCCTTATGTGCACATCAAGGTTGTCAGAATCGAGATCCTAGGTGAGATCGTTTTGAGTATGTATCAGATCGGATCGTAGGATAAGATCGAGAATCGCAAGATCCTACAACATTCATAAATTAAGACTAAAAAAATAAAATTGAATTTTGTATCATTAAATTACATGCTCAATTAACAAAAAAATTAATAAATTGAGCAGTATGCGAATAACTATATTAAATTTTTTTGAATAACTAAATCAAAACGATAATATCATACTAAGTTCAATTTCAGTTTCAGGTAAGACACACAATGTTTACTAACAATAAAAACAAATCTGCAATGAAAGCGACCGAAGTAGCCGCTCTTGGCCTCTGTTTGCAGTCGGCAATCGACACTTGGGATATGGTAAAACAACATGATATGATTCTGTGATAGGGGTATGAGGGCGGGATTAGGATAAAAGTAAACAATGGTTATGAGCGTTGGTCCTATTGAATGGGGTCGGGATAAGGTTGTACATGTTTCTAGTTACCTTTGGTCAGACCGGTAGAATCGGGTCACGATCGCGATCCTAAAGATACTAAGATCTAGATCACGATCCCGGTCATAGATGTGCCGATTTAGATCCAAGGTAAGATTCTGATCGATTTACAAAATCTGGATCGTAGGATTTGGATCGCGATCCTGATAACCATGCCTATGATGAAGTATCATCATATCCTCTGCACTCATCTTCTGTCCTCTAACTTTCGTCTTCTGTACCACAGATACAAAATCCACATCCAATCCTTCCCGATTCAGATACCACATCCTATCATGCCAAGTCCCAGTCTCAAGTATCTGTCTCGTCCCTTTCTTCTGAAAATTCACCTTGAAAATATCAAAAGAAACAACACATCTCAGTTGAATGATCATGAAATTAATGGATAAGAGACTAACTGGAAAAAAAGGAGCATGCAAAACATTGGATAGTTTTACTGAACCTGAACAATTAACATTACCCTTACCGACCACTGGCTGGAACGTACCGCCTGCCGTCTGCATGCTATCTGCAATAGCTAGATGAGTGTAAGAGGAGAACTCACCCGCATTTTTTGTCACGTGACGTGATGTGCCTGAGTTGGTGATCCAATCTGATGCCATGGAGGAAGATATGGATGCAAGAGCGAGAGATCCATCAGTTGGGTGGGTATACATAGCGACCCCCCAGCTCCATCTCTGCTCTCCTCGCACGTCTGTTTCCTCTTGATGCCCACCATCATGCTAAGTAGGTTCTGCTCCTCTGTAAAATAATGCCAACTTCCTTCGCACTCTCAGTCATGCCCAAATTGGCTCGATAGCCTCCTCTGCTTCCACGAGCACGTCCCCGACCACGTCCCCGTGTACCACCCAAGTCTCTTTCCTTGGGTGGCTTGGGGCATGCTTGCCTCATATGACCCACCTCGTCACAGTTGTAGCACCATCGGGTTTCTTCACTCTATCTTGTAACACTAGGGGCAGCAACCGCTATTGCTGACTTCACAGTCATGTACCCTCCTATCCCTTCCTGAAGTTTAAGACGTGTCTCCTCCTGAATCATAACAGAGATGACCTCAGTAAGTGTAGGAATCGTCATACCAGAAAGAAGTAGGGCTCTCCGCTGATCGAACTTATCATCTAACCCCTTCAGTAACTTCATCTTCCTCTTCTCCACAATGATCTTAGAAGCCCGACACTGTGAGTCACTGCAACACATCCCGCCAGAAGCGTGATCGTAATCCACCCATAGCCGTTCCAAATCGGAGGCATACTCTTGCATCGTTTTCTCTCCCTGAGCAGTATCATCAATTTCTCCATTCACCTGGAAGGCCAACAGAGTGTTCCCCACGCCATCATATGTGTTCTTCAGCTTGTCCCAAATCTCCATGACTGTCTCGAGACCATCTACCGCGGCGACAATCGATGGGACAACCGAGTTAAAAAGTCACATAAACACCGTCATATGGACCGACTCTCACTCATCTTCAGTCGAGTTCTCTGGTTTCTTCTACGCCCATGTCAGGAATCCTCCAACCTGTTCACTGCAAGGATTTTCTTCACACGTGACCAACCTAGGTAGGTCGTCGGTCCGTCAAGCTTCAAATCAATTGTTGGAAGTTCCAACTTCGCCGATCGTTGTGATGAACCCAACACCCTCAACAATGTGGCCAACTCGTCCGGGCCCAACAACTTAAAGACATCTTCCATTGTTCCTTCCTTCGACATCATGGATCAATTTCCTCACCAATCATCGCATCCCGTTCGGCACCAATCAATTCCTCCTCCTGCCCGAGATCATATCACCGCATCCTCAGATCCACTAGGTTGAGGAGGTGTTGTTGCTGGAGACCCGCTAGATGCAGACGTGCTGGTATGCCCACTATGACCAGTCTCGCACTCTCGGAGCAGCCAGAGACAGCAACGGCCGCTGGATGCGGCAGCGGGAGGGGCGTCCCGTAGCCCTAGAGGCGGAGGTACTCCATCGAGCGCCGATCTCGAAGCCTTGGAGGCGGAGGTTCTCCGTCGAACGCAAAGGCGACAACCGTTAGATGGGGCGGCGGAAAGAGGGTTCCCGCAGCCCGAGAGGTGGAAATCCTCCGTCGAAGCCGCCGAAGTCGCGCGCAGAGGCGGAGATGGATGTCGTCGATCCAGCAGACTCTCGTGGAGGAGCGGTTGCCGGCGTCCACGAAGACGGGCGGCGGAAAAGGGTTCCCGCAGCCCTAGAGGCGGAGATCCTCCGTTGAAGCCGTCGAAGTCGCGGAAGTCACGATCGCCGCTCGGTTTTTTTCCTACAAAAAAAATAGTGTCTCCAATTTATAACCTACAAAATATGCTCAATATTACAACAGTGTCTCGGATTTGCTCTATACAACTACTTTGTTTAATTGATGTTTTACATGATTGGACTTTGTAGACCGATGTCTGCAAACAACTTGTGATGTGCGAATGACCAACCACTAATGTAGAGTTGTTATTGATTTGATTTAGAACCGTGCCGAGTTGGGCCTCAAAGTGGCTTGAAAAAATTCAAGCCGGCTCAAAATTGACTCGAACTCAAATGGGTACAAGCCAATTTTGATTTCCTCAAAAGTTTTTGATCTGGAGTTGATTGAAAACGATTATTAGCTTTGCTTGGAGCTTCTATGATGCAAGACTTGAAAATTCAAGTGAGCGAGAAAACTCTGCAGAAGTGAAGATTAATTGCGATGAAGGGAAATTGAGACAATCTAGCATTCAATAGAGACAGACAACCATGTCAACTGACCTACATTAAAGTTCATCATCCAAGTAAGGAGAAAAACTATTCGGTTCAGTTTCTAGTCAACCAAACAGGTAGATGAAAATTAAGTTCCTATTCAATTTCTTTAACGTACCCATTTCATTTCCCATCTTCCAATTCCATTCAAACCAAATAAAGCCCCGAGCGCTTCTAGTTAGCTTCCGTATTATTTTATGCCTCTGATTTTTTCTTCTGAAATTGTTTTTTATTCTCGTGTTATTGATGTCATTTACTATATATTTATATATATGCTTTCTGCAGGAACACAGGATGAGGCTTGGTCAGAAGGCTATTTTTCACATAGAAGGTTAATTTAATTTGTAGGCACGCCAGTATTTCCCTGTTCTTCCATTTTAACAAGCCTTTAAGGTCTGCTCAGGTCATAAACTTTGGCCTTTGGAATTGGAATAACAGACTTCATTCCAATTTCTTGAAATAAACTAACTCAATCTTGTTATTCTCCCCCAGAATTGCGTGAATTGGAAAAAAACTCCCCAAAAGCTCCAACAATCTAGTCCTACTGAGTATTTTTTGGAATTAAGTTCAATAAATAGTATATTTCTAGTCATGAATTTTTTTTTGCTGGAAAATCTCAATCTGTGTGTGTAAAACCCCTGAGAATAAATTTCTGGAGAGAGTATCCTAGTTTATTTAAATTTTATGACAAATAGTTGTTCTTGAGATTTAGGGTCCGTTTGGCACTGTGGTGACGGTCATGAACATGGGGGTTAAATTGTCATTTGTTAACGCCCACCTAAGGAACTTCATCCACTTTTATGTTCAATTGGATGACGTTTGTTGGGTGATCGTTAATGAATGACGTTTTAACCCATGCGTTTACGACCACCACCACCCCGCCAAATGGTGCCTTAATTCATTCATGCATCTGAAACAAACAAAGTTATACAAATATAATAATGTATATTCTGGCCGAATGCCTAAATTTAAAGGATCAATTTCTGCATCCATGATCCCAATGCCTGCGATTTGAAGACATGGATTACTGAGGCATGATCCATGCCAAAGAAATTCACTATAAACAGTAGTGAATGTTGCCTCGCTGATTCCTAAATAATTCCAGCTTTATAGCAAGATCCTTCACCGAGCTTTTTTTTGATAGTGTGATATTTCCTTATTTTTTTTCTAATTCTCGCAGCGTTTGTGGCCAAGTTCATGAGCATCTACAAAGAATTTTTGATCGCAACTTTCGGGTAGAAAAGGGGATGAAAGGGCTGGCGTTTGTGACGGAATTTCACAAGTCGAGCATTTTGGGATATCGAGCTCTTCCTGCTCGCCTTTTTTTGTAAAATGTGGATTCTGTTTGTCTCGTTAGGCGGCATGCCAATATTTTGCATCTTCTTCCAGAATCTGTTCTCACTAGAGCTTAGTTTGTTTGCCTGCCTTTACAGATGGAAGAAATTCATGCTCTCCTTATTTTTATTTTATTGTATTTATAATACTGAGTGCCTTCAATTGTTTAGAAATTTGAGAACCTTTTTTCAGAGTGGATTAGGGCAATTTTGGTGTCTTTGGGTCATTGATTTTTACTATGATTTATTGAAAAGTGACCGCCACGGGAGCCCCTCAGCAGCATCAAAATCGGGGCGGACCATAAACAATTGAGCCAAATGGAATCATCATAAACTTAAAATTACAACTTAGGCTTGGTTTGGCACGGTGGTGGTGTTAACGAATGACGGTTTAACTCATGCGTGCGTTTACGACCGCCACCACCATGCCAAACGGAGCCTTAATCTTTTGAAGTTCATAATATTGAGTCGAGCTGCTGAGAGATGGTTTTGAGAAGGTTTATATTTTCCTAAAAGATTACGTGATCTAATAGAATTTTGTGGTTGTGCTGATTAATACTTGTCAATTTTATCAAAAGAATTCAAATAATCCCAGTTCATATCACCCAATCCATATGCAGGGCATTTCAAATTGTGGGCCACCACAATCAACGGCTGCGCGCATACAAAATGAAGACCACGCAGCTGCTAGCCTGCTAGAAAACATCTAGAATTTGAAAACATTCGCGGATAACAACAAATAGCTTCCTCATCAGGTAGCATCAAAATATATACATTCTGAAACCCTTTGTATGAATCTAAAAATGTCATCATATATTTAGCAAGCAACCGAACTTCATTTCCTCTAAATTTCAATGCATAAGAAAATAATTTTGTACAAATCGCGCAGGAATCCCATGTGTTTTGGGGTTGGATGCGTTAAGAGAGCATTCATTTGTTAAAAGCCGGATAAAACTCCCTCGAATGGCAGCTTCACCTCGTCCCCGACTTGGTCACCGTTCCCGAAATATGTCTCCTTTATCTTTAAGAAAACCTCGCACGCCAGCCGACTATCGGAGCCCGCCTGATGCTTGCTCCCGCCGCACGCTCCGCCTTCACCTGCCTCGCCACTTTCTCCAAACCGCCGTGAAGGCGGCAGCTCTTTGCCAAACACTTCAAGTCATATAGCTTTGAACCGAAGAGACGGCGAGCCCACGCCGTGAATACGCCAAGAGTCACGGGAAGTTTAACGGAATCTTTTGCAGCTCAAGGAGGTTTAGTCAGTTGAAGCAGCGATTTGAAGAGGATTGCAAAATCGTAGCATCCTTGAAATGCCACCCAGGTGGCTCTGGAGCGGCAGCCCACCAGACCCGCATCCACGAGAAGTCCGGCGAGCCACGTAGACGGGATGCCCAGCCGTCTGGTTTGCTCCAAAACAATGCCGGATGAGCGAAGGAGATGAATGGAGTGGGGAGCGAAGGGATGGCTGCGGAGGTCGAAGTCGCGTATCTCGAACTGCCACGTGATTGCGATTTTCTTCTCTCTGGGGTGGCTGAGGGTGATTCCGACCTGAATGAGTCGCAGATCGTCGGCGTTTATTTTGAGCAGAGCATAGCGCTCGGCTAAGAAGAGCGTGGAGTAAGGCTTGGTTGGGGCGTAGATTGTGCCCGGGAACTCTGTGTCGAGGAAGACGAAAGGATTCCTCCATTGCCGGGCGATGGTGAAGAACATGCTCGCTTCATCGGAGAAATTCCGTAGATCCACCGGGCGGAAGGACACCATCTCGCTAGCTGTACAACTTGCCCACAGCTTCTTCTTTTTCTTCTGTTTTACCACAGAGAGCTTCAGTTACGTTGTTGATGATAGAACTTAGAAGAAGAGAGGGCGGCTTTGGAGCTGGCGAGCAGTGCAGCGATCTATGTTGTATTTATGGAAATCCTAATCTATTTTTAGAAATATCTGAGACATATTTGGTATCCAATTTTAATAAGGCAACAGATTAATGTTTAATAATTTACTTACAAGTTTATTAATCTCTTATACTTGTCATTTGCAGGTGTAATAGACACCTCCCCTCCCGCGGCCCGCGTTTGACTACCAAGGATTGGGAAATTGCTATCACTACAAAAAAATGTTACTGATTATAATTGGGGTAAAAAAAAATATAATTTCAGTTTTTAATTTTTTGGGTGTTTTTACCCCTCTAATTCAGCCCAACGACTCGGCCCTGTTTGACGCTTATTTTTTTTGTCCGTGACTCGGGACGAAAAAAATTCTCTAGTTGGCAGAGCGGACCGTGTTCTTCGTCCGGGTCGCGTACCTAATTATTTCTCCTTTTGGCGGAGCGGTAGTACAGCTGCATCATACTGCTGTTTTTGCTGTCGCCCCGCTAAACAAAATATTTGATGTGAGTGGTGGCAAGAAGTCAACTCCCTGTGGCAGACAGTGGCAGTGTTGTGGTCTTGAAAAAGGGTTGCAACATTAAAAAAAGGGTTGCAAGGCTTCAATTCTTTAAATTCAAAATTAAATTTTAAATATAAATTTATTTATAAATTATATATATTATATGACAGTGCACGGGGATGGGCGTGTACCGCACGACAGTACCCAGCCCAGGGCGGCGGGATTCGCCCTCCCCCTACTTAAAATTTTTTAAATGTTGTTATTTAAAAAATGCTTAAAATTATATTTTTCTTATTATTATCTTTTTATTTTTATTTTTAATTTTATTTTCTAATATAATATATTAAATTTGTAAATTTTTAGGGAAAATTTTTTAAAAATTCAATATATTTGGGTTAGAAAATTTAAAACACAAAACATTCGGGTTAACTCGCAAGTTAAAAATACAATGCATTTGGGCTAAAAAATTTAAAATACAAAAAATTGTGTTAATGCAAGTTAAGCCTGACATAAAACCCCGATGATTTTCATAATACTGCCCACGCCCTAAACATTGTCATAAATAGCCCTATTAAGTCCAGTTATATCAATAAATTAAAATTGATAAACTACATGTAATAATTTATACGCGACAGAAAATTTTTTTTTGACAAGTCTGGGGACTTATTTTCACCGGTCAAGCGGTTACGATCTCATGAACAGAACCTTAAATAAGTCCCCAAAGCTCAGTCGATGTGAGACTAAACTGATCGCACAACAACGCCCCGCCGTGACTCACAAGTTCTCCATGCTGCCACCGGCGGAGCCGCCGACGGCATGACCTGTATAATTTGTTAATGAATAGGAAAATCAAGGCATACTTGTACACTCTCACTCCATCTCTATTAGGACACTAATTAACACAAATGATGATGGCGTGTATGAGTTTAATCCAAGTTTGTATGTCATGTTGGTAGAAATTGCGATGGTAATCAGAACCGTTCAATTAATGTGAATCGACGATCGTAGTAGTTTTTTTATCTTGTTAATTTTTATTTCAAGTTGTAATTTTATGTATTTTGGAGTCAGGATGTTCGGACAATCACAACAGTCTGTTGCCTCCTATGAATCTATAAATAAAGGGCGAGGGCTCTCAGTTTATGAATTGAAGAATTAAGTATTGATGTCAATTCTTTGATCAATTTGATGTCGAAGCCGACCATGGGTGCAAATAGCCAGCCACTCTCAATTTTCCCCTTAGCCGACCACCACCCTCCATTCCAGCCCCACTCACAAATAGCCAACCACTCTTCATCTCCCATTTCCCCTTTGTCGGCCTCCCATCAATCTCCCTTCTTGTCGTGGAATCACTTTCCTAATGCTCCCTCACAAAAAGCTCCAAAAAAAGCCCATAGAATTTGTTAGTGTATATTTGGACGAATAACGAGTTTGGAGGCATAACGGGTCAGTTTGGGTACACGGTTAACCCATACCCGTAGTAACTCCTAAGGGTTTGCCTATTTATACACACCTAGGGGCAACAGGTAGGGAATTCCACTTTGATCATCACTCGATGCTTCGAGCGACTTAATATTCTCGAAAGGAAAACCGTCGTTGTCTCCTGATCGGAAAGGAGAAAGGAAAACCGTCGTTGTCTCCTAATCGGAAAGGAGAAAGGAAAACCGTCATTGTCTCCTGATCGGGAAGGAAGAAATTTTTAGTCATTGTTGATCGGTCGTGCTTTTCGCTTTCTGGGTCTTTTTCACCATTGCTGATCGGAAGGAAAGCCGCCATTGTTTACGCGATTTATTCCGTCACTGGTATCATGATCAAACCGCCGCCTGTTTTTCTCCTAAGGAGATCGGACAAGCCCTTCTTACGAATTCAGTCCAAGAAAAGGAGAGATCTCCAGATTTTTTGGTTTTGTTCTTTCCAGATTTCCAAATTTCCAGATTTCTCTGGTGATTTCCAAACTTTTTCCCGCTTGATTGTTCTGCCGCCGATCAGGATCCGAAAGGGAAAAAGTCGGTCGACGCTCGATGGGGAAGAAAAGGAAAAGTCCGTTGTCACCTCCGAAGAAAAAAAGGGAGGTTGTTGTTAGTGGGTGTGCGGATCGGTGAGGAAGAGTTCTTGAGTTCCAGTTCTGGGAGAATTTGGCACTAGGAAGCCCAACTCAAGAAGAACGGTGCAGAGCCTCTGTCCTAAAGCTCCAGGAGTTCCTGAATTTTAATATAAGAGCGGGCCACCTCCATTGCTATCAAGATTTTCTTCTTTTTGGCTTCACCGAGAAAGGAGTTTTTCTCATTTTTTTTCTTCACTTGATCACCTTGAGATACAAAATGGAACTCAAGATGTTTAAAGGACATAACTTCTCCTCTCTGGTCCCAATGCTAAAGTTGGAAAAATTTATGGCTACGAAGTTCAACGACTGGAAGTTGAATACTTAGTTTGGGATGAAGTACCTAAACGTGTTTTACACAGTTCAGTCTGATCGTGCTGACGTTTGTAACATAGCTCAAACAACTAGACCCCTAGGATTTTGTTTTGTCATGACTAGGTCATGACAAAACCATCAGAAGCTCAAGGACCAAGTGAACAAGGGCCAAGGTGAAAATTACCTTGGTCTGCCTATAGCTCAACCTCAACATTTAGACCTAAGGTCTGACTTTAGGGCTATACCTTGATCCCATGTGTAACACCCCAAATCCCAGGATTGGGAAAAAGTTGGGTGACACGGCCTGGGACACAGGCGTCTCCTAGGGCGTGTCCTGCTCAAGTGAGTAGCCGACAAGAGTTCGAAGAAAATTCGTTCTCCGAAAAAAATGAGGGAACACGCCATCTGACAAGGGCGTGTCAGAGGCCGTGTACTCCTATGGTCGACGAAGTCAGTTCGACGAAGTTGAGCTGGGGCGTGCCTAGTGCCGTGTATGGGCACACAGCGTGAGACACGGGCGTGTCACAAGCCGTGTCATTTTTTGGACGTGCCCAAGGCATTGAGGCCTGATGAACGCGGGCACGATGCGGGTGTGTCTTG